>MU213248.1:539603-567375 GCA_018584345.1 Thuja plicata | reverse complement strand
TATTGAAT
Organism: Thuja plicata; assembly: GCA_018584345.1. Classification (NCBI taxonomy): domain Eukaryota; kingdom Viridiplantae; phylum Streptophyta; class Pinopsida; order Cupressales; family Cupressaceae; genus Thuja; species Thuja plicata. The sequence continues at coordinate 567,367 of MU213248.1, read as the reverse complement.
ATGTTGAAAGGAAAGCCATTAAGGGCCAAGAAATAGCAGATCAGTTGGTAGAAGCACCTCTAGTTGATCATCAACCATTGCACATTGAATTTCCAGATGAGTCCATATTACTTCTTACACATCGCTCATGGACTATGTTTTTTGACGGTTCATTGACCCAGCAGGGGTTAGGTGCTGGAATACTGTTCATTACACCTCAACGGTACTCATTACCAAAAGCATACAAGATGTTTTTTCCTTGTACGAATAACATTGCTGAGTATGAAGCTCTCATCAACGGTATGAAGATCACCCTTGAGTGGCGCGTGGATGAACTAAATGTTCTTGGAGATTCCCAGTTGGTCATTAATTAGGTCAGTGATATCTACCAGACAAGGGATGAAAATTTGGTACCTTATAAATGATTAGTTGATGATCTTAAACAATACTTTACTCATATCACATTTCAACAGGTTCCAAGGGCAGATAATAAAGTAGCAGATGCCATGGCTACTCTTGACTCTATGCTGCAAATGCCTGAAAATGATTTTAGACATTAATTCTTGGTGGAGACATTACGCTACCCAACCTATGACTCCCCTGAATCCCGGATGATCTATTCTATCATAGGACATGACTCATCCTGCTACCATCACATCTTCTCCTACCTACATGACCAGATTATTCCAGACACTTACTCCCAGAATGAGAAACATCACCTAATCTATAGTGCTTCATGGTTCATCATCATTGCTAATGAATTGTATAGACGTGGTCTAGATAGTACCCTCCTTAGGTGTTTAGAACCTGATGAATCCAAACAAGTGCTAGTAGAGTTTCATGAAGGCATCTGTGGGTCACACTCTAACGACCTGACATTGGCCCGCAAACTTATTAGAGCTGGTTACTATTGGCTAGATATGGAAAAAGAAGCAACATAGTTTGCTAAGTCCTGCAAACAATGTCAATTACATGGAAACCTGATTCATGCTCCAACCAAGGAGCTGATTCCATTCATTACTTTCTGGCCATTTCAACAATGAGCCTTTGATTTAGTGGGACAGATCTACCCCTCGTCCTCCAATGGACATAAGTTTATCATTACAGCTATGGATTATTTTACTAAGTGGGTGGAGGCAGTCCCTCTCACCATTTCCAGTGGAAAAATAGTAGCAATGTTTATTCTCAATTACATCATCTGTAGGCACGGTGTACCCTCAGTGATTATCACAGATAATGAGGGACAATTTAAAAACAAGGATTTGACAAAGCTCTGCTCTAAATTTAAAATTACTCAACACTAGTCTTCCATCTATTATCCTCAGTGTAATGGATAGGTGGAAGCTTCCAACAAAACAATCCTTAAGATCCTGCATCGCATAGTACATAAGTCCGGACAAGATTTACATCTCCAGATCAATCCGGCTCTTTGGGCATACAGGACAAGTATAAGAACACCAACATGGGCTACTCCCTATGCATTGGTTTATGGAGTAGATGTTGTGCTACCTATTGAGGTCGAGGTTCCTTCTTTCTGAGTCTCTCTAAAGGGCCTCATTACTGATGAAGATACTAGAATATCTTGGCTACAAGAGCTAGAATTACTTGATGAACGTCGCCAAGTGGCGTTCTATCACCTGAGAGCATACCAAAAGAGGATGTCTAAAAGCTATAACAAGAAGGTCAGACCAAGAGACTTCCAAGCGGGTGACCTCGTTCTTAGGGAGAACCCTAAGAATCAGCAACATCGGGTCCAGAAAGGCAAGTTTGAACCTAATTGGCTCGGTCCATATATTGTTACTATAGTGTTTGGGTCTGGTACCTATCAAATTTCTACTACTGAAGGAGAAAAACTCAAAGAGCCCATCAATGCTCTTCATCTGAAGCGGTTCTACAGCTGAGACATCTTCAGTATGCTCATGTATATAGTAAAGTCCTGAAAAAATTCTAAAAATCTGAAAAAGTCCTAAAAAAATGATCATCTTAGTGAAAACCTAGCGATAGGCACTTTGATGTATCTCCAAAAAAAAAAAATCATATATTCCAAAAATAACAAAAAATTAAAAATTGAAAAATACAGAAAAAAAAGTGCCATTGATGAAAACCTGGCAAACAGGCATCATGGTAGCAATAAAAGAATTTTTGCCAAGAAGGTGAAAACTTGGTAAATAGGAACCTCTTTTTCCACAATGCTATATCTATCACAGCACCCCTTGGCTTTATGAATTTGCTTTCCTGCATCGCTTCTTTCCTGCTTACATTTGCTTTCAGTTCCTGTCAAGACACCAACTCACATGGATTGAAACTGGTCATACTCTCTGAACAACCCTCCTGATCTAGGGGCACTATCCTATTACCTTTTAAGGATGTTCTTCACATCAGTCACCAATGGTTCTCATTGTGTCTACCTACTGATGTATGGCTTATACTATGATCGCTTCATTTGAGCATCTCTTTCGCGTTAGTCACCAGTGGTTCTCACTGCGTCTACCTACTGTCGCTATTCTATCGAGATTGCTCACATTTGTTATAGTTGGAGTTATACTCACACGCTCTATCTATCGATACTCAGTCTTGATGATTCTATGCTTTAGTTTGTACATATCTTTTGGTCACTTTTGTGACACTCTGATCCCTTTGCGGACCCTCCTGACTTGTCAATGATTCAACGCCACACGCTTGGGGGTAATCACATCTAGTTTGTCCTCACAACATACGTCAAGTTAGTCATCATTACTTTGGGGCATGGGCCCCCCATTTGATCACATCTTTGGTGTACACCTGAGTTAGTAATCTTGTCACTTCTCAAGGACAACTCGCTACTGACACAAACTGGTGTTTTTCAACACCACCATAAACAGTTTTTTTTAACACTATCTTTGGACACATTTGTGTTTTTCAACACATATTGGATACCTTAAACATAACCATCTATCGATAAAAATCAAACACAATGCACTCACAAGCACAATGATGTTTTTTAACACCCTCTAAACAAGAGCACATTCGCAAAACTTTGAAATAGGCTGAGCTATGCTTGAATAATTCTTTGTATGTTGTCTATTCTCACAGATTTCATTGATATTTTCTTTTTCTACTGCTTGTTGTTGTAGTCCCGATGATCCGACAACATAAAATAAATAGGGTGTATGTGATAAGAGCTCCCGCAATAAGGTGGAACAACCTCACATCCCTCGATCTTGTTTATTTGTACACCATGATGAGATCGGTATTATCTCCTTGACTATTATTGCTCTGTTTGTTATTGCTCTATTTGTTTACGCATGATCGCACTCATGGTTATCTTGGCTTTGAATGCCTCGATACTAGTGTACTCTTACAACATTAACTAGAAATAATGTTCAGGTCATCTTGGCTTTTGTGCCCTGGTGCTTACGTTCATTTCCTACATTTCATCCGATGAAGAGTCATATTCATATCCTTATGGTTGCATTGTGGTGCCAGTAAGGGTTGTATGGACTTTGATGTTCCAAAAAAAATGCTCAATGATGATGATTATATGATGGGTCTCACAACCATGTCCTAGAATTGCACTTTCATATTGCATCTAGCATAGAATTGCATTTTCATATTGCATCTAGCATAGGATTGCATTTTCATTCTAGACTTGCATTGTGGCAGCAATTTAGTGTTCTCTTCTTTGCATTCTCCTGGGTTCATACATAGGAGAGTTCATCTTCAGAGTCTTGGTTTCATCATTGACTGCCCAAGTGTTTGATCCTCTCTCTCTATCTTCACCTATATGCTCAACCCATTTTCGGGATCGAAATCGAAATCTGACACTTCTATATAGCTCAAAATCGCATTTTAAAATTTTTGGGACTGACGTGATCGGACACTTGTGCAGTCGACTTTCTGACGTCGCTTTATTGTCAAAATCTTATCATATTATCATTTTTTGAATTCTTCAACTTTTTTCCTCAAAAGTCAACTTTGGTCAACTTTGGTCAACCCCAGTCAAACTTGGTCAACTAGACCTTGAAATCACTTGAAATTGATTCTGACTCTTCTAAATTCTTCCGTAATCTATTCTGAGTTCTTCTTGATCTCCGACTCAACATCTATCTGCGATTTTTGGCTCTCTATCATCCATATGGTGTCTCATCTTTCTATTTCACTCCCGAGGGGGCAGGATGATTACATCATTAAATCTATTTCAATCAATCTGATCTAATTTTTGAAATTCCTCATTGCTAGGGGCATCTCATCACTTGGGGCATGTTCAGTTTTTCGTACCTCATGGTCAAAACTGGATACTCCACAATCAATAAGGGCATCTTTGTTCCTTACATCTTGTCATCTTTCAAGACAGGTATCCGGGTAATCTAACCCTGACTCCTGAAGGTTAAGCCTCGTTCTGGGGATAACCTTGTGAAAGATATTTATCCATCTTTTGAGACAGGTATCGAGGCAATCTAACCCTGACTCCTAAAGGTTAAGCCTCATTCTGGGGATAACCTTGTGAAAGATATTTATCCATCTTTTGGGATAGGTATCAGGGCAATGTAACCCTGACTCTTGAAGGTTAAGCCTCATTCTGGGGATAACCTTGTGAAAGATATTTATCCATCTTTTGAGACAGGTATCGGGGAAATCTAACCCTGACTCTTGAAGGTTAAGCCTCATTCTGGGGATAACCTTGTGAAAGATATTTATCCATCTTTTGAGACAGGTATCAGAGCAATCTAACCCTGACTCTTGAAGGTTAAGCCTTGTTCTGGGGATAACCTTGTGAAAGATATTTATCCATCTTTTGGGATAGGTATTGGGGTAATCTAACCTTGAATCCTAAAGGTTAAGCCTCATTCTAGGGATAACCTTGTGAAAGATGTTTATCCATCTTTTGGGATAGGTATCAGGGCAATCTAACCCTGACTCTTGAAGGTTAAGCCTTGTTTTGGGGATAACCTTGTGAAAGATGTCAATCTGACCAGTGTCTGGGCAATCTAACCTAGATATTGGGGGACTAAGCTTTGTTCTAGAGATAGTCCTAAAACCTCTATTTACTATCTTTTGGGACAGGTATCGTGGCAATCTAACTCTGACTCCTAAAGGTTGAGCCTCATTCTGGGGACAGTCTTGTGAAAGATAACTATTTGATCGGTGTCTTGGCAACCTAACCTAGACTTCAGAGAGTCAAGCTTTGTTCTGGAGATGGCTCTAAAATCTTCACATCATCAATTTTCAAATCTATTCTTCTGTGCTTCAAGCATCAGACTATTCTTTGAATCAATGTGTTTCTCGCACATCAATTCAAAGAGGGGCAAAATGTAACACCCCAAAATTGGCATCTTGCAACTCTAACCAATTTTGTTGCAATTGTCATTCTTCTGGATCATCAAAGTCCTATTGTACTAAGCAATTCTAAGTTTTAACTGATTCTACTCGACTTGAGTGTCAAATGTAGAAAATCCTAAATCTACATTAATCATACATCAAAATTAATTCATAAATACCTATTTGGCTAAACAAACCTTATGATCGAATTAATTTAATTATAAAGTCTTAACACTTTAATTAAATTAAATTCACCCTCTTTAGCTAAGACAGATGAAAAAGGAATTAAATAATATTTAATTGTTAGATAAATATCCTCATTCCAATAATTGAATTTAATTATTCAAATAATTTAGAAGAAAGCAATTATGCGGTCATATTTATTTAATTAATTGAATATTCTATCAAAAATCTTTCTTTTATTAAAAAATGGAAACTTTGAATTAATTATGCTTTAAAGAGAAATAAAACAATTTAATTCAAATAAAATAGTATTAAATCAAAGAAAGAAAACAGTTAAAGCAGGAAGAAAATAATTTATTGTATTCTTTTGAATAAAAATTTCTATTTTAAACTGGCTTTTCTATCTGTTTTATTTCAAAGAGGAAAGTTTCTATTTTGATCATCTCTAAGTCTATAAAAGAACTCTCATTCTTCATTCAAAACCCCCAATTACTTCCCGATTTTCCCACTCACTTTTACATTGTTAGAATACTGAATTATTGTCTCAATTTCTTGCTAATCTCATATAGAATAATATCATTTTTGCAATAGAATAGCTTCAATTTCTAGAATAATTGCATTGATCAATCATGTCTTAGATTATCTCATATCTCTCATTTCTTAGCATAATATTGCATTGTATTGCATCCATCATGATAAATCCTTCGTTCCTAGATTGGTCCATGGTTGTGAGACTCTCGTTCTGAGAGAAATTTCAAAAACCCCGTCTGGATAGAAGGCAACAGGTTGAATCATGCAGGCAGACAAGATGAATAATCTCATATTCAATCTTGTGTGTACCTGGTGAAGAAGGACTATGTTGAAGTGTATGGTGAATTACCAAGGCCAAATTTACCACATACAGGTACCATACCACTTGATGTCCCTGAACTACTAGAATTGTCCAGGCTTGGTGGGCTACTATGATACCCGTGCCCCTTGGTCACTTCGGTACTCATGGCAGCAGCGGTATCCAGAGCCTCCCTTTGTGTGGCTTCCTCTTTTTCCCTCCTTCTGGATTCTCTTGCTTCCATCCATGGGCTTAAGGTTAAGGACCTGAAAAAGCTCCTTGTTTCCTCTAGGAAGTCCTTGTCACTTCTCCTGGCCTCCTGATCAGATACTTCCAGACCCTCACCCTCACTTACTCCCTTCAGTATCCCTTCGGCATGGCTTCTGTATCTCTCCCTTCACTTGGTTTGCTGTTGTGTGAGTACGACTTTTCTAGTGGCTTGTTCCTCCTTGAGTTCCTTCTTTCTATTTTTATTAAATTGATTGGGCATGAATTCTTTTCTCACTTCTCCACAGGGCAATAATCAACACATCAATTTATTTTTTTCCTTCTCGAGTACGTCTAGGCAGCGACGCCAAATGTTTACCTACTGGGGTAACCTAGTTTACTGATGCATAGACGTTGTGTAGAAATGCAAATACATAAGATAGATATGAGAATACCATAATATTTATTAATCATTCATAACTTGAGTATAATTACAATAGTCACTCTCCTATATCCCCTCTCCAAAGAGAAAGTACATTGCTTATATAAACCCGAAGGGGTGTGACCGCATGTCACCACTGATTTCCAACTGTCATCCGGTAGTAACTAAGTACCATCGACTACACATAATATAACTAACACAGAATAATGTAAACTCAACGGATAACACACAAGACATTACCCCCAGTGAGGCATACAGAACCATAACTGCATGATCAACAAAATGTACTAAAGTACCCACAAATAGATTATTCTACAAATGACACGTATTCTAATATACACCATCCAAGATACACCAAGATAGTGAAGATCGATGCAATTGTGAGTAGGGTCTAATGAAACACAAAGATAAAATCAACAAAAAGGCATCATGACCAAGTAGTTGTCCAGTCCAAAAGTTCTTTCCATGAATGAGATTGATGTGATGAGTGATTGGTAAGCCAACATCAGAAGGATGCATCTTGATGGGAAAAAGGTCGATGGATGTTGAAACAAGAATTTTATGGAAATTTCTTGTGAATGGAATAAATGCTAAGAAATTCAATCAGTTTTTTGATTTGATGAAAATGTTTTCAATCATGGTGTCTAGGAAAAGCTCAGTGTGATGGGTGAAGCTCAGTTTGATAGTATTAGAATGGGTAGAATAGCATGTGATTAGATGGTGAAGGAGGAACATGATTGGATAAAATGATATTGGAGGGTAAGATGGATTGAATTAGGATAGAAGAAAGATGAATTGATTATGTTGGATAGGAAGGAAGATAAGAGCTTTGAATAGGATGGAAGGAAGATGAAATAGGTTTGGACTAGATGAAAAATAGATTGGATAGATTGAAGAGGAGATGGTTGACTTGGATGGAACGAGATTGAAAGATAAGACATTTGAATAGGATGGAAGGAATATGAAATAGATTGAATGTGATAGGAAGGAAGATAATAGGAATTAGATAAAAATGGAATTGGAAGAGAAAATAATTGGATTAGAAGATAAATGAATTAGATAGAAGGGAAGATGAGTCGATTGAATTAGAAGATAAGTAGATTAGATAGAAGGGAATATGAATGGATTGAATTAGAAGATAATTAGATTAGATAGAAGTGAATATGAATAGATTGGATTAGAAGATAAATGAATTAGATAGAATTGAATATGGGAGATGGATGAAGGATGAGATGGATTAGGACCAATGACAAGGGAGAACCAAAGAATGGTGAAGACAGAGAGATGGCTTGGATAGAAGATAGATGAATGGAATGGATGTATATGGAATGTGGGATGAAAGGATGGATATTCAAGAACTATGTGGTAAAGGAGTGAAATGCCCCACACTAGTAGTAGGAAAATGAAGGATTGGAAGATGGGGAATAAAGGATGCATGAAATGAAAGGATTATATGTAAGGGATGTGAGTGGAAGGAATAAATGGAGTAGGAAACAAGGACTATTTTGCAAAGGGATCCACCATACTAGAGGTGGGAGGAGGAAGGGCAGAGAGATGGAGGATAGAGGCTATGTGAGATGGATTGATAGTGTATAAATGAAGTGTATGGAGGGGATAAAGACTTGTATTTTCCAAAGCATGCATGGATGTTTAAGTGCCTCTAGTTGTTTTTAAGAAAGAACAAGGACATGAAAGTGACATGGAATTGGATAAGGGGTATAAGATGGAGGATATGAATAAGATAGGGGATATGATAAGGATGATATGAATGGAATAGGATAATGGATAATATAGGGAGGAAATGTATGGGATAACCAAGATCAAAGACATGGGAAGGAGGATGTATGGGTAAGGCGATGGATATTGGATGTATGGTAGAACAGTATGGATGGAGCTTGCCCCCAAGTGTAGAGTGCAAGGGGATGAGGATATATGAGTGGATTTGGAAGATAATGAATACATGATAAGGAAGATGGTAAAGGGACTCAAGCATCTAGTTCCATGGATGGTATCCCTTGATATGTCTACTTTTTTTTTTTTTTTTTTATCGTCAAGGTGCTTGTTTGCCAGGTTTTCACCAAGATGATGATTTTTTCAGTACATTATACACACACACACACGCCAAGGCATTTTAGATATATTCTTATAGATGTTGGTGGGATTGTATGAGAAGATGGGGGATATGGAGGGGGGATAAGGTTTTATGCGTAAGGTTGGATTAATAGGATGGAAGGATGGGGAAGGATTGGTGGATAATGGATGAAAGGTTGGAAGACTGGTGAATAAATAGATGAAGGATTTGGAAAGATCATCATTGGCACACACCTTGAAGGGCGATGGAGTAGTGGATTTTGGGATTAAGGAACCAAAATAGAGGAAGGAGGTGATGGATTTAGGATAGTGGGGTGAGGTATTTTAGGATCCAAAATGAATTTGGGATATGTGGGATTTTTATATGGAGGATAAAATGGATTTATGAAGGGAATAAGCTTTGGATTAGCAAGGTTGGATGCCAACTTTGATTTTTATTTGAGATGCATTGCTTCAATAAGTAGCTTGGGAATCCACATGATTTTTTATTTTTTTTCATTTGGACCTTGGTGGTCTTTTGATTTTTCTTTTTTTTGGATCATATCTTATTTTTTGTGAACATGTATTTTAGATGTGACATGTTGATCCTTTATTTTATTTTATTTTTGTGGATTTTGGCTATTATGAATTTTATCTTTGGCATCCAAATTTCTTCCAATAGCAATGGAATGGGTGTTGAGGATGGATAGTTTGGAGGGTTAATGGAGGGAATAAGGGAGGAGGAATGTTGGAAGGAATACAAGGATGTGTGCCTTTGTTTATCTTTATTATGGATTTGAGGTTATGGAGTGGTGGACTTGGATATGGTGGATGAAGGTATGTAAGGACCCAAAACGGATGGAAGGGATGAAGGATTTGTGTTTGGGACATAGGGACCCAAAATGGACGTGGATGAGGAAGAGATGAAGCTTTGAACATAAGGGCCCAAAATGGATGTGGATGAGGAAGGGTCAAATTTTTGGACATAAGGGCCTAAAATGGATTTGGAGGATGGGGGATGGGAAAATTTGAGTTTAGATGGAATAATTTTGGATGTAGAAGGGGTGGAATATTTACCAACATCTTGAGACATTATGTTTCCAATGGGATACTTTTTATTTTGAACACAAGATGTGAGTCCATATGAATGGGGTTTATGGATGGATTGGGTAGGTTTGATGGGATTTTGTGGAGGATTAGGATCATGTGGAGGGACAATAGTATTTTGAGAGGGATAGGCATCATGACATGGATTTGAATGGGCACTTTGATCTTGACTTTGGGGAGGATTATGTGTTGGAGTGAGTGGATCTTGAGATGAAAGGGAATCATTGGATGGAGTGGAGGGGATATGTTGATCTTGATTAGGAATGGGATCATGAGATGCGTTAAGGAGGATAAGTGGATCTTGATATGGAAGGAGAGGATTTTCATATGGAAAGGTGTCATAAGATGGAGAGGTGTCATAAGATGGAGAAATGTTTAGAGATAGAGAAGAGGAATCCATGCTATCATGATTTGGAACAAGTTCTTGACATGTGTGTACTGGTGGGGGTAATGTGATGGAGGAGATGGAAGCTTCAAATTTAGTGGATGGATGGATGGGAGACTCATAAGGATTAGGAGATTGAGGTATGTATTGATTTGGAGGGGACGGTGGTAGGTTCATGACTTGAGGGGATTTCACAACTTGATTTGGGGATTTATATTTTTCTTCTAGCCCTTGGATCCATTCAATCGAAAAGGTAGTGTGGGATGGGGATGATGTAGGATTTGGAGGATAAGGATTATGATTTTGGACATGAAGCTTAAAATGTGGGGGATTAGGTGTAGGATTGGGATTAAATGGGAGATGGGAATTATGAATTCGGACAAATGGGGAAGGACATATGTCTTCAAAGGCAAAAAATTTCTTTTGACCCCCATTTTTTAGGCTAAGGACAATGTTTTGGAGTTCTTGAATCTCTTGGGAAAGGTGGCTATGGAGGGAATAATGTGTTGGTGAAGGCTAATGAGATAAATTTCCCTTGTCAAAGGTAGAGGAAGGATAAGAAATGGGAGATGAATTGGGATTGGATATGATGTGTTGAGAATTGATTTGGTAGGTAGGTTGGATTGGAGGTATGGTTTGAAGATTAGGGTTTAGCACTTTAAAGTCCTCAACCATTTTGTGAAACCAATCCATATTTATGGTGAAGGGTGTTGGAATTGGATTAGAAGATGATGTGAATGAAGATTTAGATTAAGGGTGGATGAAGTGACAGATTTGAGGATGGATGAAATATGAACTTAGGACTTACGAGCAATACTTGGACTGAGTTTTTATTTAAGAGGGCAAGGCCTCAAGGATTTTGATTTTGATTGATTTTGATTTGATTTGGATGTGAGGGGAGGGCCTCAAAGTTGGATATGATTTGACTTGGATTTGGATTTAAAGGTTTGAGGCAAACCCACGTGAAACAAGACCCTATGATGGTGAAAACAAAGGATTGATTTAGATGCTGATATCTTCTTCTACTTGGAGATAGACTAATTATCCCAAGAAAAATAGGATATAAATAAGAGAATTAACTACTTGAGACAGATTGTGTAGACATCTAAAATCATCCATATATTAATTTAATTAATATTCCCATAGCATTATAATTAATTAATTATATTTGTTATATTCTTTTAGTTATTTAATTAAATATAATTCAATTTCCTTAGTATTTAAATTTAATTTAAATACTATCCCCTTTAAAGTATTAAATTTCATTTATATATATTACCCCTCATTAATCCCTTTTAAATAATTTTTTAATTTATTTATTCCCTCACATGATTTAATTCTACTAAACCATAATTAATCTAATTCTAATTTGGATTAAACTAATTTGAACCTAGATCCTACCCTACCTCACATCACTCTCACCAAATAGACCTATTTATTAATTAACTAAGGTTACTTAAGCTAATTTCTTGATTCCTACACCAATTAGTCTTAATTATTTTCTCACACATGTGTGAGCAAATATACTTTTCCAAATAATCCTTATTTGGTGCCAACAAGGTTTCTTACACCTATGATGAAACCCTCTTACACTTTCTAAAAGTGTCTCATTAGTCCAAAACTCTTACACCTCTTACAAGATCCTTCACATGTGTACTTTAAGTACACTTTGACCCATCACATCCAAAGTTGCGCACACATGTGTGAGAAAAGTTGGCCTCTTGCATGGCTTATGTGTCTCTCATGTAGCACTAATGTGGATGCCACATGAGCTCCACCTCATCAAAGCCCTCTCTCTCCTCCAAAAAATTTATAAATAGAGGCCATTGTGAAGAGCAAATCATTTCTCTTTTATGCATTGTTATCATGTTAAAATAGCTCTAGAATTTTATAGTTCATATTTTTTAAATCTTAGTTCATTATTGAATCTAGAAATCACATGTTAGGTTAATGGTAAATGAATCTAGTTTTATTATCTCAAGCATATCATTCTAGTTTATTTGTTTGCATTTTCATTTCAATCATATGGTGAATATCTTGAGACAAGTTCTTCATACTTGTTCTTGAGCTCTTCATCCCTCAATAGCTTGCATTATAGCTTCATCCATCAAAATCATAGTGGGATTATCATATTGTGTTGGGAGAGCACACCCACATACATCTCTAAGAGCAAATAAACAAGGCATTGGGTGCCCTTGTTTGGCTCATCTGAGGTTGTGGTGAAGGTTCTTGTTTTTAGATTTCACTTAAAATATGCTAGCATCTTAAATCTTGTTTCTAATGGATAACATTAACGTTTGCATATTTTAGTGTTTTTATTGGCAGGCATACTTTCCATCACATACATTTTGGCATTCCCGGTGGGAGCCACGTCCCTATTTTATAACAATTTTTTTTCTTTTTTTTGTGATTCTGGAAACTTTTTATGCAAACCCGTCTGCGCTCTGATTCCACTATCCACATTTCTAGAGCGCTGTCTGTGCCAACTGTCATCTGTGATACTTTGTCGTCTGCACATATAAACTACCGTCTCCGCCTGTTGTAAAATAGACTTGCAGTAACATGGTTTAAACTATTTTTATCAGATTTTAAGTGATTTAACTCTCGTATTTTTGACAGGAAGATGTTTTTTAAGAGTTAAATGTTGTCTAATTTGATGAAAAATTTGATATTTACGTGTATTAAGTCTTTTTATAACAGGATCTAATTGTCCTTTTATTCCACCGTTTGTGCAGGAGAATCACCGTCCACGCAGATCACCCTCTGTGCAAATCACTGTCTGTGCAGATCACCGTCTGCGCGGATCATCGGCTGTGTGGTTTTCTTGTGGTTTTTCATCTTTTGCAACATTTCACATTTTAAGGATCAAAAAATTACTAACAGTTTCACGCAGGTTTCCTTAAAGTTTTTAACAGATTTGTGGGAATGAACTTGTATGCTTAATAATTTGTCTTTGAATGTATGTTGCTTAAGAAAAAATGAACCTCATCCAATCTTAAATTCTTAAGGGAATGAACTTCATCACTCTTGAATGACTTAAGGCAAATCAACACACCTTTACAAGATTTCCTTTTTGTTGTATGGGAAAAGAATTGAACTTGCATGTTTAATCACACTATTGTGTCTTTTTCTTAGGTACAAAACACATAGTTGCTTTAATTAGGTTCAATTTGGAATAAATTTTTCTTGGTGTGTTTGAAGAAGTGTTTTTCAACACTTCTTTCGAGCTATTTGTCATTAGAATAGATCCTTTAATACGTAAAGCTATGATTAAACTATAGCCATATCCTCTCCCCTCACCTTCGTGGAAATTGGGTGAAGAGAAATCTTAGCTTAATCAAGCTTCTAGAGAGGCCTGTCTAGAGGGTGCACTTCCCCTTTAGAGGATGACCTCAAACCGGTAATCCCTTCGGCCGATATAGAAATAAAGTGTGACCCAAAGGTCCGCTTTGTCCCTTCAAGCTCGGGGGGGTCATGTTCAATGGTAGTCCATACTAAGTGAATATCCTTAGCATATTGGCATGGTTGAACTAGAGACTTAAGTGTCTCATGCCGTACAAACCAATTGTGGGGATGCCACAAAATCTTATTAGCAAATGTAACTTAGTAGCCTACCCGATTTACCTCTGAACAATGATTTATTACAGTGCAAGGGGAGGGAAGATTCTCCCCCTATGATTCCCATCATATGTGTCACAGGGTATTATGGTGTGAAAGAGATCTTTGTAGCACGCTAATAATACCTGGCAAAAGGTAAAAACATGAGCGCCCTTCCGGGGGTGACACTGCTATGTGAGCTGAAGGACTACCAAGCAATGGGCCTATAACATTTCATGCAAAGCCAATTCCCTAAGGTGGCTACTGTCTGAACTATCTTTGTTGTGATAAGCCAAGTGAAAACATAAGTGGCTTGAAATAGTCACTTGAACATACACAAATGAAATATTGCAATTTGAATCAAAGTTCCCCAAAGTCACATTTACTTGTATCCCTCAAGGTTTCTTTGTCCCTTGTTGGATTTTTTTAAGACATGTGCCTATTATTTTTATGGTTTGAGTGTGCTTAAATTGGTTCTTTCCATCAAATTTTTTTTTCCAAAATCAAACTGAAGATCAAAATTTGCCTAGAATTTCAACACACTGTCTTAGCAATAGTCAACTGTCTCTGTTCTGGAGTCACCATATGCGCAGATTACTGTTTGCGCATATCACTGGCTATGTCTGAGATTTCCATCTCTTCTTGAAAATAGTGAGTCTCCAAATCTATTGAGACATTCAAAATTTGGTCTTCTATAGGACCCTGAAACCATTTGGCCTAGATCATTCAGTCATTCAGTGAAAACTAGATTTTTCATATGACATGACCGGTTCCAAGAAACATAAGAAGGTTAAGCTTCCAAAACCTCTGTTCTATCAAGAACAGAAAGAAACTACTCAAAAATCCAAGGAATATCAACACATTGCTACATCTATCAAATGAGAGATCGAGTATCATGAGAAATTTGATAAAATAATTTAAAACAACAATATCTACAATTTCATGGCCAAGTATCCTATCAACCGTACTTTTGTCACCATTGAGTAATATGATTAGACAACCTCTTTCTTCTAGGATCAATTCTTCAAATTCTTCCATCATCATTCTTCCTTCTCTTGGAGCATTAGATCAAATTATCAAATCAAACCAATCCTTTTAGGTTGAAAGACCTTAATCAAAGTATTACAAACCTTCATCCTCAAACAAACACAACATTCCTTGTAGACCATCAGTTTGTCTCAAGTGATCTAATCCCTTAGTGATGTCCCATTTTGCTTGAGATCACAAGTCCATCTTCAAGTAGAACAGGTGTTGCTTCAAATCCTTTTGTGTTTGTATCATCACAAGGTTTTGTCATGCTTAGGTTTTGTTCCAAAAACCTTTAAATCAATCCTTAATCAAATCAATCAATCCTTAATAAAAAATTAATCAATCTAATCCAATCAAATCCAATCAAATCCAAAATCAAGATCTTTGCTCGATTCCATTTCAATCTTACACCTTCTTGTCTTCCATTCTTCTAAGTCCACCATTGTATGGTAGTCACTCGATTCCAAGCTAGAAACATGAGGCGTGCGACACTTAACACTGCTACCTTTGAGGAGAATCCCTTTTCCAATCAATACTTTCAAGGCACTGAGGTACAAGCTGAGGAAGTTCCTGAAGAAACTGAGCTAGTGGAATAAGAAGAAAGACCTACCCAAGTCATTGACTTCCTTAGAGATCCATACAATTTAGAAATGGTTGAGAAAGCCATTATGCAAAACAACAGTGCAATATTCTTGAATCTTGTCCAAAATGGCGTCACAATACCCGCTGACTTTGATGATACACTCCTTACCTAAAATGTCACCAAAGCCGCCGCTGCTACTACTGCAGCCATGATTTCTACCTCAAATGATAAATCATCACATGACATCGGTAAAGGACCTGTTAGTGAACCTTCCACATCAGTACCTACATCAGCACCTGTGTCAACAATTGCATCAATACCCCAATTGACACCAGAACAAATTCAACAAATCCTAAGCACCTTGGCAAACAATACTACACTCAATAGCACTCAAACGATGACAACTCAAGGAGCAAGCCCTAATTTCAACAACATAGGGAAGATTTCCATTCCCTTGCCTACATCATCTCTATTTCAAACAATAGGGATGAAGACATCTGCAACCAATACATCTCGAGCCTATTAATATATACCTCCTCCTACTATTGGTATGACATCCATGAGGTTTTTAGCCGCACTGTTTGGAGGAGGAGGAGCTTATGTGCCACCATTTATTCCATAGAATACTCCATATTTTGCTCAATAATTCAATGAGGTCAAAAGCATTGTACAAGGTTTACAAAATGGGGGCAAGAAGGAGTTTACTTTTGAGGAGATTTGTCCCTATCCATTTGACAAATCTATCACAATGCAACCATTCCCACCAAACTTTGAGATGCCTAAATTTGAGAAATACAAAGGTGAAACATGCCCTCTACAACATCTCAAAGAGTTTTACATTGCATGTCAAGAAGTTGCACATAATGAGAATTAACTAAAAAGACTCTTCACTAGGAGTCTTGGAGGCACAGCTTTGGAATGGTTCATGGCCCTTCCTTATGGGTCAATCTCTACTTTCTCTGATCTTGCAGAGAAATTTGTTGAAAAATATTCGTATAACATTGAGCATCAAGAAACACTCAGCGATTTGTACAATACTAAACAAAAGAATGGAGAACCCTTTGCTAGTTTCTTACAATGATGGAGACATATCGCAAATCACATGCCATGGAAAATACTTGATAGTCACTTAATTGACATCTTCACAAAGAATTTGATCTCTGAGATGTCTTTCCAAATGAAAATGGCTTCACCTGACACATTTGAATCCCTTTTCAAGAAGGGAAAAGACATTGAAGATGGCCTTTTGCAAAGAGGTAGCATCAAACATTATACTCCTTCCAACAATGATAAACTAAAATTCTAGAGTAAAAACAAAGGAGTTGTCAATGATGGAGTGACTGATGCCAAACATGTTCAAACTGTTCAAGCATCCAACAATAAAAATCAAAACAATGGCAACACCAATCAGAACCAAAATCAATTTCGCAACAACAATCAAAATCCAAATCAGAAAAATCAAAATCAGAACAATCAGAATCAAAACAACAATCAACAACAACCACGCAATCAGTCTTACTTGTTTCCTCGCAACAATTACAACAACAACAACAATAACGTCATTCAATAATGGCGACAATTCAAAGCATTGGCAGAACCTCTAGATGTGATCTTCAAACAACTTGCGGATCAAGGGATGATAATAAATACTCAGTCTTTCGATGAAAATCAACCCAAGGCTGTTTGGTATAGAGATAATGAATATTGTGATTATTATCACATCAAGGGACATGATACCAAGAAATGCATGAAGCTTAGACACTTTGTGTAAGATCTCATTGAGGATGGAAAAATTAAAGTTGAAGGTCATAATGCATCCTCATCTAATGCAAAAATTAAAGTCTACAATCAGCCCTTCCCACCACACAATCAAAACAATGCATCAAACACAATCCCATATGATTATTCTGCTAATACTATCACAGGCCATGATCGAACATGTGGGAGTCCAGAAGAAAATGATATCTTTGGGTTTGATTCTCTTTGTGGCTGCATTGAAGAATCTGACACACATGTCAACACCATAATCCTCAAAGCTGCTGACTGTAATGCTACCACACGTAGACCTAGAGTCACTGTCCAAGCTGGTGATAAACCTTCTACATTTGCAAATCCACCAGCTACACCGTCTACCGCTTCTCAGCCTACCTTGCGCTATGACCTATTAGCCCTATTAGGGAAGATGCCTACACAGATATCCATTCTAGAGCTCTTGAAAACCTTGCCAATTCACAAAGAAATCCTTGAAGATGCTCTAAATGAATCCCGTGTCCCTGAGAACATCAATGTCACACAATTCCAAGCTATGATTGGGAACCTAGCTACACAAGAGCATCTTGTCTTTACTGATAAGGAATTTTGTGGTCCTGAGCTTCATCATAATAAGTCCCTCCACATAGAAAGAAAAATTCAATCCACACAAATAAAATGAGTCCTCATAGATGCTGGATTTGGCCTAAATTTGTGCACATTGAAGATGATTTGTAACATCAGGCTTTCTGAGGACCTCCTAGATGTAGTCAAGCGAATAACAATAAAGGCATATGATGATAGAGAATGAGAAATCAAGGGTTTGATCATGCTACCCTTACAAGTAGGCCCAAACCTGATTCAAATTTTTTTCCATGTGCTGGATCTAGATCTACCTTATAATATCTTGCTAGGATGACCCTGGATACACGCTATCAAAGGTGTACCCTCTACTTATCATCAATGTCTAAAGTTCCCACATCATGGTAGAGAAATCAAAATTCTTGGAGATCCTGAGCCCTTTCAATACTGCAAGAGACTGGAAGGAAAATAATCTAACTACTGTCCATTGAATGAGTTTGGCCAACACTCTAATCAAAAAAACCATGTTTCAAACACTCCCTCAGTCCCAGACAAGACATCAGAAACACTAGTTGAGAAATCCAAAGGAAAGGAAAAGGTTACTAAAGACAAGGCCTTTGCATCTGAAACAAAAGCCACCTTTATAGATCAAGGCATGGGAGAATATAAATTTGAAAGTGCTTTATGTATTGGGAAACTCCCTTTGTCTCCAAAGTCTTATGGAAGACCATCACCATTACCCCCCTCTAAAGACAAAGAGCTCATGCGTTGCAAAACACACACTTTTTAACATTGGGGGTCTTTATCAGATGAACACATGGAATATAATGTCCTTGATTGGCTCTATAATGATGAAGAAGAGTGACATGTAACTTTCCCCAAAGGAGAGTATCCCAAGGTTAATCCCATTGTCAAAAGCACAGGATATCATGGTACTAGTCTTGGAGCTAATGAAACTGGTAATAAGAAGATCATAACAGTCAATGGCTATCCTAAAGGACACGGATTGGGCTCCATAGAGACCAAGACTAACTTCACTAAGGATTATTGTTTAGCTGCTTCAGATTCAGACACTGAAGAAGAGTTCTTGAAAATTCCTTTCCACTATGTTGAAGATGACCTTGATGAGAATAACCATGTCTTCACTATCACCCAAGCTGACCTTTCATCCCCTCATCTTCCCCTCAAAAACCCTAAACAAATTAATTGGGATCAACAAGATTCACCACCAGCTTTGGATATTTTGAGGCAATTTTAGCCCTCTTTGGACTTAAGAATCTCTGAGAATACGAACATTAGATCGACTACAGTGAGAAAACCTACTTCGGTATCTAGGTCAATTCTCTTAGTCAGAAAAATGATAATAAAGATAAAAAACAAAAAAATGAAAATACGGAAACATCCCCTGGTGAAAACCTCTCATAGGCACCTTTGGATGAAGAAAAAGATAAAATAAAGGATGCTTCCTCTAGTGAAAACCTTTTTGAGGTTCTAGAGGAGGGAGAAGCTGACCTGCCATTCATATCAAAAGAACCAGAAGTGTCCTCTATGATCATTAAAGACACTATCCTGGTCAATCTAGGCACAAAAGAAGATCCACACATCACTTACATTGCAATTTCTCTCAGTGATCAAGAAAAGAAAGACATGACGAAATTCCTTCATAAACATAAGATCAACTTTGCATGGACTTACAAGGATATGCCTGGGCTCGATACAGATCTGGTCATGCACCATCTTGCTGTGGATCCCAATGTGAAACCTGTTAAACAAAAACTCCACAAGATGCATCCACAAGTCACACTGGTAGTCAAAGTAGATCTTTAGAAGATGCTGGATGTTGAAGTAATCAGACCAATAGACTATCCTGAATGGGTCTCCAATATTGTACCACTAGGAAAACCTGTTGGGGGCATTTGCATTTTCACTAATTTCAGAGACCTAAACCTTGCATGTCCTAAGGATGATTTTCCACTCCCAAATATTGACATTATAGTGGATTTGACTGCTAGGCACAAAATGTTGTCCCTCATGGATGGCTTCTCTGGTTACAATTAGATCAGGATAGCACTAGAAGATTAGCACAAAACTACATTCACAACACCTTGGGGTACCTTCTCTTATCAGGTGATGCTCTTTGATCTAAAAAATGCAGGAGCCACCTATCAACGTGTAATGACCACCATCTTTCATGAACTTTTTCATGTCATCATGGAAGATTATGTGGATGATCTTTTAGGAAAATCCAAGACACAAGAATCACACATTTCCATCCTCACTACCATTTTTGAGCGATTGGAGAAGTATAAGCTACGGCTAAATCCTAAGAAGTGTGTCTTTGGAGTGCAATTTGGTAAGTTGTTGGGATACATTGTTTCACGACATGAGATAGAAGTGGATCCAAAGAAAGTGAATGAAATCCTCGAGATGCCACCACCCAAAGCATTGAAAAAATTACGCAGTTTACAAGGAAAAATGCAATCAATCAAAAGATATATGTCACAACTGGCAGATAAGGTGCATCCATTCTCTCATCTCATGCACAAGAATATCAAATTTCAGTGGGATTACTTATGTCAAAATGCATTTGAGAAAATAAAAGGCTATCTGGCTAATCCACCTGTGTTGGTACCACCTATGGCTGGCCATCCTCTGATTTTGTACATATCTGCTATAGAGGTCACATTGGGAGCCCTCCTGGCACAATTAGATGATACCAGCAAAGAGAAAGCAATTTACTATCTCAACAGGACTCTTATTGGTTATGAGTTGAATTATTCCCCAATTGAGAAAGCATGTTTGGCTATTGTTTTCTATACATAGAAACTACAAGATTATATGCTCAATCATAAGATTCATCTTGTTGCCAAAATTGATCCACTCAAATATCTCCTGGCATGTGCTTCTCTCACTAGTCGTACAACAAAGTTGGTCATGATCCTTAGTAAATTTGACATTGTTTATGTAGATCACAAATCTATCAAAGGACAAGTAATTGTAGATTAGTTAGCTGAAGCACCTGTTGACGGTAAACATCCATTGATCATAGATTTTCCAGATGAATCAGTCCTTAATCTTGCCACGAGTACCCCATGGAAGATTTATTTTGATGAATCCTTCACTCAAAAAGGATCGGGGGTAGGAATCTTGTTTGTTACACCAAAAGGGGATCTCATCCCTAAATCTTATAAATTACAGTTTCCTTGTACCAAAAACATTGCAGAATATAAAGCCCTTGTACTTGGACTCTGACAGGCCATACAATGGAAGATTCTCAATTTGTTGGTTCTTGGTGATTCACAATTGGTTATCAAACAAGTTATGGATGAATATAAAACAAAGGATGACAAGTTGCTTCCCTATCGTTGTATAGTTAAAGATCCAAAAACACATTTCAATGAGTTGATCTTCCAACAGATTTCCCGCACAAACAACAAAGCAACAGACGCCATGGAAACTATCGGGTCTTTGATCACCATGCCAGAACACAACACACGGTGTGAGTTTCTTGTTGAGAATCTTACAGTCCCTTCCTATGACAAACCAAATTTTGAAATGGTGTGTGAAATTTCTCATCCTAACTCCCCATGGTACCAAGAAGTATATTCCTACCTTCGCGATGGACATACCCCACTTACCTTAACCCCCAATCAACGTAAAACCTTCATTTTCCGCACTTCCTGATACACAATCCTTGGTGATACTCTTTTCTGAAAGCATTTTGATGGAACTCTTTTAAGGTGTCTGAATTTGATGGAGCACAAACGTCCTTGGAGGAGGTACATCAAGGAATCTGTGGGGCTAACTATAGTGGGCTCACTTTGGCCAAAAAGTTGTTACGTACTGGATATTATTGGCCTACTATGGAACAAGATACCTACAAATATGTGAAGAAGTGTGTGCCTTGTCAGCAACATGGTGATTTGATACATGCCCCCTCCCAATCCCTTCAGCCCACCTCACCCCTTGGCCCTTTTCCCGATGGGATCTCAACCTTGTTGGCCAGATTTTCCCTAATTCTTCCAATGGCCACAAATACATCCTTGCTGCTACTGAGTACTTTACCAAGTGGGTCAAAGCTCTTCCTCTCACCTACACAACTGGAAAATAGATTTTGAAGTTTATTTTGAACTATCTTATCTATTGCTATGGCATTTCTCAGGACATTGTTACTGATAATGGAGGACCTTTCAAGAACAAGGATGTCACAGTGCTATGTAGGAAATTCAACATTACCCACCATACCTCTTCCAAGTACTTTCCACAAGGCAACGGTCAAGAAGAGGCTAAAAATAAAACCATCCTCAAGAATCCTCAAGAAAATAGTCGATGAAGCTGGCCGCGATTGGCACCTTCGCCTCAATCCTACCCTTTGGGCCTACCACACCTCCATTCAAACCCCCACAAGAGCCACCCCCTTTTCCCTTGTTTATGGCACTGAGGCTATTCTACCCATAAAAATTGAGCTCCCTTCCCTCATAATTTCTCTCAAGAATATATTGTTTGAAGAAGAATATAGAGTTTCCCGCTTGCAAGAGCTAGAACTCCTTGATGAGAGACACCTCAGTGCCCTAAACCACCTCCGCATGTATCAAAATCACCTTTGCCTTTAGTTCAACAAAAGGATCAAGCCTCGTCAATTTGAGGTTGGTGATCTTGTCCTATAGCACAATATGAAGAAGCTCCAAAACTATGAAAAGAAAGGAAAATTTGAACCTAGTTGGTTGGGGCCCTTCATCATCACAGCAAAATATGGCTCTGGTGCTTATTAGATTGTGTCACCAGAGGGAAATCCTATCCCTGATCCTATAAATATTGTACATCTCAAGCACTTATATGCTTGATCTATCAGTAGTCCATTGTAAAACCAAAATTTTCAAAAATTCAAAAAATCAGAAAAGCAGATAATCCAAAAACATTAAAAAAAAAGCAAAAGCAAAAAAAATCAAAAAATTCAAAAAAAGCATAAAAAATATAAAAGCTTGAAAAAAAGTATCAAAAAAGAAAAACAGAAAGAGAAATCAATCCATCCATCTGTGAAAACCACTTCAGTGGTGCAATGGATAAGTACCATGGTGAAAACCTGTTTCAAGTGCCATGTGTAGTCAGATCCACCATCTGTTTCCACATTTTTTCCATGCAGCCTACATCACCTTCCATAATAAAAGTCACTACCCATATCTATGCAGGTAGTTCCTTGACCGCTTTCCACCTCTGCAATAAAATTGCATTCCGGCACGAATGAGTTTACCATATCAATACTGAGCTTTGTTCTAGACACAGTGACCGTAAACGTTTCCAACAAATTAGCAGACATATTGACTTTCCTAATGATCATTCTATTCACAAGAAATTTCCAGTGAATTCCTGTTTCTCTCAATCAATATTTTGCCCATTAGGATGCATCCTTCTAGTTTTATCTATTCTATCAATTCTCACAACAAAAACTATTCATGGCAAGAACTTTTGGATTGAATGACCACTTGGTCACGATGCCTTTTTGCTGATTTTATCTTGTGTTTCATTGTGCCCTTATCGCGACAGCCTTGATCTTTTATATCTTGGTTCGTTATGATGAGTATATAGTGGAATACGTGTCATTTGTGGTATGATCTGCTTGTTATAGATTGTTAGTGCATTTATGTTTTAATATTTAGTTATGACTATGTATGCCTCACTGGGGGCAGGATTCATGCATTTCAAATCCTTAAAAAGATCTAGATGTATTGTGTCTCCTCATAACATTTCATAGGTCTCATCATACCTGATATCTTGCATTCTTGTTCCTAACAACCTATTTTTCTGAGAGTCTAATCCACGCAAAGGAACCATGTCACTTGTGTTTTCTAGCACATGGTGCATAACTCCTTTTGCAATATCAAACTAGGGTGTGCTCTCCAATATTAACACGGTATAAATCCCACTATTATCATGTAGTTAGAGTCGCATTTTAGCTAGGTCATATTGCAATTTTGGTTTCTCTTGGCAAGATTTCTATTTATTCCCCCTATCCGGTCACCTAAGTGATTTTATTAGACCTATTTGATACACACAAAAATAGTGTCCTCATATGTCTCATATTGCATTCATTAATCATTTTTCATTAAAGTTGCATTGTTAATTCATTCATTAATCATTATTCATTAAGGTTACATTTAGTTCCATTACATTAAGTCCATTCATTAATCATTATTCATTACAGTTGCATTTTTACTTCAATCATTACTCATTAATCATTATGGTTACATATAGTTTCATTATCCATTACATTCATTCTTATAGTTTCATTATTAAGATCATTCATTTTAGGTTCATTACACATTCTACAAATCACATATGCAGTTACATTTATTTACCATGACATTGCATGTAAAATACATACATCCATAACCATCTATATATCACATCTAACATATATATATATGCGTCCCATCCCTGCATCACAAATAGGTCAGTATAATCATATACATTCATCTCATCGTGCATGTCAGTCATAAACATCATATAACACATATAATACAAAATCATAATGCATCCATACATCCTGCATAAAATATCATATCATATAGCATCATAAATAAGGTCCATAAATCAAGTCTAATAGTCCACAAAAGTCCATGTATATATCTCAAAATGTCTATAGTACATAATGTGTCACATAACTCATACAAAAATGTGTATAAAAAATAGTCTGAGATGAATCATGGTGGTGGCTGTGATGGTCTTGCACCACTACTTGGACACGTTGGTAACCCCACCGATGCCTGTGAACCTCACCCTATGCTCTCAATCTATGCTCTCTCTGAGTATGCAGGCTGTTGTAACCCCTTTGGCACTGTACTGTGATAGAGACCCATATAATATGTGGCCTCTCCGCCCAACATCTCTCTATGCTACAAAAGTGTCTGCTAGCACCTGTCCTAAACCTGTAGCCCTGCCTGCCTGACGAGCTATCTCTCACTCTGTTCTGTAATCCTCTACATGTTTCTATGCTAGGTCTCACTTTGTTGTTAGAGCTGCTATCTATGCTAACATAGCTGCTAGCTCCTCTGCATCTCCATGCTCCTTGACCATAGTGAACTCTCCACTATCCACCTATGCCTGTAAAAAATCTAATGCTCTCTAAGCACTATCCCCCTGAGCGGTCTCCGCTGCCAACTCTCCCTGAACCCTGGTCAACTCTATCTACAAACTACTAGATGTAGCCTAAGCAGTCGCCAATAACCCCTGAAGCCTCTGAATCTCTGCCTGCATGCTCACCTCAGTCGCCTGAGATGTCGCTAGCAAGCCCTGTACCCTGCCTAGCTCAGTTCAAAGACTACCTCGCTCTGCTACCACAGTGTCATGAACATCCTAGGCTACATGCCTTCATAGTGGTACCTTTCCCTGTGGTCCCTATCCCTGATTGGGTGGCCCTTGCGGCCCCTATTTCTGCTATGATCCTATCCCTGATCTAGTACCTGTACACCTGGGACTATAGGTGGCTGCCTCTCCATTGGTATCTCTTCCTGCCCTTGCCGCCTCTGAGCTATAACCCTAGGCCAGAATCTCCTCCCCAGCTCCTCCTCCATCCTCATCATCATCATCTCCAGCCTAATCTCCTCCATCCCCTCCCTCTGTAGGCTTCTCATCTGCTTATACAATCCCTGACACTATCAACCTCACTGGTCTATGTGCTGCCCACCATTGCGCATATGCTGAGACTACTCCTGCATCGTGTAAGGACTCCCACACCCTGATCCATGGAACCTCCATCATCTCCATCCAAGATTCTCATGCTATGCATGGATCGACTCCCATCCCCCAAATACTCCCCACCTCCTGTGTCACCAGTGGATGCAGGAACCCATCTAGAACAACCTCCTCTAACTATCCCATCTGCCTCTGAACTCTAGAGGGCATGTACCTCGAGATCATGTAAGTTGTTTGCCCAACAAGCCAATAGTCTGTCTACACAAATCTCATGTAATACAAGTCGTAGAACTCATCCTCCGCATACCCATCCTGTTGTGGGATCTGGTGTCCCCAGGCCTCACACCCTGCATAAGGTGCCCACTGAATATCCCCCATCTCATCAATCCTCCGCCGCCAATATCCCACTGAGTATGTGGCCTCATAGGTGATAGGTGGCCTGTACCTACATGTGAATGGCTCATAAGCCGCTCTGGTCTCCCACTGCCCGATCGGTCTTATGACCGCAATGTGCTCCCACGCCCATACAAGCAGCAGCATGCATCCTGGCCCTAGTGCCCCACCCTTACAGTAGGCGCACATGTGTAAATCATAATATAACTGCCCGAGGATAGTATACCCCCAACAGTATTGATCCCCGTCCTCCACCATGTTGCTCAGAACCTGAGCCCAGCCTATCAGAAATCTCTTTCCTGCATGATCAGGCATCAATCATCCTCCAATCAATTCGGCCAAGTAGAGGGCCACTCGCCGTAACTGTGGCTGCATCGCCATTGCTCCTGCCTAGGACATCCACTACTGTGTAGTTGGAAGATTTGTGTATCTCTACCCAAATGCCATCTCCATGTATGGCTCTGAACCCTCAAAGTAGTACTCGGGTATCAACCCCCAAATTGACACTCTGTAGATTCTCCCCACATCGTGGAGGGTGATGGTAGCTTCACCTATAGGAAGTGAAAGCTCGAAGTGGTGCTATGCCACCTCTTGAACAAAGTACACATCAACATATTATGCACTCTCAGATGTGGCCAATGATGTACGTGCTCCAACCCGCAACAAGTCATGATCCACCACTCCGTAGCAGTCAACTCGTGCTCCAACACCATAGTCACTGGGTAGCACTCCCTCACTCGGAAGGTAATAGTATCCTCCTGCATCCAACCAAGCTCATATCACATATTAGATAGCATTCTGGGGCATCAAAAAATGCCCCTAGCTTGTTCTGAGGCATTGAAAAATGCTCCCAGCCCCTTTCTTCCCTCTTCTATTCTCCTTTTTCTTTAGTCTTCGAGTCAATCTGCGGAGCCGGTGGTTGACCCTCGTAGATGGTGAAACTTCATAGTTGCCAATCTGCAGAGATGACAGTTTAGGTCGTCGCCTCTTTGCTGCGCAGACGGTGGAGTTCCATCTCCGCTGTCTCTATTGCGCATTTCCCCTTTTATCCTGCCCTCGCAGATGGAGATCGACCGATCTCCATCTGCGCAGGCACCGATTGCAGATCGATCATCTACGAGGATGGTGATCTGTCGATCACCATGTGCACAAATGACAGTCAGGTGACCACCATCTGCGCTGTACGCCAGTTTGGGATGCATTTATGATACTATAAATGATTTAAAAGAATATTAAATGCATAAAGTATGAAGAGGCCTTCGACTACTCACTGATAGTACATCATCCGTAGGTCGGTGGTGGATCTGAATGCGCTCCCCAAGTTGTGCATGCTCTCACTCTACTGCCATCGCTCTCCTTTTCTTCTCTCTTTTTACTCTTTGTGAGTGAAAGTGACTTCTCTATGGGCCCCGGTGGACTATTTATAGCCCCATGGGACACGTTTCTTCCGTCTTTCTTCCTGTTCTCCGTTCTGGTCCCTATTTTCCTTTCTTACTTCTTAGGAATATGACCCTTAGTGCCCAAATTATGAACAATATCTGATTACAACAGTTGAAAATCCGTTCTCTGATTACTGGCTTTTCTCTGAATTGGTAGGTACAGCTCCCTTTTGGAATGATATGCAATGAATTATGTCTTG
>MU213248.1:469570-520134 GCA_018584345.1 Thuja plicata | reverse complement strand
GAAACTCTCATCATCATATTAGCAGTAAACTGCTCAACCAAATAACACAACTTCCATGTTTCATAGCCCATTCTGCTCAGTCTGTCAATCACCATGCTTAGATCCAATGCCATTTGAAGGATATCAATAATAACTCCTCACATCTACAATCACAGCTCTGTCACTACATCATCTATATGAAGAATCTTCTCTGATTTCTTATGAATGCCTGAAAATTATGATTCCCAATCATTCTTCTGCTTGAAAAAGATCATCAATAAGAACACATTATCCTTGTCGGGTTGGGATCTATAACCTACCCAAAATGAAAAGACTTTTAGATAACCCATCCGGCTTAAAGAAGGAAAGGCAGTGGCAGGGAAACCCGGCAAGAACTTCCTACCCAAGGAAGACCTAGACCTAGACTCAATCAAGACTAGACTTGAATATGACTTCAAAATCCTCCACTTTGACAGCATGGGTACAGGATGAAAAGTGGGGCAACAATTTTCTCAAGGGGGCACACTTCACTCTTGTTGCCGTAAGTTTTCCTGACCTTTCTGGGGCATCTTATTTTCTTTTCTTTGACGCAATGCCACTTTCGACATCGCATCAAAGAGGGGCAAAATGTAGACGTCTAAAATCATCCTTATATTAATTTAATTAATATTCCCATAGCATTATAATTAATTAATTAATTATAATTGTTATATTCTTCTATTTATTTAATTAAATATAATTCACTTTCCCTAGTATTTAAATTTAATTTAAATACTATCCCTTTTAATGTATTAAATTTTATTTATATACATTACCCCTCATTAATCCCTTTTAAATAAATATTTAATTTATTTATTCCCTCACATGATTTAATTCTACTAAACCACAATTTATCTAAATCTAATTTGGATTAAACTAATTTACACCTAGATCCTACCCTACCTCACATCACTCTCACCAAATAGACTTATTTATTAATTAACTAAGGTTAATTAAGCTAATTTCTTGATTCCTACACCAATTAGTCTTAATTATTTGCTCACACATATGTGAGCAAATGCACTTTTCTGAATAATCCTTATTTGATTCCAACAACGTTTCTTACACCTATGAAGACACCTTCTTACACTTTCTAAAAGTGTCTCATTAATCCAAAACTCTTACACCTCTTACAAGATCCTTCACATGTGTACTTTAAGTACACTTTGACCCATCACATGCAAAGTTGCTCACACATGTGTGAGAAAAGTGGGCCTCTTGCATGGCTTATATGTTCTTCATGTGACACCTATGTGGATGCCACATGAGCTCCACTTCATCCAAGCCCTCTCTCTCCTCCAAAAAATCTATAAATAGAGGCCATTGTCAAGAGCAAATCATCTCTCTTTTATGTATTGTTATCATGTTAAAATAGGTCTAGAATTTCATAGTTCGTGTTTTTTAAATCTTAGTTCATTGTTGAATCTAGAAATCACATGTTAGGTTAATGGTAAATGAATCTAGTTCTATTATCTTATGCATATCATTCTAGTTTAGTTGTTTGCATTTTCATTTCAATCATATGGTGAATATCTTGAGACAAGTTCTTCATACTTGTTCTTGAGCTCTTCATCCCTCATTAGCTTGCATTATAGCTTCATCCATCAAAATTATAGTGGGATTATCATATTGTGTTGGGAGAGAACACCCACATACATCTCTAAGAGAAAATCAATAAGGCATTGGGTGCCCTTGTTTGGCTCATCTGAGGTTGTGGTGAAGGTTCTTGTTTTTAGATTTCACTTAAAATATGCTAACATCTTAAATCTTGTTTCTAATGGCTAACATTAACGTTTGCATGTTTTAGTATTGTTTTTGGAAGGTATACTTTCCATCACATACAAACTGATGTTCTCAAAGAAATATGATTCAAATAGATGTTTGCTAATGATGAGGGTCTATGAAACACTTTGATAAATATTTCAACCTAAGCTTTGAGATGAAACATCTTGATGAAGGTGTGAAAGATGAAGTTTGATTTAATATGGTTTAATCTTGACTATGTTTGGATGTGGGTCAATCAAGATAACTGGGATTAAAGTCCAAGGATTATTATGATGCTCCTAAGTCAAAAGTAGAAGGTTTTATGAAAATTGGAATTAGAAGGAGATTTGGATGAAGATTTGAATGAAAAATAGATGAACCTTAGAAGAAAAATGAGAGATATTTAAAGAAAAGAGAATGACTAAAGGGTGATTGGTTTTGGATGAAGAGGAAGATGAATTGGATGGAAATATAGGAGGTTGACAAGTGGATTAGATTAGGAGAATGATGATGTGATTAGGTTGGATGAAAGATTAATGATTAGATTGGTTTAAGAAAGAAGATGTTGATGTGGATTGTGAAGATTGATTAGGCTGAAAGTAATTAGATGAGGATTAGAACCTTGATTGAGTGATTAGGAAGATGATGAAATGATTAGCATTCTTAAGATAAGATAGATGATATAGAAGAAGTTATTAGGATGTTTAAGAACAATATGGATGAATTAGAAGTGATTAGGATGAAGGGAATAATTAGGATGAAGAAGGAAGATATCTAGGATGATTAAGAAGAATATGAATGATTCAAATTAAGTGATTAGGATGATTAAGATAAGAGGAAGGCTTAGGATAGTTAGAAAGAATGTGAATGACTTGGAAGAATTGATTAGGATGATTAAGATAGGATGAAGAAGTTGAAGACTGATTAGGATGTAGATGTTGACTAAGGATGATTAGAAGAATATGGATGATTGAATTGGATTAGGGAGATGAATTGGAATATTATGGATGATTAGGAGATGATGAGGAAGGAAGGTACTTAGGAATATTATAGATGATTAAAAAGAATATGAATGATTTGGATTAAGGGATTAGGATGAAGAAAATGATTAGGATGAAGAGGGGTGATGATTAAGATGAATGATGATTAAGATGATTAAGAGTGATTAAGAAGAATGTGATGACAAGGATAGAGTGATTAGGATGATTAAGATAAGATGAAGAAATTGAAAGATTGATTAGGATGTAGATGTTGATTAAGGATGATTAGAAGAATATGGATGATTGGATGTGATTAGGGAGATGATTAGGAAATGATGACTAAGGTCGATAATTGAAATGATTAAGAAGGTTGATTAGGATGAAAGGGATAATGGTGAAAGAATATAACTAAGATGATTAAGAGATGAAGAGGAAGGATGATTAGGACATGGAGGGATGATTAAGGATGTAGAAGAATGATTTGGATGATTGAATTGGATTAGGGAGGAGATTAGAAATTTTGTATATGATTAGAAGATGGTGATTAGAATGATTAAGGATAATTGGGATTAGAGGAATGATTTGGACGAATAAGAGGATGATTAGGATAAGAAGTATGAGGATGGTGAAGGGTTTGATAGACAGAAGAAGTGATGTGGAGAGCTTGACTAGAATTAAACAAGAACGTTTTTGTTTTGTTTTTGCAATGTTTTGATTTTTTTGAGTTTTCAAGTTTTTGACTTTTTTTTTGGACTTTTATGTTTTATGATGTTTTGAAGTTTTAAACATGCAAAATATATAATGCAATTATATACAAGACAAGTTCTAAGGCTTAATTTTGGATGGTGTGTCCCCTTTTGGCTACAAATGGGGAAGGTTTTAAACACTTAATTACATCAAACACACCAACATCCCTATTGAGGTTTCAACTAGGATTTACAAGCTCAACTAAGGGAATGCCCTCGATATACGCAAGGTACATGAGACCCAAATATGTAGATGAAAGAGAATAATGCCACACAGCTGGGAGGAGACGGTAACCAAAATCTCCACCTTCACTTCCCAAAGGTATAAAGTTCTTTGGGGCTTAGCCAAGAGTGACAAGATTCTACTTCCAAGAGAGGTTTCTTTGGATTTACCTCCCAATATTTATACTCCGCCGAAACATGGGAGTTTAGGTCGTCCCTTGAGGTGATCAAATCCCCAAGTAGGCCTCCTAGAAAAAGAAAACAAGACCACATATTTCTTGTGCACTCAAGGTCACTTGAAGGTGCGAGAGGAGAGAATACGTAAGTGATCTTGGGGTTTAAAATACACTTGTTCTTTTTAGATCCCAAATCGAAATGTGAAAGGTTTATTTTAAGCCCAATTTGAAAAATATGTGGAAATAACTTCAAACAGATTGTCTAAAGCCAAAATTGATTCCAAAAACAAATTCCTTATGATTTTCTTATAAATTTTAAAAACAAATTGACTGAAAAATGCTTTCATATGCAAGAGTTATGAGCATTTTAAGATTACAATGAAAGGTCAACTTTGAATGCGTGCACCTGATTTTTGAAGAAGAATATGGATAAATGGCTTTCATATTTGCGTAGAGGGCTGAATCACATTTCTGGTGCTTTTTTAATTGTCCAAAACGGAGCTCGTATGTAGAAGTTATTAACATTTTTGTGAAGGTGACTCTTTATGTGTTTTCAATGATGAAAGGGCTAAGTTTAGCCCCTGGCGGCTAGCCCCTTGGTCCCACGTGACCACATGCTACAAGAAGGGGGATGGAAGTTTCAGCAAAGCCCCTGGTTGTGGTTGTCCATATGACCAGGGGTTAAATATCTGCAAAAATTTAAAAAAATAAATAAAAACTCAATAGTGATTATTGCAAAAATTTAATTAAAACTAAAATTTATTTATTTTGAACAGCATGGGGGTGTGTATTTTTAGAATTTTTTTTGAATAGCCATGGTTTTAACACAGCCATGGGCTGTGAAACACAGTCCCGTGGACTGTGATCTCACAGCCACGGCTGTGTTCACAGTCCCGTGAAATGTGATCACACAGCCACGGGCTATGTTGATACACAACCATGAACTATGTTCACAACCATGTGCTATGTTGTATGTTGTATGTTTTTTTTTTTTTTTTTTCTTTATTAATTTGTTTTTATTTTACGATTTTTTGTTTTATGGGTTTTTATATTATATATATTAAATATATATGTTAAGATATATATTTAATATATATTTTCTATTTTTATTTTTAGTTTTTATATTAAAAATATAAAAATATATATATGAGTTAGATATATATATATCTTATATTAATAATATAAAATGTTGTGTTTTGATTTTGATTTTTTTTTTAAGAAATATATGTATATATATTTTTTAGAAATATATATAGATATATTGTAAAAAAAAGCAATGTAAAAAGAAGTGTTCAAATTTTTTTTTTAAATGTAAATCTAAATAAATCAAATATACATGAAATAGGTAAAAAAGAATGAAGACATATATTCAATGTATATACTTCCTATTACTTGCAAAAAGTAAAATATGAAAATATTGAGTTATATGTGGAAAGTCTTCTCTTAGGTGCTCCAAGCACATTGGTGAGCTTGTTGGTTTGATTTGAGGCTTTTTGTAAAAGTTGATTACGGAGTGCTCCTTCAACCTACAAGCCCAAAACTCACAAAACACACTCAAGAACACATTAGAAGGTTAGTAAGAACCCGTGAAGTGGGTCCCACCGGGCGTGCCAAAATGTAATGCATAAAAATGTAACTAAAATAATACACTTAAGAAGCTAAGCTTATCTTAACATATCATATGCATACCTCAAATCATGAAAGTAAACATGCATATATGAAGAAATGAAATAAGGAAACAATATTAAACTATTTCAACAATATGCAAACCTCCAAAAGAAAGATGAAGAGAATGATGATTGTTGGAATGTGGTTGCTCACAATCTTGCAACATAACAATGTGATGAAAAAGCTTGTTGAAGGAGAGGAGAGGGCTCTTCTTTTATATTTTTTTGAGGAAAATGGAAGGTTGAGATTCAAATTTGGAGGAAGGGCTAGGATTGCATAGGATCAATGTTGTGGCCATGAGGTGGAGGCCAAGTGGAGGCCAAGTGTATTAGGGTTTTGACCATTCAAAGGGGAAAGATGCTCACATATGTGTGAGCAACCTTTGAAAGTGATGGGTCAATGACAAGGTGTAAGAAGGTGTAAGAGGATGTAAGAGGGTGAGAAGACCAAAGTTGCTTAGACATGTGTGAGCAACTTGAGAAAGTGATGGCTCATGATTGAGTTCACATATGAAGGGGGACAAATGTGTAAGAGTGTGTAAGATGTGTAAGACTTTGTAAGAAATGTGTAAGTGGTGTGTAAGAGTCACATGTGACTTGGGTTGTGTAAGATTCACATGTGACTTGGGTTTGCTAATCCTTTGATTAGGATTGTGCAAATGATTAGGGAGTGATTAGGTGGAAGATTAGGATTAATTAGTGGCAAGTGAGGTAGAAGGATGGGTTAGGTTAGGGAAGTGAGGTTAGGTGAGGGTTAAAGTTAGGAGCCATGTGCTCAAATATAATTAAATGCAATATTTAATTCTAAGTGGGAGAAAAAGGGATAAGCTAGGTTAGTTTAATTAATTTAAGAATTAATTAAATTTTAGGGAAATGAAATAGGATATGACTAAATAAATGTAAATTTATTTAATAATGGATAGGGATAAAGAAGATTTTTAATTAAATAAATATAAATTTAATTAAAGGTAAGATAGGGATTATTAAATAAATAATAAATATATATTTAATTAGGCTAGGATAAGGGTAATGGACAGATTTTAGTGTCTACACCAGTCTTCCACTGAAGAAGGAGAATCATCAAAAGGTGGAGAATTGAGAAATGCAAAGCCGAAGAACAACAAACCTACATGTCATCATTGTGGGAAACTAGGTCTCACAACAAACATTTTCCCAAGAAAGACAGGTAAGTCCAATCCTAAACCCAAATTTAATGGATATAGCTTTAACTGTAAAATGCATGGACATCAGGCACATGAATGTAGGTCAAAGACTATAAATACACCTACTTCACCTAGATTCCAAGGACATTGCTACAATTGTCAGAAGTTTGGACATAGAACACAAGATTGCAGATCCAATGCAAAATCCAAATGGACATCCAAGAAACAAGGAAGTGCACCGAGGAAAGGTAACACATTTAATTAGGATTAAAATACAAGAGATAGTTGTCATTATTGTGGTGAATATGGTCATGTTGTAGAAAATTGTATAATGACACACTTTAGAGGTAAATCCAAGAGTTGGATGAATTAAAGTTTGGTCTATTATAGTTGTCACGAGATCGGTCATACCAAGAGAGACTGCAAAAATAGAGCCCCGACACCTACTATTGAGCAGATAAAGAATCAGATGAAGCTGACATGGAGAAAGAAAGAAGAAGCAAGTAGTAGTGGACCTAGTGAAGCCGAGATCACCCAATCCAATGGTTCAGGTGATCACACTACTTCCAATTAAAGCAAAAAGGTATGTAAGGAACTGTTTTCTCAAATGCTATATTTTACACCAGTTCCTAACATAAGATGTATTAAAGTCCATATCTACATAAGATAAGATGCATAAGGAAATATATGAGACAAGAACCAAGCAAAGAATTGATATACATAGTCGATGTCGAGCATTAATATTAGTATATGCCGAGGTCCCATACTGACCAAGCTTATATGTTGACTGAGTGTCAGTAGTGACCAAGTTAGTGTTCTGACCGAGTGATGGTATGAGATAACCAAGGTATTTATTCAAGGACCAAGGACAACTATTATCCACCTACCACTGCACGAAGCATTTATTGAAGACCTAATTCGACCGTTTGAGGGTATATAATGAATTTAGTCATTTTTTTTTCTTTTCACACAACGATTAGAGTTTGCAGAGAATTTCTAAGGCGATTTGAGAGAAACTTGAGTAAATTTTGAAAGGATTCCACTTGTGCATCGTCAACACGTATTGTGAAATTTTGAAGACCTGTTGTTGCCGAGTTACCCAGAATCTATTTCTTGAACCCCAATTTGTAGAAATGATAGCTAGTTCATCTGTTGGCATGAAGAGACAAGACAAGGGAATGATGAATGTTCAGTTGGTCAGAAGCGATGCTAGTGCACCGCCTAATTTCCAAGTTGTTCCCGAGACTGCAGTGAAGGGAGATCTTACAGGAGTCCTATCATCGATCCCACCTAAAGTACTCATGATACATGATGTGAGAGCATGTTACATGTGCAAAATCAGAAAAGTTAGAGATTTTGAGTTGAGAGAAGCCTACAATAAAATATGTGAAAATGGAGCTTTGAAGGTTGATCATCAACACATTGCCGACAAAGGGTTAGTCTGTGCTCTAGAATTTGCACGTGACTTCAAAGTTGAATGGATCAGGATAGTGCTAAGCAGAATACATGATATGAATCTATGGCTGGAGAATGGACCAATAAATATCACTAAAGTTATCATCCACCGAGTTACTGGTTACCCTATTATGCAAGGGAAACAAACTATGCGTTGTTAGAAAAAGGAAGACTATGAGAAGTTCACTTTAGCCGAGTGGAACAAGAGAGGAATGACAATTTCAATGATCATAGATCCTGAAAATGACTTCGGAGTTAGAGTGATTGCACACAAGTTTTATCAATCGAGCATATTGGATAGTGTCCCATGTGTTGCAGTTGATCAGGCATGAAAGATAGTGAAAAATGATCATACTTATGATCTTGCCGAGCTACAGATGACTCAACTTGACGAGAACCTATTAGCAACTAGGAAGGCAAAGAACTCCATGTGTAAGTTTGGATCCTCACTAGTTTGTATATTTTTCTATGTTCATAATACTTTTCCTACTATAGGAGATGTAGTATGGAGTCAGGACCAACCGCTAACAGTTCAGATTAATGAGTTCATACAAGAGTGAGGAGAGAATTTGGACAATGTCATGGGTAATTACTTTGTTGAGTTTATGAAAAAGATGAGATTAAGGAGAAAAATACACGTATCACTGGTAGAGAAGCATTATGATGATGTTTGCTTTCTAGTTGATACTGATAACACTTATGTACAAGTTGTAGTACTGAGGGTAGCATGGCTAAGCCCATTACCTTATGAAGTAAACATAGATGAAACATCTGCAATAATCACAACTCTACTAGCGGAGGAAGTTGATAGAAAGGCTAAGAGATTTGAGAAATATGAAGAAGAAAAATCAAAGATAACCACTAATTTGAAGGCTGCAACCATGGAAAGGAAGAGAAATAAAATAATGAATAATCTTGAGAAGATGTTAGGAGAAGAAGAGGAGAAAGATGCACCAGTACAAATCACAGAAGGTCAAGGTGAGGACCAATCTAGTGACTTTGAAGAAAGTGAAGAAGAAGAAGTGGAAGTGAACAAGAAGGGAAAGAAAGTGATGGTTGTTGAGCCAACCAAGAAGAGGAGTTCACAACAAAAATATACTCCCCCTACCACATCTAGACCGAGGACCAGGGCATCTACAATTATTATATCAGCCAAGTCACCAAATAAAACATTAGTAAAGAATGTTGAAGGGTAGAGCTCAGGGAAAAAGAAACAAGTTCAAACTGAAGCTGAGCCGAGCCATCCTAAGAGGAAGCCGATAAAGAAATACATTATGGGGAAAGATGAAGAAGATGAAGAATTGACAGAAACAAAGGACATCAGAAAATTCAAATTTGCTACACACAAACATCCTACCAATGTTGATGAGATTTGTCACAACATCAGAAGTTCAACATGTTGGTCTAGATTCAAGTTTATTAAGTTTGAAAATTTAAGTAAAATTGATAAGGCAAAGATAGAAGAAGCAATGATGGATATGTTAGTTTCATACAAAATGACACCATTAGAGATTGGGAATCTAGTCCTTGATGAGATAGAAAATAAGATTGATGAGAGATGGCAGCATGCCATTGTGACAGAAAGGCAGATCAGAGAAGGAGCATTAGCTCAAATTATGCATGAGTTAACAAAGAAGAAGAAAACTAAATTTATGGACCAATATAGGAATAGATTCATTCCTAAATTGAGAGCTTATTCTATACTGAAAAATGACGTTGAAGGAGTTGTACAACAAAGCCGAAGGATATGGAATATTATCTTTGGATTGATGTGGACAAGAACCAAGATGAAGGCACATCAAAACAAGTTGAGCTTGACAATAAGGAAGATATTGATGAGCCTGATAATGTTGAGGATGAATTAAATGCTAATGTTGAGGATGAGATGAAGGATAAGGTTGAGGATGAACAGATTGAGGACTTAACAACTGATGAGGTTACACAAGGTTTGAATGCTGAGGAATAAGGTAAAGAAACAATCACAATTCCAAATTCACCTACCGAGGAAAACCTTGAAGTCAATAAAGAAGGAGATAAGAGAAAAGAAGATGAAGCAGATAACTATGTATCAGATATCTCTAAATCACATGAAGGAGACACAGAGGAGACTCAGATTCTTGAGATCGAGGAACATGAGGCCATTCAAGCATTAGTACAGTTACCTAATGTCACACCTCTTGTACACATTGAGATCAAGAGTGCCAAAACACTTGAACATAAGATAATTATTACTCAGAAGGAGTTAGTTCCAATTAGTGGTGATACCAGTATCTTGAAAGCCGAATAGAGACCGAGTAGCAGCTCACCAGAGTCCAAGAAGAAGAAGTCACATAAGAAGAAAAAGGACAATTCTCTGAGCATTGAAGTAACACTTGATAACTTATAACTTATCTTATGATCAAATGCTAATCTTGCAGGATTTATTGAACAAAAAGAGCAAGCAAGAGGAATTGAAAAGGGAACAACAACAAAAGAAATTACTACATGAGATAAAAGATATCTTTGTTGATGCATTTGAATTTCAAGATCTAAATGAGAAGGCACCTATATTAGAACATGGTTCATATTTTTGAAAAGGTAAACAATGATGATATCAATGCAAATGAGAAACTCATGCAATGTTCTGAGAGAAAGTTTGAGACCAAAGTACTTGAGAAAGTAGCAGCAAAGCTTATTGAGAAGCAGGTTGCACTTTCTGATCTGGTAAGAAACCTAGAAGAAGTAATAGAAATTTTTCTCTCTTTGTATAAACAAATTTGTGATACAAAATTCTTTACAAAGGATAATCAACAAATTAATGACAAGCTACAATCAGATTTGAAGTCAACATGACACTCACTGAGCATGGATGCAAGTTCCATCTCTATTCATTTTAACTGGTTGACACATGCCCAAGGGAGATTAGCCGAGCTCATGACTAATGATGGAAGAATAAGGGCCAAATTAGTTTCTATTGAGACTATGTTGATTACCTCATTTAGAGGTCATGCAAAAAGAGGTGAAAGCAACAAAGGAATTAGCACAGAAAGATCCACCTCTGAATATTGCAGAGAGTTTTATTGATCTAGCCACCGAGCTAGAAATCAAATTTCAGATTTTGGAATCTGTCAGAACCAGTTGGGATAATGCATTGGTGATAATCCTATAGATTTATAAACCATTTTTGGATAAGTATGGTCTGACCCCTACAACCCCAGCAGACAAGAGTGACAAAAACAAGGGTGAAATTTAATGAGATACAATCAAGGGGGAAATAAAGGAAAATAAGTTATAAGGTATAATATTTTTTGAGTTATGTACATATGTTGTATATATATAGTGAAGTATTTATGAAGACCGAGTTAGAACCCTAGGGGGAGTTCTAATCCCATTTGATTACTATTTTTGTAAAGGACTGACAAGTCATGACAAAGTGTTTTTGCCACTAATGTCAAAGGGGGAGATTGTTGATCTCCAAGTTTTGTTGTCTATTAGTGTCACACACTTAGTCATAAACAAGGTAGGTTGGTTGGTTATCACTGCGATCGAGCCATCTCACTAAGACGAAACCGAGTATTAGTTACTGTCGAGAAAATTAGTGGTTGTCGAGTACTCAATAAATGCTGAGCAGAATGATTGTCGAGTTGCATAGAAGAGTTAGTATCGAGTGACAACATATGGTTATGCTGAGCGAGACAGTATTGACTGAGCACCAGAGTTTACTTATGCCGAGTAAGACAGTTTTTGTATATGTGTTTGGAATGGCTCAAACACCTAGGTAAACTATTTTGGTCGACTTCTATGAATCATTTAATGACCATTCACAGATATTTAATGCATTAATTACACATTATTTTTGTGATCATGGATCCCTATGCAAGCCATGCAACCAATCAAAATTAGGGATGCCTAAGCGGAAAAATGTGATGAATCTAGATCGTTGATCTTGATCTGGATGTTTCATCACTGATCTATATATGGGATGCTTCAAACCCTAATCTGAGTGTGTAAGTGCATGCATATGGATGCGGATGTGAAGAGCAGAGATCAGATGTATATGTATGTTTTGCATATCTAAAGCATTGACCAGAAAAAGTAACCGAGTAGAGCAGTGAAGAGAAGAATAAAGATATATCAGATTGAGAGATCAATTAAGAGTTGGAAAGAGGAGATCTGTTATCAGCATTTGTATTGCAGACTGAAGGATCAGGTACTGATACATTCTAGCAAGTGAATCAGGGTAAATCTCTTAACAGAGTGGTCCTAACAGGTTTTTGTAAATCTCTTAACAGAGTGCTTACTTAGCTGTAAGTTTTAAATCCTTTAACAAGGTAGATTGTATAAGTCTAAAATCTCTTAACAGGGCAGACCCCTCACAGGGTAGATCATCAAAAGTGATCAAACTATGTATCCCTAACAAGCACACTTTATTAATGTAGTAGTGAATATTTGTGGGCGTTATCCCCACCCCAGTTTTACCTTCAAGGGTTTCTGGGTTACCAAATCTTTGTGTTATGTGTTCATTAGGGATATGATTGGACGTTAGATCTATTACAACATTTCAGTTTGTTTTAGAAGTGTAAAATTTTTGTTGATCTGATTCACCCCCCTCTCAGTTATTGCTTTCCCATATTAGACTTCCAACAATAGGGAGACCACATACACCCAAGACATTGTTAGAAACTTGGTGGAAAGTGTATGAGACCCTACCCTTAGGGATCCAGACATTATCATAACTACATAAACGAAAAAGATGCACTAAAATACCAACAAACAGATCATACTACAAGTGATGCATGTATCAATAGACACCATTCATGACACGCCAGGATATAGGAGATCCATATGGTTATGATTAAGTTTGGATTGACACAAAAAGATAAAATCAACAAAAAGGCCTCATGACCAAGAAGTCATTCAGTGCAAAGTTATTTCCATAAATAGGATTGTGTGATGAAGGATTTGATAAGTTGACGCAGGGAGGATGCACCCTAGCAAGCCAAGATTGGATTGTTTGTCAAAGCGGGTATTTGTTGGCAATTGCTGTGGATAGAACAAAGAGCAAGGAAGGTCGATCTGAGAATTGATTTGGTGAAAAAATGTTGCAATTACCGTGTTTGGGCAAAGCACAGTGTGAGGGGGTTAAGCATGGTGTGATCGAGACAAGGAGCAGATGCAAGTGGTGATGGGGAGGGACATCGCCAAACGTGGGTTGGTAGGACTTGGGAGGATGACGCTTGATGGATGTGTCGATGAATGGAAATGTGAATGTGAAAGGTGGATATGGAACAACTTGCAAATTTGGATTGGTACAAATGACAAATTTTTTCAGGCTTTTTCTAGGGTTTTATGGTCGTTTTGGGATTTTTGCAATTTTTGAATTTTTTGGATATTTAAATTTTCTGCTGTACAAGAGGAGGCACGGGAGGTATTTATTACACCAATATACAATGAAAGGATTAAATCTTAGGAATTTTGGATAGCTACAAGAGCAACGAGCGAAAATGGCAGGAGAATGAGGCTATAACTAGAGGTCAGCAGGGATGGGAAGGTGATTTAAAACCTTAATCTAGAAGAAAACGGAGTTGTGGGCAAGAAAAATGGTTGAAGAGAGCCTCAGGAGGAAGTTGGGGGAGCATGCAAGGATCCACGGACGACAGACGAAGTGGGCGGAGGCCGTATGTTTTGATACCGTGAGCTAGCATTTAATATTTATTACATATTTAATACTTTCGGGAGGGGTTAGGTGGGCATTTAATGGGGTAGATTTAATTACAGATCGAAAACACTGGTTCAGGAACTGACGTCTACAAAGATATTGATCCATGGACCAACGTCTGCGCAGACGGGGGTCCCAGATCCGCGTCTCCGAGAACGCGGGTTGGGGATTTGGTAAGGCAGAGATGTCGATGTATGGATCAGTGTCTCCACCCAAACCGATGTGTGTGCCAAAATGGGCAGATGCCAAGGGGAAGGGGACGGGGACGTGAGGATAACCGGCTTGCACCGGGGGGGAAAGGCCTAGTGGTGTGATGCCCCTATTAGGGAGATTTTTTGGGTAGAAAAATGAGGGCTGACATGATTTTTGCATGGTTGCAGGAGCACTTTACACCACTGGGGTCAAAGGAGCATTGGCCTCCCACGATGGAGCTGGGAGACCAACTGACAAAGGCGGAGTGGGGTTTGGTATGCGCAGTTGGGTTAGATTATGTGCACCAATCACCTCAGCTACAAGTACATAATGGGATGATGACGACTCTGATGGAGAGGTGGCATAGCGACACCACCATATTTCACTTTCCTACTGGAGAGGCAACTTTTACTTTACTAGATGTGTGGCGGATTTTGAGGGTTCCAATCAGGGGACCGGTACCACTGTACATACTAGAGGACTGCGAGCATTACATGAAGCTCTCCTTCAGGAGGCCTATGAAGAGGATACCGTAGGACATGACTTGGATGTCGTGGGAGGCGGCAGTAGAAAGGAAGATGAGGTGGATTATGCTATACTTGGCAGCTTTGATTGAGGGGAGGATGCTAGCGAACTTCTCTAGACATGGTTTTGGGATAGGATGGGCTAGTGTTCTAGCATAGATGCTAGAGTAAGGTACTATATATTGTTGGGGATACATTATTCTAGGTTAGCTGTATCATGACCTCAATATGTGTGTGTATCGTAGGGAATGCAATATGGGGACTGAAGTTACTCTACTACTAGTATGGGCCTAGGAGCACATTGTTGTGCTTTGATCGTTGCATCTTTGTGATGCTCGCCAACCCGGAGAGACATACGTCTGTCACTACAGGTTACACTCTGTGCTACACTTCCGTAGGGTAAACTAGATATTGGAGGAGGATGATAGACAAGATCTAGGTTTTCTGCTGGACTCCCTTTAGAGCCTGCGAGCCATGGGGTGCGAAAGACTGGCAGACATGGATAAAAGGATGAAAGAGAGGACCTAATATACCTCTCCTTCGTGAAAACATATTGCTACTTATTAGAGCAGATGATCCATCAGATTGAGAGGTATAGACCCTCTCGAATACTAAAACAATTTGAATTATAGCAGGGAGTGGTGATAGAGGATGACCTTCATCCTCACATGACTAGGGAGGTGGGGGTATAGGGGAGATACAGAGATGCTCTGATTGTGAGGACCACTTGGAAGACACTTGTGCTAGTGGTATGGGTTAGGAAACCTCACTTAGAGGATGCAAGGATGACTGTAGAGTATGTGATATGGTGGGCCGCACACATACCTACCAGATTGCTAGATCTCACACAGGTTGCTACTCATGACTAGCCTACAAATGACATGGATATAGATGACGACACTATAGTGTGGGATTCCCCAGAGTCATCATCAACAAGGGATATAGAGGAGATCCCCATCAACACACTTGAGGAGAGTACGGCCCAGGACTGACGTACAGGCTGAGAACCCACATGGACAGGGACAGGGACATGAACATGTACCACCATAGGTAGTACAAGTAATGTACAACCATAACTGGTACAACCACCACATGGGCCACATGGACCATAGGTACAGGGACCACAAGTGCAGGCACCCATAGTACAAGTACCATAGGTGGTAGCAGTAGGAGGGCTGACATAGGCGACATATGACACACTTGAGGCTGAGCTACAGAGGGTTAGGGAACTTCTAGAGATAGAGTGCTAGGATCATGCGACTACACAGGCCAAGAGAGATAGCCTGCAGATATAGGTGGGTAGGGTTAAGGAACTTCTGGAG
Source organism: Thuja plicata (assembly GCA_018584345.1). Classification (NCBI taxonomy): domain Eukaryota; kingdom Viridiplantae; phylum Streptophyta; class Pinopsida; order Cupressales; family Cupressaceae; genus Thuja; species Thuja plicata. The sequence continues at coordinate 504,207 of MU213248.1, read as the reverse complement.
ATAGAGCACCATGAACATGATACCACACAGGCTGAGAGAGACAGCCTGCAGGCTGAGGTAGGCATGGTACGAGGTTTGATGGAGGCCGAGAGGATGAGGGCTCATAGTGCCCAAGATGCACTGGACACACTTCAGATGAGAGTAGACTTAGGAGAGTTTACTATGGAAGAGGCAGTGTCACAGGATGTGGTGACGTTGAGGAGAGAGGTAGACACTCTGACTGGGCAGATGGTGACTTTGATCGAGCAGGTCGAGAGTGCGACTGAGGAGGTGGATACTTTGATAGTGCGGGAGGATGAGGCACACAGGTATGTCGACATATATAGGGGGAGAGAGACATAGCCCGACAGGTAGCCACGATAGGGGGGAAGGGAAGGTGATGACCGAGGCCTTTTCCGCACACAGGGATGCATGAAAGAGAGGTAGCGAGGTGACCTACTACATGGCCCTATATTTTGATGCAGTTTCTAAGGATTGACGACAACGTGCATATATAGAGCAATCACAGTCACATAGTACTAGCAAGGCATCACAAGGATTAGTAGGGATTCCTCCCCACCCAGGTAGACGAGACAAGGGACCTTCACGGCCGACCCCATGAGTTACCAAACCACGATGACACATTTTTAAAGTTTTGATGAGATGCATATGCATTATGACACCTAGGTGCATTTTGATGTATTTATGATGATGGACTTATATGTACTCTGGACATTTGATATGAGATGATGGATTTTACTTTATATGACATGTGATGGACTTATGCAATATATATATGGACACTGACTCTTATGATGTAGGATGTGATGTTATGATATGATGTGAGTAATGATGCATTGTGATGCAAGATGTGATGTTATCGTGGATGCATGATGTGTAGATGGATTTTTATGCTTTTGTATATGTGTGTATGTGATGTATATATATGATGTGTGTAAGATGCAAATGTATGTAATGAGGATGGTCAATAATGAACTATGATGTAACTTTGAGATCTACTTAATGAAAGGATGTAATGAAATGCATTAATGATGTGGATTTAATGACATGCAATGCTTTAATGATATGTCCTGATGAAATGAATTAATGAGACGAACTAGTGATAATATACAAAATGAATGAATGATGCACACTGAATGAACTAATGAATGAATAACGCAACTAATGAACTAAAATGATGGAATGTACTTAATGAGATGAACTAATGCAAAAAATGGCCTTAATGTCCAATGAACCTATAAATGAACCAATGGCACTCAAATATATGAGACGACCTAAGGCAATGCATATGACCATAGGTGGATGGAGATGGATGCGAGGGGTTTTATCTTTTTGTGTATGTCACCTCAGCCGAGGAACTCATAGAGCGAGCTGAAAAGGAGAGGAAGGGGGATTTGGATGAAGCGCATGGAGATTACCCATAGGGAAGTTCAGGACAGTGGGATAGGACATGAATGTACAACTGGAATGGGCGGTTATATACACAAGATATGTGCAAAATCTCAAGGAATGGGATAATAATATGATTTTGTCATTGGTGCGTGCGATAGTGGAACACCCAGGGAGAATGGGTACTGTGATAAAGATTTGATCGGGAAATGGATGAATGTGTTGGATGAGATGGATCTAGATGAGAGTTTGATAGATAATGGGATGGTCCACTATGTGTGACACCTGTTTGCCAGGTTTTCACCACACACACTTGTCCAAGGTGGCAAATTGCCAAGTTTACACCATTGGACGATTTATTTCTCTTTACTTTTTTAGCTTTTTGATTTTTTTTGTTCTCATCAAGGCGCCTGTTTTACCTGGTTTTCACCAAGACAATGATTTTTTCAAGACTTTTTATACTTTTTATGGATTTTTTTAGATAAGTGGGGTACACTGTGTGGATTAGGCATAGAACCGCTTGAGGTGAATGATGTTGATGGGATCATTCAAAGGTTCTCCTTTTGGTGTTGATAATATGCCCCTGACCCAAAGTTTGTTGTGACAACATATGAGCCCAACCAAGTGATCTCAAATTTGCCCTTGTTTTATGTCTGCTTGTACCTTTTGATTTGCTTTGAAGACTAAACCCCCCACCTAGAATTGTTGTGGGTGGATTTTCTTGTTGTATCTTCTCTTAAGCTTGTTTTGGTAGACAACGAGATGATCATAGGCTTGTTGTCTCTTCTCATCTAATAGATCTAGTTGTGTGAGTCGTGCCACACAGTAGTCTTCATTTGTGATTAGGTTCTTAAGTGACACACACAACGATGGAAGTTTGAACTTGATTGGTAAGACGAATTCTGCACCATACACAAGTGAGTAGGGGGTGTTGTCTGTAGGAGTATGGTAAGAGGTACGGTATGCCCAGAGGGCAGGATTAATTTGGAGGTGCCAGTCACGACCAATGTCATTGACAACTTTCTTGAGGATCTTTAGGAGGGTTTTATTAATTGCCTCAGCTTGGTCGTTTCCTTGTGGGAAATATGGATTGGAAAAGCGATGGTGGATGTGGTATTGGTCACACTTATCCATCGTGTGTTGATTCTAAAAAGGTGTGCCATGATCTGTGAAGATGGTGGAGGGAACGCCGAAGCGACAAATGATGTGGTAGAGGATGAATTTGGATATTTGGACTCCTATTGTGAGGGTGAGTGGGATTGCTTCCACCCATTTGGTGAAGTACTCAGTGGCGGTGACAATGTATTTGTGTCCTTCCGAAGATAGAGGGGTGATCTTACCAACGAGGTCGAAGCCCCAACATGAGAAGGGCCATGAAGGGGCGATGAGATGTAGATCTTGCGTTGGGACATGAATCAGATTGGTATGCTGCTAACATGGTAGGCATCTCTTCACAAACTTACAAGCGTCATGTTCCATTGTGGTCCAATAGTATCCTACCCTGAGAAGTTCCTTGGCTAGGACCATACCATGCCACTCGTGTGGGCACTGCAAATTCTAGTGTGTACTTCTTGTAATGCCAGGGTGGCTTCGTTTGAGTCTAAACAACTGGAGATGATGTTATGATATGCCTGACGATATAGGGTATTGGCTATGAGAGTGTAGCGGGCTGCTCTACGAATGAGGTTTTGGCTTTGGTTATTTCTGAGGTGTGGGGATATGATACCATTTTTTAGATAAGCGCGGATGTCGTGGTACCATGGGGACTGAGGACCAACCAAGACACATACCATTTCAGAATCAACGTTCTCGTAAGCAGGTGCGTTGAGATGCTCAACTCAGAATTCATATTGTATTGCATCCCGAGGAATTTAAATAAGGGATTTGATGGTAGCCATTTCATCTGTTGCTTTGTTCTATAATCCAGGGACCTGTGTGATCTACAATTTTAGGAAGTCTTCTTTCATTTTGTCCACCAGCTCTTTGTAAGGTAGTAGCTTATCATCTTTTATCTGGGGCTCATCTTGGACTTTCTTTATGATGAGTTGTGAATCTTTGAATACTTGTAGTTCTGTGATGTTCCATTGAATAGTCATTCTTAGCCTAGAGATGAGTGCTTCATATTCTGCGATGTTGTTGGTGCAGGGGAATGTCAACTTGAATGATTTGGGGATGTAGTCGCCTTGAGGGGTGACAAAGAGGATTCCTGCCCATGACCCATGAGCTATATAGGATGCATCAAACTAAAGCTTCCAAAAATGTTTCTCTTCGACCATGCATAGGTATTCATCGAGAAATTCCATGACTAAGGGATATACATCTACCAGTAGTGCCTCGACCAACTGATTCACAATTACTTGTCCTTTGATTGCCTTTCTATCCACATACTAAATGTTGAATTCACTTAGGAGCATCACCCATTTAGCCATGCGACCTGTGAGAGTAGTCTTAGATAGTAGATACTTGAGAGGATCTACTTTGGATATGAGCTTTACGGTGTGATTGAGCATATAATTCCAGAGTTTTAGAGTGGCAAAAGCCACTGCCAGGTACACTTTTTTGCTACATGAGTAGTTTAGCTCGTGGCCTACAAGCATGCAACTGATGTAGTAGATGGATCTTCCTTTCCATTGTTGTCAAGTTGAGCAAGAAGTGCCCCCATTGCTGTGGTAGTTGCAGATATGTACAAAATGAGTGGCCGTCCTAGAGTTGGTGGTACTAGAATGGGCAAATTCACTAGGTATTCTTTGATTTTTTTCAAAACTTCTCTGACACATGGGGTCCCATTTGAAATTGGTGTCTTTGTGTAATAGATGGGTGAAAGGTTAGTACTTATCAACAAGTTGTGAGATGAAATGACGAATGGATTGCAAATTCCCTTGTAGGCCGTGAAAGTGCTTGAATATTCTTGGCGGTGGCACTTCCATTATGGCCTTTACTTTCTTTAGATCAATTTCTATGTCTCACCTTGATACTATGAAACCCAGGAGTTGTCCAGATGTAACCCCGAAAACACACTTCTTTGGGTTGATATTTAAGCCATAATGATGGAGGCGGTCAAATACACACTAGCACATCCAAGTGATATGCCCTTGTTATTGATTTTTTTAGTATGTCATCCACATAATCCTTAAGGATCTTGTGAATCATGTCATGAAAGATAACAATCATGGCTCTTTGATATGTGGCCCTTGTGTTCTTTAATCCAAAAGGCATCATGTTGTAGCAGAAGGTACCCCAAGGGGTTGTGAATGATGTCTTATGTTGATCTTCTTCTGCGATGTGTATTTGATTATATCCCGAGAAACCGTCCATGAGTGAAAACATCTTGTGTCCAGCTGTGAGATTGACGAATATCAATGTTTGGCAAGGGAAAATCGTCTTTAGGAAACACCTTGTTGAGATCTCAAAAGTCTGTGCATATTATGATTTATTCGGTTGGCTTTGAAATAGACACCATGTTGGAAATCCATTTTGAGTAGTCAATGGCGCGTATGATCTTAGCCTATAGATTTTCTCCATTTCTATTTTTGACTAATAAGGCCACTTTAGGACGCATCTTGTGAAGCTTTTCCTTGACTGGTTTGACATTTGGATCAACAACAAGATGGTGCACGACAAGGTTTGGATCTAACCCAGGCATGTGCGCATAAGACCACACAAAGTTAATCGTAGCTTCCTGGAGGAGTGTGGTGAGAGCTAGTTCTTCTGCTTCTGATAATGAGGTTGCAATGCACGTCATCCCTGGACATTCTTTAGTTCCTAGATTAATGGGTTAGTTTCTTCGATCAAAATGGACAACTTCTCTGGCCTGTAATCATGAATAAGGGGAAGAGGGAAGTCTTCATCCTCTGGCTCCTCGAAGAAGTTTTTACCAGGGGATACACCCTTTGTTTTTTCCTTTCTAGAGGCAGATAGTGCCCCAGAGAGGTTTTCACTAGGAGACCCATGTTTTTATTTTTCTTTTTTATTTTTATTTTTGTGGCTAAAGACTTCCTCTTCCCCAAAATATGCCTTCGAGTCTAGCTTGTAGACATGTGCTAGGGTTTGCCCCTAGTCTTGCCATTGTTCTATTTCCCCCATGAATTTTAGGAGCGCGTCCTCTCTTTGGAACTCATCGAGATGTACAACGCTTGGTTGGACCCAGTCTATGAGTTCGGGGTGAACGAATGGAAGGTCAATGAATTTTATCGAGAGTTGGCGAAGGATAGAATTGCCCAAGAAGGTTTCATCGTCAAAGATATCATCATAGGATCTCTTAACTTCCTCTTCAGGGATGTCTTCGATTTCACCAATTCGCCTAGGGGATTATAGTAAGCATAGCTATTCGAATTGGTGCCTCCAGTTGTGTCTAGGCCAAAGTTCAATCCTTGGCTTCTTGGTAAGCGGGGAGGCTCAATAGGAGCCTTCATACCACCCTCTTCACAACCTAAACCGCCTCCTTGGTAGTTCCATTGTTATGTTGCTAGTTTGTGGGAATGTGGGTATTTGTCTTTAAAGTAACCAAGGAACTTTTCATCAGGGGCCTGAGCATCCCGATACAACCATCTGTTAATATCTGGTTCCATTTCTTGACTATTCAAAATCCCATGGGATAAGAATGTAGAAGAGCCGATTTGTTTTGGTTGTGATTCATTTTTCTTAGGTGGTCCTTGGTGGGATGGACGTCCTTGAGTGTTTGGGTCCATAGGTAGGGCTCCAACTGGAAATGCATTTGACAAGCTGTATTTCCTACAGCCTTTGTTGTCGATCTTGACACTGGAAAGTGTGAAGGCGAGGATGGTTTCTAGGTCGGCATAGGTTCTGGAGGAGCTGGTGACAGAAGTGCCAATATCAATCCTCAGGTAATGATTTGAGTGTGGAAAAGAGGCTTCCAACGCACGATAGTATGCGAAGGGCTGGGGATCAGCGTGGATGGTGACTTCAGCTCCGTCATGTGGGAATTTGAGTATTGATGAAATGTGGAGGGAACAACCTCAAGGAATGGATCCATGGGCATCTGAGGAGGATGTTGAACGAGAGGTCAAGATCGACACCATGGCATATTGTGTTTTGCATTATTGGGCCCAACCAGATGGGTAGTGAGATGGTACCTTTAGAGGTACGTTTCAGATTATCATACACCTTGATAGTTATGACATCATTGACTATGTCTACTTCAATGTACTCCACTTGATTTATGAATTTTAAAGTGCATAAATTTAGGGCCGAACGATTATCTATCATGACTCGTTTGATGACAAAGTGATTGACTATGACAGCGATGCAGAGTGGGAGGTTGTGATCTGGCTCAACAGATGACATGTCAGAAGGTTTAAATGAGATGTTGTTGGATGCAGATAGATGGCCTACAAGGGCTTGGAATTGGGTAGGGTCAATGTCATTTGGGACACGTGACTCTTGTAGGGCTTTTTTGAGGATGTCATGATGGATGGGTGAAGTGTGAAGGAGATCCAGGATGGAGATTTATGTAGGCGTATTCCCAAGGTGTTCTAAGAGGTTATATTGCGCACCAGAGGATGAAGCAGTAGTGCTACTTGCGATAGAGACCCTTCCCCGATGTGTGGTGATTGTGCATTGACTATTTGCGCCTTTTACATAGATCACATTGACTTTAGGCTCGACCTAGGAAATGAAACCGATGAATTTATCATAGTTGATATGGACAGTGGTGTAATCCTTTACATTGGCATGATCTCATTGTTTACCTTTTCCTTGATTTGGTGGTGGATTGGGATTAGCAAGTCCCTTGCCAGTGTTGTGAGGAAACATATTTTGGTATATTTGGAGGTTGGTGTTAGCCGAGATCTATGCAAGTTAATCCACTGTGATCTCCTTTCGATCTATGAGGTCTTTGATGTAGTGTTTTAGATTCATGCACTTTAGGGTGGTGTGTCCCTTAACACTGTGGTAATCACAGTACTCAATGTCTTTATACCATGCAGGCATGGGAGTAGACTCGTCAAATGGTTGAGATTGTCAGTACACAATCATATTGGCCTTGGTCATTCTATGGAAGATGACGTCGATGGGTCCACCTAAAGGGGTGAACGTGCACTTATGCCCGTTCTTCGCTTGTGGTTTGGATTGTCCTTTTGAGACTGATATAACAATCGTTTATTTGCTAGAGGTTGGTAATTTGCATGGCTAGTTGATAAATTATCCCAGGCAGTGGGTAGTTTGGTGTGGTTTGCTGGTATGTTGGTGTGGGTTACTGGAATGTTGGTGCGGGTGTTTTAGCACTGACTACAACAATTTGGACATGTTTGCTATTTGTGGCCCCATCAGTCACTGCACTTTTGTTCTTGTTCCACTAGCATGATCAGTCATTGTCGGTCCTTTCGTGTTGAGGTTCCTTATAGTGCTTGATGGTGCCATCATCTAGGAGGCCCTTTTCCATCCCTTTTCCTCAGATCTCTTGATAGGTCTACAGACAATTCATGCACATATGATGGGCTAGCTTGGGATGCAGATTATCGATGAATGTTTTTGTTAGATGAGTTTCAAGAGGTTGATATGATAGTCTCATGGTGAGTCCTTGCCATCGTTGGAGGTAATTTGCCAAGCTTTCTCCACCCTTTTGTTTGGAATTGCAAAGGTCTAGGAGAGATAGCTCACTCTCAATGCTAAGCGCATATTGGGCCACAAACGTTTTAGATAGTTCTGCAAATGTTGAGATTGTACCATAAAAGATCTTATAGAACCATTCAAGAGTGGTTCCTCCTAGGCTCTTTGGGAAGAGGCGCATGAGATAGTTGTCGTTGTAGACAACCTCTTGGCAAGCCATGTAAAATTCCTTAACATGACTAACAGGATCTCCCTTCCCCTTGTATTTGTCAAATTTAGAAGTTTCAAAGTGCTTGGGGAAGGGGACCATTTTGATGGAGCGGTCAAATGGATACGGCCATACCTCCTCAAACCTGAAGGTCTTGCTTTCAGTCCTTGCACAGAGCTCCTTGAGAGCATTCTTGATTTCTTCCCACTCTGAGTTGACGGGTGGTGGAGTGGGTGCCCCCAGCATATTGGATTTGGGTGCTTGATACGGGTCAAATGGCACTGGGGAGTATGGGGGATTTTGTGGGGGATATTGTGGTGTATGATAAGGAGATTGGTCAACTACATAAGCGGGTTGCCAGAGAGGGAGTGGTTGTTGTTGCTGGCCATAATGTTGTTGAGGGAGTGGAGGTAAAGTTGGTTGTGGTTGCAAAGGTTGTTGATAGATGGGTTGTGCTTGTTGCGGCGCTTGATAGGCTGGGCGAGCATAGGTTCAACCTATATAGGTTGGTTGGGCATTAGCAACACCATATGATAGATAGGTGCTTTGCGGGTTTATGCTTCTGGAGAGGGGAGCGATGTAGTTGATGCGTGCAGAAGCACTCGGTTGTTGGGGAGGTGGAACAATTTGTGCTACCACAGATGGTGGCATGGCCTAGTAGTTGATGAATGTGGGTTGTGTTGGTTGGGTGAAGAGATTGAAGAAATACTGTTGCGCTTGGAAGTAGGAGGGTTTGTGATGTGTGAATGTGTGGGAACCCCAAGGGATTGTAAAGCTGCTTGGGAATAATGCCAAGCGGAGGATGCGGTGACTTGTGAGGTCTGGGAGGCTTGTTGTGAAGTGGATGGCTTGGGTTGTGCTTGGATGTTGGGTTGGGGTGCCGGAGCATTTTGGGATAGTACTCTTGGTTGAGCATGGAATGTAGGACCTTGAAGGAACAAGGGTTGATTGAAGGCTCCCGTAGGTGGCATGCTTGTGGTGAACTGTGGTTGTTGTTGTGGTGGAGGAATGGGAGGAAGTAATCATGTTGCTATGGAAGCGGTCGAGGCTTGTGTAACTAGTGGTTGTGAGACGATTTATTGGGTAGCAATGGGTTGGGTAGTAATAGGTTGGGCAACAACTAATGGTTAATGGTAGGTTGTCCAGCTTGAGTAGCGCCCTGTTGGGTTGGTTGAGATGTTGGAGGTGGAGGATTAGAGGATGAAGCTCCCATAACAGAGAAGGGAGTTGGTTGCGCTGCAGTATGCACTATGGGTTGGGTAGTGGTTGGTTGGAGTAAGTGGGGTATGAGTGAGGTGATTTGGGATGTTCTTAGGCTTGGTTCAATGATTTCTTCCACTATGGGTTGAAACATGTTGGGTGGGATATGTATGGGACGTGCTACATGAGGTGGTTCGAAGTCCTGGTGGAAGGGGGATATTCTCACGCTGATAGTTAGCGAGTATGGTAGCGCTATTGTGGCCTATGATGGCACTGACCATGTGTGCCTATCTGGGATGACTCATAAAAGCTTCCATGGAGTTGGTGGTAGGGACCTCATTGGGATAGACCCATACATGTTCAATTTGCACTTGGTGTCAGGGGTTAAAAGAGACCATGGCATTGTTCGGATCCATTGTTGGGTCAGACGAGCTAGTGGCAAGATTGGAGTCCATATCTTTCTTCTTCTTGAAACAAGTTTCAGGTGGCATCAAATGTGTCCTAGGATGAATGATGCAATATGTGACTTAGGGAGAAAGCTTACTAAAGATGGTGTGCAACTGTTCCTAGGGTGTTTAAGGATGATGATGATGCAAGACTTTGGATTGGGTATGTGAATGGTACCTAAGGATGATGATGATGATGATGATGACACAAACTGATGAGGATGTCCTAAGGACTTTAAGGGATGACTTGGCGTCAAGAAGGTAGTGAGTTGGTTTTGCTAATGTAGGCTCAAATGGATGCGATTAGTCAACCTAAGACAGACTTGTGGTCTTTCAGGAGACAAGATTCTTTGTCAATACAAACCAACCTTTAGATCAAGGTGATGAGGTTGCAAGGACAAATTCAGCTATCCTAGACAATGCTTAGTCAAGGAGTAAAGCTAAGGGATGGATTTGATAATATGTAGGTTCTAAGCAACTCATAAAGATGTGACACTAAGTATGGGATGTTTTTTTCTTCTTCTTGGAATATGGATTTTGGATATTGGATGAGGTTTGATTGATTGGATAATGCTTACTTAAAAGGATGACTTAGGGTGATCTTAAAATGCAATGATGGGGATGCAAGATTTTGGATGAAGAGGAGTGGCTGGAAAAGTTGTGTGATGTGTCGACTAGTCGTATCTCTCAAAGTTGATAAAAGTGCGCTTCAAATGATACTTGCCCATGAAGCGTGAAAGCTTGTTGAAAATGATCTTGTCGTACTTTTCACATTCTTGGATCTCTTGTTGGACAAAATTCACAATATGTTTATACTTCTTGGTCTCTTGGTTGGTGAACTTCTCTATATATGTGGGGTAGTTGATTTTCACTTTCTTATGTTTCCTTGAATTGGACATGCGTGATCAAATAGGATGGTCTTGCAAAAAGGTAGTCACGGCTTCTTGATTGGGATTGATTGACCTTGAGGTATCTTGGTCGAATGTGTTCAATGGCAAGAACGAGTTTCAATCATACATCAAAGGCATTAACTATGCTAAGTACCTTGAATCAAACAGGAACATTCATGTGTTTGAAAACAATCCAACAAGGGACAAAACAACCTTGAGGGATACAAGTAATTGTGACAAGTTTGTTTGATAGGATATTAAATGATCAACTCAACAATGTTTTGATAGTTCAAAAGACACTCAAACAATACCTACCTAAGGAAATTGGCTTAGCTTAAAAAATCTTTGCTTGCAAACGTACGCACACACACGAGAGCTAATCAGAATACGGTCATCACCAAGCACACAATGGCTCCAGTCATGATGTTGTATTAGCCTACTCCAAACGCTCAAGGTGGTACGAATGTGCGAGTATCTTGGGGATGTTACTATCCTCCTTGCAAAAACATTATCAAGCTTTCAGAGGTAAATCAGGTAAGTCGCTACTTTAATGGCTCTTAGTAAGGGTCTACGATCGAATATGTCCTTTGTGTCCACGCAAGCATGATCGAGGCGTATAGCCCCACAAAGCACCTTGGCACAAGCAATCACGTAAACATGCTTGAGACCTCGTGACCCTACTTTGTGTTAGGCGCGAGCCGAGTATAAGCTCAAATGATATTCGACTTCCGAGGTTTTAACCTCAAGAAGTAAATTTGAATAACGTGAGTTGGAGTGGTGTGGCTTACACCTTGTTCTCACGTCAGTCATTCCCGAGAACATCAGATTAAGCATAAAACAAGTTTGCACCCTATTTAGACTTGTTTGATTTTCTTATAAGATGGAATGTGGATGTACTCTCTCAAAAACACAAGTAAATAATCCCCAAAATGATAATGTTTTGTTTGATTGTGGATAAAAAAAACTAGAATGCAATAGCTAATGGATGGTGAAAGACCTTAGAAACTAGCATGAAGGAGCTAGTCTTAAGCTTTCCACAAATTGAGATTAAACTACTATGATATGCAATGCAAGATTCAAGCTAGATTCAATTGTCAGATTATCCTAACATGTAATAGCTAGATGGATTAAACAAGAACTAAGATTGAAAACATAAAAACACTGAAATTCTAGAGTTATTCTAGCATGATAACAATGCACAAAAACGAGAGATTAAATGGAGAAAGGCCTTTTATGTATAGATTTTTGGAGGGAAGAGAAGGGCTTGGATGAGGTGGCACCTATGTGGCATCCACATAGGAGCCACATAAGGGACACATAGGCTTAAAAGAGAGGTCAATTTTGAGTATTTAATGCTTGAGTGGCTCAAGGTTGCTCACACGTGTGAGCAACTTTAAGAAAATGTGTAGGGGACAAGAAAGTGGTTGCATTTAAGAGAGTTGGGTGGCTCTCTTGGGATGAGTTGCTCACACATGTGAACATTCCATTAGCACTAAAAAGGTTAGTAATCACCTTTTAAGTAAGATTAGTGGGTGATTAAGTTAGAAAGTAGGCTTAGCAAGTGGGATAGGTAGGGGTAGGGGAGGAGTAGGGTAGGCTTCTAGATTGGATTAGTAGGTTTCTAGGTTAGGTTTAGATTATCATTCAAATTAGATTTGAATTAATCATAGTTTAGAAAAATTAAAAGTGAGGGATTTTTAATAAATATGAATTTGTTAAAAAGGGGTTTTGTCAGACAAATGTATTAAATTGAATAATTAGGATAGTATTTAAATACTAGAAGGGAAACTATTTAATTGATTAAATTAAATAGTTAGATGAATATAAAGGAGTTATTAATTAAATTACTAATTTTGGACGTCTGCAATTACATTATTACTTAGTGAGTTAGGTTGAACATACGCCTATACGATAATATTTAGGTCAACCTTAGAGATATACTAGGCGTAAATAGGGTATATATAGGAGGTATTGAGTCATATTTCATCATACTATGTATTGAATTCTTATTTATACATGTCAAAGTGGATTAGGAGGTTGCCCCCTCGAAGTGGCATATTACTATCAAGGATTTGCAACATATTTCATATTATATATCTATTATGCAAGTTATTTCATCACAAGTAGTATCAAAGCATGATCTTCGCACCGTGAAGGTAAGGTTTTTTCATCCATTTTTGAAGGTCATTTTAGAAATTACATATTTTTCAAATATGAACAATTTTTGTTTCTAATTTTTAAACAATTTTGGAAGATAATATTAAACATCTCCAAGCCATTTTTTAAGGAAATTAAAGCAAAATTGAACAAGATATTGCAGAATTAGGGTTTTAGCTCAAAATATTTGAAAACAACACATCTCTCAGATCTTAGTGAATTTCTTCCTAATTTTTAAAGGGTTTTTAAGGAGATAATTGAAGAGTCTATAGTCCAAAAATTAGGTTTCTAGTACTAGTATTTTGCAAGTTATTGAAATTTCATTATTTTTAATAAATTCACGTTGTAGAGAAAGAAGAATAAAAATTAAAACGCACAAATACAAGAAGTAGAAGAACAAGGAAACGAAAGAAAATAGAGAAAAATAGCAAGCACTTCTGTGTGTGTGTGTGTGTATGTGTGTGTGTGTGTGAGAGAGAGAGAGAGAGAGAGAGAGAGTTAACATTGAGGACAATGCTTTTGTAAAGAGGAGGGAATGTTATGCCCCTAACCCTGTAGTGTGCATATGGTTACGAATAGTCAGCTTGTGGCTATTTTAACCCTTGACTGAGTTATGTTATCATTATTACATTGTTATTTAGTTAGTTAGGTCAGACTTGGGCCTATATGATCAATCTTTAGATCAACCTTGGTAATAAACCAGGTGTAAATAGGATGTATGTAGGACATAGTCTTATTTCATCATCCTTTGAAGTCAATTAGGTGTTTTTGAAAAAAACATCAACAAGAGGGTGTTGGCCCGAGGTACATAAACAACACTCTAGAGAAGAATTAATAGTAATTAACCAAACTGGGAGTGCAAGACAAAGCAAAACATCACAATCATCTACCTCTATCAAAAACTAAAATAAAGAAACCAGAGCACCAGCACATGTGCTTGGTAACAAAAACCACCGAGTTCAGAGTATAGAGATTAAACACATTAAAAACATGCCACGCAGGGCTGTAAATCATCAATAAAGTCTTAGTATTAAAACTATAACCAGAAAAAAAAAAATCATAGGCAAGAGGGCTAGCTGCGACATCACCAAAAGCCAGAAGCAGGATCAATTTCTTTTCCATAAGCGCTTCGACAACAAGAAGTTTGCCCACTCCTCCTACAGAAACCTAAAGAGATCGGGGGGGTTGTCCTCCTCCGCCACCTGCCCATCAAAGACCTTCTCATTTAACATACAAAGGGTGGTAGAGAAGGCATGCATGACCTTTAGAGCAAACTTGCTGACGTCCATCAACCGTTTATTGGTTTCCTCCATATCCATCTTCAACTATGTCACATTCTTCTCTAGTTGGGCAATTTGATGTTTAAATTTGCCCACCACCCCGCCTGTGCCAGTCTTACCAACCTCCTCATATGGAATTTTCGTCTCCCCCGCTTCTTCTTTGGCGATGTTTTGGTTAATGTCTTTATCCTCCATCAGGTTCATAATATTATCAACACCTTCGTAGCAATCAGAGCCCGCCGAGACATCCTCTTGGTTCATCAAATTTTGTATGACTTTTTTACCCTTCCTTCGCCAGTCTAGTAGAGCGATGGGTTTGGTCAAGCTGGGGGCCCACAGTCTCAATGGTTTCCAGATTGATTAAAATTTTCTTACATCTTTTGTTGGGGTGTTGGTTGGAGGTTTCAAGGGTAAGGTCCCTCTTTGAGCTAACTAGGGAGTCAGGGGTAGGGTGAGTTTCAAAGGAATTGGGGCTAGCAACAAAGATAGAACAACCCTTAGAATTAGAGGGAGTAGGCAGGATGCCCTTGTTCAGAGGGAGTAGGTAGGGGCTAGTCAATTAGGTGTTTGCGCCTTAAAATGAAATATTATTATCTAATATTTAGAACATATTTCATATTATATCTTTTATTGTACATAATTCAAACATCCATATTATATATATATATATATTGGAACGTGTGTCTAATATATGTAGAACTTTTCTATATATGTTGGAACAAAAAGAAAAGGCTTACACGGAACTGAAGCAGCATTTATATGATCGGCATCCTTGTAATATTACATGCTTCAGAATCAAATACGGTGAACTTTTACAGAGACGGGAGCAATATTATTGCTCTTTTCAACTTACTGTTCTACATTTGTCATTATCTATTGTTCTCATTTGATTACAATGATACCTATTCTATAAGATAATATGTTTAATTATTAATCATCAATATCAGATTAAGGAAATTCTGACAAGTTTTGAGACCTCTGTCTAGATTCAGAGTTCAGCTCCACATCAAACGTTGACTGCAGAAGATCAATTGTTCAGTTTACTGTGGAAACATCTTTTTAATGGTGATTTCCACTATTAGTTGGATACGTCATCAAAATATCAATTCTTTCCAAATGCATATTAGACTCATTCATAAAACCATCTCAAGTTGTTTAAAGTTTTCTACACAATGATTTCCTAATATATCACTTCAACAGTTCAATTTTCTCTGCATCAGACCTCATTACAAATTCCTAACTCTTATCAGAAAGGATAACTGATTGCAAACAATGATGAAGATTGCGATCATCCATTTTCATTATTCCACATTACAACAGAGTTTCAAAGAATCTGAATACCAGACAATCAAACACTACAATAGATATTAGGTACCAGAAAACTATACTGAGGGAAGTATGGAGAAAATATTGTTAACGAGGATGAAAAAAATGATATGACGATGCTATAGATACATAAATACAGAAGCTTGGTCCTCAAATTGGTTATTTAAAAATAAAACTCAAGTATTAGTAATCTACACAGTTAATCTGATCTTTCCAGCTCCCGCAATCGGCGTTCCCAATCTTTGGCATCATAATTTTGTTCTGAAATGTCTTTCTCGGTACTGTATATAATGCGATCTTGCCCGATAACTGTTTGTTCTGCCATATCTCGAGCACTTTCAATCTATTAATTTCATAAAAAATGAAACGAAATTAGTATTACTGAATGCCGGTAGAGTTATCCAATCACTCTAGAGCCTAGTATACAAATGCACTGATAAAATGCAATCATTTTCAATTTAAACAATATTTTAACCAGAAACTTTTACAAAATCCTATTTGAGAAAAAACGGAAACCAATTTCCAGTCTTTTTACAAGCATTGTATCATAGATATGACCTATACCTTCCATCTGAGAGATGGGTCAGGTGCCTGGAGTGCAAGAGCTCGCTGTTGTCTTGCACGATTTCTCTTGTCGATATCCGCATTCTTCTTTTGAATTAGGAACCAACGTGTTAATGGAATCACAAAAAATGATCCTGCATAAATCTGTACAAGAAGAATGTGCACTTTCTGTAAATAAACATATACACAATAATAGCACGAAAAAGATCAAACAGATTAGAATGACCTGCAAATCAAGAGGCTCTTATCCTCTATGGCCATGTTACAAATCAGGACCTATTATGGCTATATGAAAGATGAGAAGTATTCAAATGAAGATTGTTTTCATTTATCTACATCCAAAACATAATTTTAATCTCAGTTCTCTGGAAACATGGAATGGGTATCAAATTGCAAAGGCTATTAACTCTAAACACACAGGCTGAATTCATGAACTAAAAGTAGAAAACTACTTATCCTAGGAAAGCAATCTTTGAAGGACATTTCATTTGTTAAAACCAATATCTTAATGAGTTTTTCATGTATCTGACAGGGATTTCAATGAATAAAACAACACCGGAGGCATCATAAATAACTTATCAGACTAGTTTACAGACAGAATGTTAATTAAAAAGCCTTAGAGAAACAAAGAAACATAATACAATTGACAAAACAAACTTATCTATCACCAGATCAAATTCCAATACCTAGTTACCACAATACAAGGACATTTCAATTTCTAATGATTAGTGGCAAAGATTTAGGAAAGGGAGAATAGTTCAATTTTTTTTTTAAATATCTGGTCACATTACCCTTAAATATGTATCTTAAGATCCCTATGTATGTATAAAAGATACAATTTAAACTCATATTTTTCCATTCAAAAGTCAACTGATGGTCACTGTACGCACAATTGATTGTTAATTTGGGCTCAAATGTAAGTCCATGATTACTAGCCACCTAAGCCTGGCTTGAGGAGAAGTTCACCAACAGGGGACATGCACTGGCCACAATTAGCGATCAGTTCTGGTGACTTGGAATTGATGCACAATCACATGAGGAACCACCCAAGTGACACAAAAGGTAAAAGTCCAATGGCCTTGCCTCTGCTTACTCGTTAAGAGAGCTTTTCCTATTCATTGGGGATTGAAAACCTAAGAGCTTTAAGAATGTGTGAATCTTCACAAAGTGCTTTGAGAGTTATATTTAAATCTAAGAAACGTAGGGGTACATGAGAATACATCCCTGACATTTTTCCCACTGTACTTGCACCGAGGATAATTTTGGGATGTGGGGATGGCTCGGGGAGGTTTCCTAGCCATTTGCCCAAAACGTTTTCAGGACGGCAAGAGGGCAAGTGGATAGCATGGGGTTGGCCAGCCATCTACAAGACACATCAGGGAGATCCCTCAACCATCCCAAGGATGGGCGACTGTCCCCAGACTGTCGGCAACATTTTAAAAATAAATAAATAAAAGGTCATACAAAAACAAAACAAATTTACATGTTTTGTCTTCTGCAGCTGTGCAATTTGGCAAAATCGTGGAATCTGTGTTGTCTTTCTGTTGGACACAACTCAGTTTAATGATGTGATTTGTTGGTAATCACAAAGTAACACTATTCATTCAATTGTAAATCAACTTCTCTAAAATAACGAATGATTTGGCGAGGTGAGCTCTTCAACTACTTCTAATGAGGATTTTGAAATAAAATGTAAAAAGGATATGGAATTAGAAATCTAGACTAATTCTAACAATGCAAGAGACTATTGATGACTTGATGAAACCAAACCAATCCTTGCTTCGCCAACTTAAACAACTAGGCAAAGAAGGGTGCTATCTTCCAAGGATGTGTGAATGATTTTCAAATCACTTCTACACATTAAAACCATAAAACATGCAAATCAATGTGCATGAAGCAATTGAAGTTATGCCTTGCAATAAGTTGATCAGCCTAACCTTACATTGTGACTTACAATCAACAAATAACAAAAGGTATGAACACGAAGTTTCACCATAAATCAACAACAATTTCTTTCATTCGACTACTTGATGCGAATAAATCTAACTATTTGAGAAGTAGGAAACCATGCAACACTCCAAAAGAACACAAGTATTCACCAAGCTTCAATGAATTTGCAATTATTTTGGTAACAATTTCACAATAAGTCTCTTCTCATGTGTTACAAATGAAATGAGCAAGCCTTATATAGAGCTCTCAAGTACAACCAACTGCTAAGATTGATTCAAGCTCAACAGCTAGGATTATTCAAAATAACTCTAATTAGGGTTTTCCATAACTACCACCTACAATCATTAAATGCTAGCCAATGAAAAATAGAGCATTAACTATAAGCCTGTAGGAAAATTCCTAGCCACATAGGATTATAACAAACAATCTTCTAGAAGAATATTTCCCTTATCCTTTTATTTGATAACATATTCAAAGGATCTAATCATGATGATGTCAAGCTCTTCCATAGGTGCACTTGGCATACCCTCCACCTTGTATTCAATGAACTCCAAGTCAGTAGTACATGTGGCAAATTCTTTCTCCCATTTGATTGCTCTCTCTTGACAATTAGTCATGAAGGTGGCAAATGTTGAAGCATCATCCAGATGATTTTCCAAAATTGGATTTATATCCTTGAAGTAGATAGTCTTCATTTTCTCCCTCTATTGTTCCACATTCATATCTTCATCATCTCCCAATCCTTGTTTGAACATCATCTCTACTGAAACTAGAATACCATCTTGAATCTCTTGAATTGTCTCCTTCAATTCTAGGCAATCAATCTTCACCTTCTCAAAGATCTCCTTTCTCATCATCAATGAACGATACCACCCACGAAAATCAGCTACTTGTCCTACTTCCATCTCCTTCCCTTCCACCAATGTTTGCTTGGGGATATCCATCAATACTCGCAAACGTGGAATGGTCTTCTCCTTGATAGGATGAAAATCTTCACACATCATAAGTAAAACTTGAATTCTATCTTGAATGGAAACGACCACCTCATAAGCTTGCACATATTCTTCAATGAACTTATTTGCCTTCTCGAAGAATTCCAAAATTCATGCTTTTGCTGCTTGCCTTGTCAACCTCATTCCCTCTAAATCATTATCTGGTTCTCTTGAAAGTGCCATGAGGAACAAATGCTTGTTCGGCTTGTTGGATTGGGTTTATCAAATGTTGAATATAATCCTTTAATTGCTTATTCTCTTCCTTAAGTTGATTCTTATTTTCTACCTATTTCTTCTATTTTTTTGTGATCGTCTTTGCAAACTCGTCGAATTCCTCAACCTATTGTTCTCTTTTCTTACCTTGTCAACCTATGGAATTGCAACTTGTGCAAGAACCTGAACTTTTTTTTTGATCTTGGAAAACTTCTACGCTGGCCTCTTTTCTTTAGCTTTTCCAATCCTTTCCAAGAAACTCTCCAAGTCATTAGCTGGTTGGCTCTCTACTATCTCCTTCTTCATCCTATTCCTTAACCATTCGGGGGTGGGGAATTGTCCAATGTCTTCATCTTGATCTTCATTCTCTAGGGACTCTTGAGTCATTAGTATCATCTCGTTGATTTTTTCATTTAGGAAATGCATATCGACATCTTCAAGAATCTCTTCAATTGGAATTGTACCTTGTTTCTCATTGAGAAGAACTACATTTTGGGGAGGAGGATCTCTCTCTTGGTCAAGTCGTTGAATAGGATAACTTCTTGCACTTTGTTCTTCAACAACCCTAGACTCTACTCCAACCTCCTTTGGTGTTTCATTTTCTGTAGTGGATGTCACATTCCTTTGCATCGAAGAGGTGCTAATTGTTGAGTAATTACCGACTTGGCGAGAGGGCAAGGCGATAGCATGGGGTTGGCTAGCCATCTACAAGATGCATCAGGGAGATCCCTCAACCATCCCAAGGATGGCCGACTCTCCCCAAACTACTAGCAACATTTTTAAAATTAAAAAAAAAGGTCAGAAAAAAACATTTTACATGTTCTATCTTTTTCAGCTAAGTTGCTAGTTCGAGATTCGGGTTTGAAATTCAATCAATTTTTTGGGGGGGTGGGTTCGAATTCGTTTTGGGTTTGTCCGTACAATATATGTGTGTGTGTGTGTGTGTGTGTGTGTGTGTGTGTGTGCAGCAGCAAATAAGTTCATACACCACTATGCTAATATTAAAGCAACATAGCAAAATACACCATCATTTATATTAACGTTTTAGACCTAATGACATAACAAAATGCCAAAATACACCACCATATGAATGTTTTCAGTTCAAAAATAATAATGTTAACATTCACAATCAGCCATGACCGATCAAATATCATAAAAAATCATCAAACATATCATCATCATCCGACTGTTGCAAATTAGAAGCACAAATAGTGTCACTAGCATCAGTACTAGCAATGTTAGCCTCAGGAGCAGCCTCAGCATCACTAGGTAGCTCGTGATCATCATCATCAACTGCATGTGCATCAAGGTGGGCAATCGAATCTTCCAACTCCGCACGCTCTAGTTCAACATCCCAATGCTTTGCCTCCCCTTTTTTTGTAGGCATTGTCTTTGTGTGTTACGAGCCTCAAATTTGAATGCACATAGACCAAGTCTTCCGCCTTCTTAAAATGTAGTCTATTATGTTTTATTGAGTGGATGAAGGAGTATGTGCTCCAAATCCTCTCGAATGATGATGAGCTAGCAACCTATTAAGATTTTCAATTTTGAAATTAGCGAGTTACTAGTTTTGAATAAAAATTTTAAAAATATAAATTCAATATGCATCAACAAGAATTTAGAAATTAGAATCTTAAGAGTTAAGAACTTATGATAAAATTTTGATGGCAACAAGTTGTAGGTGCTAGTACATTACTCCATGGAAGTACCACCATTTACGAGCATTAGCGTTGTTCTTGTCTTCAAGAGCCTCATGACCATAATCATCGGTCCTTGCAAAACTCATGAATTCAGACCTCACCATAGGTTGTATGTGATCGGGATAGTCTACGAAGGGCTGCCTTGTACTCGTGAGCAACTTTGAGATCTCTGTATGGGGCAATTCTAGTGGTACTCTCCTTGAGGACCAATTGACTACAGTAACTAGGGCTCAATGCAAAGACAAGGAAATGCAAAGGGGTACTCATTTTGTTTCATCTCTCCACTATGATTTTCTGTAGTTCCTTGAAGAATGTTTCTTCAGGATCTTGCTCTTTCTCATTTATGATATTTTTAATATCCTCAAGCATGGAGTCTATGTCATCATATACCTCACCCAAGGAAGGCCTATCCATGTCAATGTATCATATCATGCTCAATATAGGCTCAGTGAATCTTTGGAGGTACTCAACATGATCCCACCAAGAGTCATCTAATATCATTGCCTTAATGGCAACTGCCCTTATACTACTAGATTGCCTCCATATGCTCCAATTAGCATTGATTAACATTCTAGACAATGCCTCTTTAACCTTTAGAAGGCATCTCAAAACAATAGTGTTAAAGGCAAAATGGGTCTCAACAACCTATTTTAAAATGAAAACAATAATAAATTAAAATCAAAATCAAAATTAAAAAACAGAGAAAGTTTACTAAACTAAAGTCTACAACATATTTAAATTTTAAATAATTTAACTTACCTTCAAGAGCTCCAATCTTGAGAATTGTCTAAATATGGCTTGCGTCATATGGTGGTTTTTGATGAACATTTGGATCTCTTGGGCATCTGCATACATTTTTTTGATCCACTCGGTTTTATTGCCAATTTTTTTGCAGCATTAGGTTGAGTGAGCGGACAACACAAGGTGTCCAAAAAATGTGTTGAAGTGCTCCTCAACCAATAATCCGGCAGCCCTATAATTTTTGACATTGTCGGTTATTACCTGAACAACATTTTGAGGGCCAACTTGCTCAATGACTTGGATGAGAGTGTTTGCAATGAATGGACCGTTTTTCACTTCCTTCACAATCCATAGCTCTCAAAAATATTGCACTTCTAGTGGACACTGCAATAACATTGACCAAAGGGCGATTTCTTGCATCTTTCCATCCATCGGATACTATGGACACACCTATTTTGATCCATGAATCCTTGATCGTGTAATGTCCCCATTTTCGAGTGCATCAGAGTTTGAGGGATTACCCTATTATTTGACCCTCGTAGGCTAGTAGGGTGGATTAGAGGGTCCAATTTGGGTATCACAAACGATTGCAATTGGCAGTTGTCAGGCCTTGTTCATGATTGTTCCTTGTTTGAGACAGAATGTCACACTTACTATTTATGGTAAGTGATCATTTTGGGAGAGTCAAAGTTACTTTTCTTCAGTGGGACACATAAGCAGTTTGGTGGCAGTATTGAGATTGTCTGGCGTCAGCAGAGTTAATTTTTAGGGACTTACTATTTATAGCGAGTCATTTGGTAGTTAGATAATACTTGTGGCAGGACATTTCGGCACTGGCTCTGTCTAGAAATGTTAGGGGTTTGACTTGGTCACTTGGCTATTTAATGGTTGTTTTGATGAGTGGAATTAATAATAATTCATTAAGTTTGAGTCAATTAATTATAAAGTTTGATATTTATATTATTGGCCAAGTCATTAATGGCTCATTAATGAGCTTATTATTATATGGAGCCAACTTAAGGAGGGAAGATATAATATTTTATATTATCCAAAAATGTTTAAAAAGCCTATGTCTTGCAACGTCAAATATATACATTTTAATGAGAGGTGTCTTCCTAAAGCTGAAGGTTCGATGTGAGTTGGGAATCAATAAATGCCTTCATGTTTGGTTCAAAGGGCATCATTAAAGACATTTTTTCCATCTCTTGTCTGCAGCAGATTATGCG
Source organism: Thuja plicata (assembly GCA_018584345.1). Classification (NCBI taxonomy): domain Eukaryota; kingdom Viridiplantae; phylum Streptophyta; class Pinopsida; order Cupressales; family Cupressaceae; genus Thuja; species Thuja plicata. The sequence continues at coordinate 481,358 of MU213248.1, read as the reverse complement.
TTGGGGATTGTGAGTTTTTTTAGCACATAGGATTGATAATTCTATCATGCCTGAAGGTGCTTAGAGTTGGTGAGACCATAGTTCCATGACTCAAACTTGCCTATGACTCGGCAAGGTCGACTCGACCCATGACTCGTTGATGACAAGGCTATGTCTCGGCAAAATGAAAAAACAAAGATTTTTTACTATTTAAAACTTGTTTCATGCACCCATTATTGAATAAAGCTTAAAGACACTATAACATCGTCAAATAGAATCTAATTTGATCATATACATCCATCACATAAGTACAGAAGTAATTTGTAGCTAAAGGAAATAGAAAACATAGATATGCAGGATTATAAATATTGTCAAATGTATATAAAATCCATGACATCAAATGTTCCCAAACATATGTGTAAACAAAAACAAGTCTATGGCTCAGGCTCTAGCTCGGCCTCAACCTCAGAGTAGTCTGCTGCCTCCTACAAATGCATCTGAGGTAGGTCCTAGATGACTGACAAGCCATAGTCTTTGCCTGTGAGGTGCCACTCTGATCAACATCAGTTGCACGGGCAGTTGATCGTGCTCTATCCTCCTCCTCTGCCAGAGCCACAGCCTCAGCCTCTTTGTTTGCTTGGTCAACCCTCTCATGGTCCTTGTTGTGAGGTTTTCACAACATCGCCCCATTGCAAATGGGGACCCCCTTTTTTGCTTTGGTTATAGGAGTAGTGGCCTTAGGTAGTCTTTGTTGGTGGCAGTTTTCAGGTCCCTAGGTCTGGCAAGTGAGGTTTGAGTGATTTTGTCCTACTGGGAAGTCATGTTTGTCTAGGATATGGGCCAGAGCTAAGCTAAGTCTGTCATGGGGATGGAGTCGAAACCAAGTGATTTGTGATGGAATGAGTTAAAACCCTTTGAGAATCCTTGCTAATTCAGCTTCAGTTTGACCTTAGAAAGCCAGGACAGATTGTGGGAGGTAACCCTGTTGAAGGCTTGCTAAATCCTGAAATTTGGCTGTCTGGAATTTTTTGAAAATCTCCAAAATTAGAATTTGCATCTTAACTCCTATAAAGCTGGAACCTATCTCAAACATCCTGAAAGTATTTATATAGATATAACTTAAAGTATAAGAAATTAAATAAATCAAACTTATACTGAAAAATTGGCTAAGTATAAAAAAAACATAGGAAAAACTCTTTATTTTTTTTGTTTTTTATGTGCAATCTGTGACTGCCACCAGTTGGGTCATAGCCCACAGACCCGATGGGTCATGGCATGACCCGACGGGTCATGCTAGCGGGTCATGAAAACCCGGCCAGCTCAACTCGGCCCGCGGGTTGTCAAAACTCGCACAACCCGCGGCGAGTTATGGAACACTGGGTGAGACCATCCAGTGATTTGTGCCTCTCTAATGGCACCAGACGGGTGTCATAGATGTTTAAATTTGTGACCAAATCATTACCAGTCGGACCTTGGTGGCTGGGAGTTTGTTTTGTGTGCTGCGAACTGCCCTTTGTTAGCAGCGATTATTGTCTGGACTGCAGCATCTATTATTGTGAGCAGTATTATAATATTCGGCAGCAACGTAATAGTCTTAGGGCCTGCGTGTAAGGGTGAAGGGCACAATCTTGTCTTTTAGTGCCAATGTCTCATTCATAGACAAAAACGTGAGTAAGGGAGCTTCAATTTTGACAACTGCGACTCATAAAGGGGGATCCATGTGGGCTGCAAATCACTTCCAGGTTCTTCTAAATTCTTCCAAATATTGATCATCAGCATAACATTCATATTTGTAAATCTTTGTTTCGAAAAAGAATTAATAAAATTGATGAGGGGAAGTACATAGTAATAGGTCTTATGATTCTTCAATGAATAGTTAATTGTAATTTGAAATTAAATGCATTTGCATATGTTTTAAAAGTGCAACAATCAATTAAATACAATAAAAGCAAGTCCAATACATTCAGGGAAAAAATCAAAACTTGGCATTGCATAACAACTATTTGACAAAATATCAAACAACTAGATTTGAGTTTCCAGGGGTTAGAACCAGCAGGGTTCTTATAGAAGGGTTGCATGGAAGCCTCTACATGGTTCACCTCTCTGTCCAATAAACTGGTGCACACCTTCTCATAATACAGGTTCTTGAACCCCCTTGGAGCCTCATTAATAGATCTCACCATTTTTTGTTAATACGGTGAGCGAACAACATTAAATGCCAATCCATTTGCATAGATGCATCTCGCTATGTCTTGTTCGACAATGTCTCTAGCTTCATTTTGAAATGAAATTTCCAAGGGCCCCTTTGCTCTCTTATTTGTCACCGGTTCTTGAGGAACACGCAAGAATGGATGGCCCTTTGCGGGTTGTTCATTGGAAGTGGAAACTGAAGCCATAAATGTTTTTTTTGTTTTACTTCTAAACTTTTGCAAAGGATGAATATGTGCATTCCCAGCTGCTTCATCTGTTTGTTTTTGCTCTTGAATATATTTGTTCACAATATGTTTTGTAAGAAGGGTTTTAGGTAGTATCCCATCAACTCTTGGCTTCATTGTACAAAACTTAATGCCTTTTTGAGGGATAAAGCACAAATGTGCTTTTACTCTACTATGAGAGCTACTATATTCTTCTTTGCAATGGTTGCAAATCAAAACGTAACCTCCTCCACTTGGCATTTGCTGAACCATTTCCACATATTTCCATAGTGGAGAGCATGGGTTTGTTTTGAACCAAGAGTTCCCGGTGCTAGAAATACTTGCCATTCTATGAATCTACAAACAAGATACAAAGCCACAATCCAAAATGAAAAAAGAAAATAAAACTAGAGAGCTCATTTCATTTTTTTTTAAATGCAAAAAGAACTTTAAAAACAAACAAAATCAACAAAACCGTACCTCTTTTGTTGAAATCTTCCTCTTCAATGTCTTTGAGGAGTTCACCACACTTGCAACTAGATAGGGATAGCTCACAAACAAGCTAAGAGTATGCAACAATCACCTTTCAACACTCCTTGAGCAATGGCAACCAAACAAGAAAGTTTAACAATGGAGGCAAGAAGTTTTCTTTTTCATTCACAAATGCACAAATGACATATAAAACATCCTTTTTCGCCTTTTTAGTGGTCTCTTTAGGATTGGAGGGTCGAATAAATCAAACTAGGCAAAAAAACACTTTAAAAAAGTCAATTATTCTAGAGAGCAAACTGATTGGATGAAGCATAGGGATAATATAGATATCAAGTTGATTGATAACTCACTCTTTGAGATGAGTGCTGATTGGACATTTGAAAATCCACTCTTTGAGTTGGATGATGGAGCACCTCTTGAAGTTGATTGGGAGTCCCAACTCTTGATTTTGGAGGAGAGTACTGTAAGATTCCAGTTTCTGATACTATTTAAAAATGCAAATATTCTAGTTCCCTGATAACGTCTGATCATATATTTTATTTCCCATGTACAAACTCTTCAAATTTGTTTTACAATTCGACAGACTGTTGGGTGACAATGCTCAGTTTAATGACCGATATCAACATTTTTAATGAACGATACTGAAAATTACATTCTTCACATATGGTCTGGAATTAATGTGCAATACTGAGATTGTAGTCTTCGCATACAGACTGAGACATTCTATTCTATAAACAACTTATAGTGTTTTGATACTCTCTTCAGACATACAGGACTATAATCACACAGGAAATTGCAATGAGTTATAATTAAACAGCGTAATAGAGAGTATTGATATGCACCTTGACCACCATGTTTAATACCCAGGCTCGACACCAGTTTCAAAGAGTCTGATTCACGCCAGGAGTCCCGTGAGCACTGTTGATCACCAGTTTCAAAGAGTCTGCTTCACGCCAGGAGTCCCGTGAGTAATGTTGACCTTTCCACAGGAAGGCGTCGATTTCATATTCCAATACCGTTGTCGCGAGTGCTCGGATTCATATGCATATATACTATGCGCAGATTATAAGTATGGTCGGATGTCTATGCAACCCGTGTCTGTGTATATATATAATGTGGCAGATTATATGCGGCTCGTGACTATACTGATACCATAAACAAATCCCACCTTGAGCAAAGACTGATTCCAACGCCTGTATAAACTTCTGAACCACGATAAAAAGAAGATGATTATTTCCTCCCTGTTACCTTCAAACCAGTTGTGTTTCCACTAGGCCAGATGCATCTGACGAAAGGAACTTATTTGTCTTCATTCATAAACACTTCGCAAATCTCCCCCCGATACATCTTCAAAACGTCTATTAAATAACCCGCAGGAAATCCCGTAAGGGAACTGTATTGGTTTATTAACAACCCCCAATTTCCAATGCCAACCGCGATTATTAACTTCAAAGGTTAATAATGTTTATTTAAAAGAAGAAAACTTCAAAGAAGTGTTTTATTAATATTACACTTAATAAGATTAAATAATTAATTATTTAATATCACACTTATTAATATTAAATAATTAACCATTTAATTATTCCCATTTATTAATTTAGGGAACATTACAAGTACTTCTCAGATTGGTGCTAATTGCAACCAAGAGGTGGCTACCTTGTCACATTTGATAGATGGACATGATGCTGATTACAAATCAACCTTGGATAGAGACTTGGCTATCAGTATGGCCAAGGAGTACATAAAGAGAGAAGACAGTGTTGATGAGTATTCCTTGATTCGTTCTCCTCTTCACACAGTTGGAACTCAACCACATTGTCATGACGATTTATCCAGTGCCTTTAGTAGCTCTACCATCATAGAAGTTGAGCATGATAATGACACTTGGGTAGAGTATATTCAATATGGGGCTGATGAGCTTGGTATGCTGATTGTGCTTGTTGGTGTGAATTTTTCACACAATGATTTGCATTGTGTGACTCCTGGCACGAAGAGAGAGTTATGGAATCCTAGTGCTGATTTAGGATTCCCGGAGGAGTCGGTTAGTGCATCACATTATGGTTACATTGTGTGGGATGCATTTTGTTTTCCATTCAGCCCACCTACTGAGGACTTGCTATTCCGATTGATGCATAGGTGTGGGATGGGTGATTAGTTTGGTACGCTTCTCTTCATGAAGGAGGAAGCCATGTCCTGCAGGGTTGCCAGTTTGCTTCTCCAGTACAGTCACCGATTTGGGATACATGTTAGAGAGGCAGTGTTGTGGTAGTTGGACATTTTGGACATTCCACCCATAATTGGTATGGTGCGACGGGATATTACAGATAGTTGGAAAGTTGGATGGCCCTTTTGTTTGTGGGACCCAGGAGGACCATTCTCATGGATAGTTATGTTTTAGGGAGCTGGTTGGCATGATGTTGAGCTCCCGCCATCATTTAACATTAGAGGCGTATGTGATTTCAGTTGGACTGAGGTTCTCAGTTGGATTGAGGATGTCATCATACATGATAGCAACACATGGCAGGTTGACTCGACTTATTATGCACATGGGGTGATTTGGGATCCTAGCATTCAGTTGATTGGTGCATTGGTTCATGATGAGTTGCTTCACAAATTTGGGCTTGGTAATGTTTATACCAGTGTAGCGCAGCAGATTGGCATAGCATCATTCTTGAGGCGGATATGGGATTCAGGCATTTGGTTTCAGCAAGCAGGTGCAAATTCCTTGAGGACAAGCAATCTATGGGAAGGGAGGACTGTAATGTCCCCTTTCTAGCCCATCAATTCATGATGTGTTGTTAGCCCATTTTGCCTTGGTCTCGTGGATTAACCAAGACTTTACAGGGATCAGAGAGAAATTTGGCCTAGGCAATTCCAGTTTCAGGCCAATCGGAGTTGATTTAGCAGGGTTTCCAGATACTTGCTAATTTTCATAAGTCAGCAGTGGGCTCAATGATGTGGGTATTTCAGAATTGGACTGGGAGTGTCTTGTCGAGACCTTTCCAACGAGCTATCACACATGATTATTCAAGTCTGATTAATCAGTAATTTTAATGCCTGAAGATTAAATAATTTATTAATAAAGTGACTATTAAATTAAAGAACATATTATTATCACTTTATTATTAAAAGAACACTTTATTCACTTAAATGGGAAATGATGTTTTAAAAGGAAAAAGTGATTTATCCCACATTCGTTGGTCAGTTCAGAAGCCTCTAAGAAGTTGTAAAATTAAATGAAGGGCTCATTCTTCAGCATGTTTTGGGTTTTATTCATTTCTTTGGTAGAGCTCTGAGAGCTTCTTGTTCAATTTCAGTTTCCTAAGGACCGAAACGCTTGGGATTCTTCAGCATGTTTGAAGACGGAAACCCTCGAGCTTGGAGGCAGTGGACAGAAACCCATTGTCTATTGTTGGAGACATCACTCAGGTGTCTCACTTGTGCTTCAGATTCATATCTTTGGTTATCCAATCTGACTGTAAGTTGTGGTTGTGATTGGATATTTTGTTATTGCTTACTGAAGATTTAAATGCAATGTTCATTTCTGAAATCTATATTTTAGTTTGTTATTGTATGATTTCCAGTATTGTTTGTTGGATAAATTGAAAATCAGCTGCATGCTAATATTTGTTTAAATTTCTGTGAAAGCTTTGGGAAAATCTGGTGAATATATCTCAGCGGGAAATTACACTTATAAAGAAGCCATTTGACTTAAGAGGCTATGTTCAAATATTGGAATAAAGCAAGAAGCAGTGATGATTTATTGTGGCAGTTAGAGTGTGATTTGCCTAGCTAAGAACACGAATTTTCATCTTAAAACCAAGCATATTGATGTTCAATATCATTTTGTGAGAGATATAGTCGAGGATGGCAGGGTGAAACTAGTCAAGGTAGAAACATTGATGAATGTTGCAAATTCATTAACTAAGGCTATGCACACAAAGAATGTTAGGAAAATAGTGACTTCACTTTGCATTTACATAAAGTTACTATTTATAGTAAGTTTCCATTTGAGCACGAATTGTTTGTAAACTTTACCCAAAGCTTCAGATGGGCTAGATAAGCATGCTAGTAAATTTAAATTGCAAGATCATGTCTAGATTTGAAGATACTAAAGTTTTCATTTTTGAAGTTGCCAAAGAAATTTTACGATGCTAATTTTGAAGCTCTTAGAGGCCTCCTAAACAGCCAAAAAGTGTCCATAATTAGTGTAGTGGGTTATAGCTTGATAAAGCACGCCATGAGCTTTCTGGAATTTCAAACAATTTGTCCATTAGACACCTGGTTCAGAAGTTATGGCTTCTAGAAGTTGTATCTCTTAAAATGGGAAATGTAAAAACGTGTTTCACACATGAATGAGCTATATAAGGGAGTTACACATGGTGAGTGTTTTGACACAACATAGGGCATTTCTGATTAGAGATAACATGGGAGCAACTTTACAGTAGAGATAACTATATTTGCATGAACTTGACTCCAAAAATATATCTCCAAACAAAGAATATTCAAGATCATATGTGGTAAGAATGTAAGATTTTGAAGGTTTGATGCTTGTAGTGAAAGGCATCCCATGGATTATAGGTGGGGACTTCAACATGATTGAAGGGCCTCAAGATAAAGCGGGGGGCTCAAAGTTTGATTGGAAGGGGAGTGAGAAATTCTTTTGGTACAAAATGATCAATAAACACAACCTTTTTGACCCTCTTGCTGGCAACAAAGCAGATTACAAAGGTATATGGCACACATGGTCTAATTTTCAGCAGGGAGATAGAAGGATCTTCTGCAGGTTGGACAGGTTCTATGTAAATAAGGAGGCTTTTAGCTTCAAAAATAACTCCAATGGAGTTAGTGTCAATGTGACCCCTTACACTTTCTTTGATCACCATCCTATTGTGAGCACCATTTTTCAACTAGACAAGCCTTGCACTAAGAAGAAGAGGAGAATTGGATTTGCTCTTAATACTAACCTCTTGAAGGATGAGGATATTAGAGCTGCTGTGAATGTCATAAGATGGTATAACAGAGGTATTGTGAAACATAGTAGTGCTATTGTTAGGTGGGCCCAAAATATCACTAGTTGGAAAACCTTGTTCCAAGTTGCGGGGAAGAAGAAAGTCAAGGAATTTAGAAGATAGGAGACAAAATTGCATAACAAACTTTGTATGGTTGAGGACAAGATCCAAGGGGACCCCTCTAAGCTAGAGGCATTGGAATCTTTAACTCAATCAAGGGATGCTCTCAGAAGGTTGTAGAATTTCAAGATCCAAAGTGCCAAAATTAGCGCCAGGATCAATTGGATCAACCATGGTGACAGAGGATCGAAGTATTTTTTCCAAATTCTCAAGTACAAAGAAGCTAAAGACAGAATTGAATGCCTTTGTGAAGATGGTAACACTCTCAACTCCCAAGAAGACATTTTACAGGTTTTTGCCTCATATTACACCAAATTGTTCTCTTCTGAAGATGTTGGAAGGATATGGACTGTGCTAGAAACAAGATCAATAGCATTATTCCAAAGAATTCTTAGATGAAAATGTTGAACTGCTTGATATACCCATTTCGGTGAATGAGATTAACAATGCCATCCATAGTATGAGCAATCAGAAGGCCCCTAGGCTAGATGGATTACCCGTAGAGTTTTACAAGACAACATTGAATGGATTGGGGAAGAACTCTTTAAGGTATATAATGAAGCCATTAATAAAAAGTCCCTGGGTACAGATATCAACTCTGGGCTCATAAAACTTATCCCTATAGAAGGGGACATAACCTTGATCAAAAATTGGAGGCCCATTACACTCTTGAATGTGTCCTATAAGATACTAGCAAAGATGTTTGCTTTGAGGTTGGACAATATTCTACCCCAAGGGATTAATCCAACCCAAAATGGCTTTGTGGAGGGGAGGTACATTTTGGAGAATCTGATCACCTGTTGGGAGGCCTTGGATTGGACTAAAGATTCCAACCAACAGGTCTGTATGATGTTTGATTATGAGAAAGCAAATGATAGGATTGAACGAAAGTTTATTATCATGATGCTAGAAAGTCTAGGCTTTCCTAGCTTTTTTGGTCAAATGGTCCTAACACTGATGAATGGAGCCTTTGCCTCGGTGGACATCAATGGAGCTAGATCCAGTCCTTTTGAACTCACTAGACCAATCAGACAAAGTTGCCCTCTTGCACCTGCATTATTTGTAATAGTTGTTGATACACTATTCTACCTCGTGAGAGATGACACACTTTCTGCTAAGGTCAAAGACATTCTTCTCCCCAATGGAAACGAGTTATCCAATATACAGTTTGTTGATGACACAACTATTATTATAGAGCCGATAGAAGCGAATGTTTGCAACCTCATGAACAAACTAGATTTATTTTGTCCAGCCTCTGGGAGTAAAGTCTCACTTCCCAAATCAATCATGTTAGGAAGGAATGAAACCCCCAATTGTGGTGCAATAGATTCTCTCTGGCTTGGGGAGGACCCAATCACCAAGTAAGATACTTGGGAATCCCCTTCTCTGTTAATCCTAACCTGAAGGAAATGTGGGAGTGGATTAAAGGAAAGATAGACAAAAAGATGAATAAGTGGAACACTCAATCCCTCTCACTGGCTGGGAGATTCAAAATTTGCCAGAAGATTTTGTCTTCTTACACCATTTACTATGCTTCGGCTTGGTTGTTCAATCAGGCCCAATTCAACTATGTACAAAGGAGGATCAGAGAGTTTTTGTGGTCTGATGGAAAGGGCAATAAGAAAAGACATGCACTGAGATGGGGATGGTGCACCATGAGTAAGGAAGTAGGAGGTTTGGGGCTGAAAGACCTAAGGATCCAGAGGATACACTAGCGGTCAAGTGGATGGCCAAAGCCTCTCAAGGAGAGGAGCCTTGGAAGATACTTATCGGAAATAATATAGCCAGGGCTTCCCCCACTAAAGCCAACTCTTGGAAAGGACTCCACATCAACGACTTGTTGTCACGAAAACTTGATCTTAAAGTAGCATGGTCTAATGTCTTTAAGGCAATATGGAAAAGTTGGGATAGTGTAAAACATTTGATCTCTAACAACAATGTCTTTGATGAAGACAACAAGATCCGTGGTGAAAAATATGTGTGGTGAAAAATCTGTGGTGGAATCTTTATCATGGAGATAAACCTCTTGCTCTTATTCAGGGTTGTTCTGCTCAGAGTTGGACCAATAAAGGAATCAAATACTTTGAGGATATCATCCATGATGGTAATCTAATCAGTTGGCAAGAGTTAGTACAAAAATTTGGCATTCCTCAATCTAAATGGAGGACATATACAATGTTGAGGGAAGTTTGCAATTGTCTGAACTTGCCTAGACAGTGTTGAAGGAGTGATGTTAGGATTTCTCTCCAGAAATGGCCAGATGGTACCTTGTTCCCCTTGACCAAAGCCAAATATCTTTACAGACTCCTCACTAACTGCAATGACATTATTGACCATCTTAGTGCTACCTGGAATATTAACTTGGGCCTCCTTCCTGGACCAAGCAGTTGATGCATCTTTGGCATATACCTGTTGAGCCTAAAATCGCTTGCTTCGTGTGGCGTCTTCTCCTACATAGGTTGCCAGTTAAAAACCTAATGGGGAACCTAATATTTGCACTTTCTGTAAATGTTGTGAGTCAGTGTTTCATATCTTCTTCGATTGTGTCTTTGCTAAAGAGGTGTGGGGCTTATTTGGTTTGCTCTTGAAAAACAACTTCAGTTTATTCCATGTGTTATCTGGTAAATTCTTGAGTCTCAACAAAAATTGCAATCTTTTCTGGTATATACTTTCTGTTCATATTCTATGGTATATTTGGAAATTAAGAAATGATGATATTTTCAAAGGTAGAGTGAGACACCTTACTGAGTCTCTGTGGAGACTCATTTACTACAATATTGCCATGCAGGTAACAATGATTCTAAAGATGGAGCAAAAGTTGTTGAGGCTGATCAATTAAGGAGTTGCAGAGATGCTCAAGAAAGAAGTGGTTTATGGGTACACCTACCCTAACCCAGTTGATGAAAAAGATAATTTTGATTTGACACTGAACCAATTCATCATGCAATTGCGAGAACAGAGAAAAGGAGAGGCAGAGTAATGTGAACCCAGTACAAGCTACATCGGTTGCAGCTTGTCCTCTTGTAGTAGATCCTCTTCCTCGAACAGCAGAAACGACACACCCTTTCACCATTTTTGTACAGAATGGTAAAGTCCTTAAATGGTTTGAAGGCTCAATGAGCTGGACAACTTGGTTTTGACAGGAGTATATTATGATGTAACCAGGGTTACCCGAGGACGTGTCCCCGACCTAAAACCCCAAGTTTTCAGAACGGGGATGGCTTGGGGACGTCCCCATGCCGTCCCCAATTTTCAAGAATTTGTGGGGAACGTCCCCAGGACTTGGGGACAGCAACCCAAAAAAGTGGGGACGGGAAAAAGTCCCGGAGACGGTTGGGGACGCCGTAGCCGTCCCCCGCTCCGTCCCCAACCAAAAAGACACTTAAAAAAAAAAGTAAAAAATGCCCAAACGGCTTCCATAGGTGGGGTTGTTTTGTGGGCCCCACCGCCATACTTGCCCTAAAATGCCAAAATCGTGGCTCTATATGGGCTTCTAAGCATTTTTTTGTTTTTATTGTGTTTTGGCAGCAGTCTGATTTTTTGGTTTTATAGCAGAAAAGGAGGTTTGCAAAGAAGGTTTTCTTCATTGATTGTGCAAGGGTTTCAACTTTCTACATTGTGCAACAAGTGTGACTTTATGCTTCTATTTTTCATTTTTTTTACCAATATGAAAGCTTGAAAGTCTGATTTTTTTTTTTTTTTTTTCATTGTTTCTGTTCATTGCATTCTTAAATCTCAAAACTAAGCACAATGAGCAGCAGTGGGGATAAT
>MU213248.1:454025-467927 GCA_018584345.1 Thuja plicata | reverse complement strand
TGACTCTCCTAGTCTTGGAGAGATATATGAGACCTTTGACAGTATGTTGGGGAGGATAAAGAAAACAATTGCAGCGAAGGATCCTACTTTGGGGTTTTATGAGCAGCAAATTAGGCCTATTGTGACGTGGAGGTGGAACATAATGAATACCCCGCTTCATATGGCAGCCTGCGCTCTAAATCCCAAATGGTATGCAGAATTAGATGGAAGGGCCCCCCACGTGATGATCCTGAGGTATTAGATGGTTTCACACAAGCCATTGATAAGATGTATCCACCCCCAGGGCAAGATTCCTCCATTCTTCGCACACAGTTCCTTGACTTCACACTACTTCGTGGCCCAAACTTGAGTAAACCACAGGCGAGGTTGGATAGAGTAATTTTGGCACAGAGGGATCCTATTGGATGGTGGGCGTGGCATGGGAGGGATACACCAGAGTTGAAAGTGCTTGCCTCTCGCTTCCTTTCACAGGTTGCTAGTTCCTCAGCTGCAGAGAGGAATTGGTCTACATATGGCTTTATCCACTCCCTCAAGAGGAATAGACATACCTCTAGACGAGCGGAGAAGCTAGTGGTTGTGCATAGTGCTCTTTGACTTGAGGATCGTCAGACTCCAGAGTATAGGCAGACTCCAGCTTTACGGTGGGATATTGATCTTGAAGATGCGGCCCAGATTGACGAGGAGGATACAACACCGGGATCGGTTAAGGTTCCATTGGATGAGAGCTCATTGCCAATGCAGCATGATAGTGGCAGTGACTCAGAGGACTCTGATATTGATGCCATGTTGGCAGCAGGAGAATAGGAGCAGCAGTGTGCTTCATTTTTATTTTCTATATTCTGATTGTTATGTTGAACTATGAACATGATAATGAAACTTTATGGCAGCACCTAAGCCTTTTGGCATTTATAGTTTTACTTTTCCAGGTTTCTATGTTAAACTTATATTTTTGTTAGCATATGCATATTGACAATCCGATAATGAATTGAAATGGCATTGAAATGTTACTATTTACTTTGAGTATTTAGCTTTACTAAATGGCATTGAAATGTTGTATGTTAAGGTTATATGATGTTTAAATGGCATGCATTGTCCATATTTTCATATGAATGTAATGTATACCTGCAAATTTCCTTATATATTTGAAAATTTCCCTATATTTACAAAGCCATCCCCAAAATTGGCAAAAAAAATTGCCGTCCCGGAAACCCGTCCCACCATCCCTTGCCATCCCCGTCCCGAAAACTCGGGGTAACCTTGGATGTAACTAATTATGTACTGTGTTTTTTGTATATGTTGTTATATTTGTAGCCTGTAGACTCTCTCCTTAATAGGAGACTCTACTGTGTTTTATTGTAAATGCTGGTTATCCGTAAACAGATACAGCTATGAGACTGATGTTGATCTAATTATAATTAATAGAAAAAAAAATCATATGTGGTAAGAATGTAAGATTTTGAAGGTTTGATGCTTGTAGTGGACAAATATATTTTGTATTTAGGTTTGTATGCTTTGGATATCAATGGATTGGATGTTCTTCTTGGAGCTCTTTAAGTTAAGAGACTTTGTAAACAATTAACAAAAGAAGTTCACAAATCTTTCTTACAAGGAGGAAAAGGAAAGTTTACAAGATATTACACATAATATGGGCCAAAGCAAATCGAAGGTAGAACAAATAGATGAAACTAAGGAAGATACAAGGGAAAATCAAAAGGAGGAGGAAATGAAGAAAATGAACAAGAAGAAAGGAGTACAAATCTAAGGCCACAAGAATAAGAGGCATAAAGGCCAAAGAGTCCAAGGTAGCAAAAAAGGTTCCATAGTTACTAGAAAAAGTGGCGAAGGCTGCACTATATAGACATCCACATCATCAAGAGAGGCAACAATCATTAAGGTATGAACAGCGCGTCAAAGATACATTAACTATGGGCACACATGGAATTAAAGGGACAAGTGTGAAGAGAAGAAATCATTGTGGATGTACATGAAATCAAAGGAGCAACTGCAATAGAAATATGTGGCATCAAAGAAGCAATCACAATGGTTGCTAGTGGAAAAAAGGGAAGAATAACTCTGGACATGAATAGAATCATAGTAGCACATTCAAATATGGAACAAGAGTTTGTAAAAATACAAAGAAAAACTACACAAAATATCACTTATGGATGTTTGGACAATAGAGCATGACATCAAGTATGTAATGATTTTAGGAAGACTTGCCATTTGACTTATTATCATGCTTTGGGGGACAAATATGTCAAGGATTAATGGCATGTTCACTAGGCATATCATAGTATGAAGTGATGGAGATACCAAAATGTGTCTCTAAGAATGTAATGTGCCCTACTAGGAGGTTGTCAATTCCCAATGATTAGCATACATCACTATGGGTTTATGTCGAACTGAATTAAGAAACAATGAATGATTCATAATACATTTAGCTGTTAACATACTTAAGCCCCAACTCCTTACTTCTCTACTAAACTCAACCTTGAGGAGGATGGGGATTTACTTGTCAAGGGCGCTTGACACCAATCTACAAGCAGGCTCCCTCAAGACTTCGGGACCTCATCCATATCCTATCTTGCGATTCACTGACCTTGTAGGATTTATTCTGCCTCTCCCTACACAACACCAACCTATCCTCTAAGGGGCTATAGCAAGTGATTAAAGATTGGCTATGAGTATACAAACATCTCATGTAATGTAAATAAAATATACTGATATAATTCTGATTTCACTATTATTAACAGATATAAATGCTACAGCATATATATATATATATATATATATTAATCTACATCCCTCACCCTAACAGAAGATGGTGGAATTATTGTGCTAGGGTGCTTGGAAACCAATCTACAAGCAAGCTACCTCAAGGCTTCATAACCATGTCCATACCCCGTCTTGGGATTCACCTACCTTGTGAGGATTTACTCCACCTCTCCCTGCACAAAGCTACTATCCTTATGAAGGCATTAGCAAAAGACTAAGAACTAAGAACTAGACCATTTATTAAATTGGTCTTTCATGTATTACAAATGTATATGCAAGTTAAATTAAACATAACTGTCATATAAATCTAGATTCTAGTATCATGCATATATTCCAAGATCATAATGTGGGCATTTGAATCTTCTATGTATTTCATTTCTTATTTAATCTCCACTGTCCTCTTTTTCAAATGAACCTTCTTCCCTTTATATCTCTCAATGTGAGGGAAAGGTCACACCTTTTCATCACAAATGCACTTTGGCAAGAGACACAACCTTGCACCATTAGCACCCTTGAAGGAGTGCAACTTTTATTAATTCTGCCCTTTGAAAGGGACACAACCTTTTACAATCAGATCTGGATTTCTTATTTAAATCAGATCTGATCTTCTGATTCTTCCCTTTCTGATTACTGAACAAACACTTATTTCCTTTAACCTTTTTTTATCCCCATTTCAAATGAAACCTTGTCCCTTTTATATCTTCCCATATGACCACTTCATCATGTCTGCCTTTCGGCAAGAGTAGTGACGCTTCATAATTACAACCCTTTCAAAGATTCACAACCCTTCGTAATCACAACTCTTTCGAAGAGTCACAACCCTTCATAACCACAACCCTATGAAAGAGTTACAACCCTTCATCTTTGCTGCCTTTTGAAAGAGTCACTTCCTTATTTTCTTCGCATTCCTTTCTTCTTCCATTAATCCTTCTTTAACTCCTCCTCTTCTTCCATTAATCCTTCTTTAACTCCTATGCTCTCCTCTTCTTCCATCCTCCACATCCCTTTCAAAAGAACTCTCCTCCCTCTTATATCTTATTTTGAGGGAGTCACAATTCTTTATTACATATCTCTTGACCTTTAATTAAATTTAGTTAATTTATAACATATTAAATTTTATTATTTATTTAAATTTTATTATTGTTTATTATTAAATCCAACTTCAGAAAGGGGACATTACAAAGAAGGGTTCACATGCTGCTATGTTGTTGCTGCTCTTGGCCCCATGGGTTGCTTTTGTCTTGTGGACATTATTAAAATCTTTCATTCATTCATTATTTTAATTAGTTACATTGGGTCAGATGTATAACTTGCGTAGTTATTTGTATTGAATAATGAATCATCCTATATTCGGATTAATGCCTTACCCCTTAGTAATGTATTTAGGTAATCTATATATAGTAGGACTAGGTACTATCATTATAATGGGATGTGAAGAATATTGTATGTGTTTGGGATCTCCTGTTAGAGATATGGCCTAGGATGGCTTCTTCAATAAGGAGTGGTGCCCCGCCCTGAGTTTTTTTTGTATTTCGTAGTCTAATGAAATTACAGTATCTTAGCTCACAAAAGTCTCTTATATTGTGTGTGATCTCCATTTTATATTTCATATTGTTATTATCTTGATCATTTCTGTTATTACATGCTTGGATCCTAACAGTAGAGCTTTACATCGATAGCAAGTACAAGACATTATGGTTGCATTAAGTTCTAAAAATTATGCATTAACTTGACTGAGAAAACACAATAGCCTTTCTAAGGTTCAGAACTACTGTAAAATGGTGAAAAGGAGTTTGTGAAAGATAAACCAGAATATATCCCAGAAGTGTACAAAATGCTACATTTTATATCACACCAATATCTTTTTGGTGTATAGAGCATTATAATTTATTTTTTTGAGGATGTCCACTTGAGAATATTAAGCTATCTGCATCTTTCATTAGTGTATGCATTGCTTGTGACTTTTTGAATTAAATTAAATCAAACATTTTATGTGATTACCAAAGACTAAGTTTATCATAATGAAACTTAATATAATAAATGCACAATGGATTTGCCAATAAACCAACCAAGCCTTCTCAAACCAAAATACAGTATTAATAAGAGGGGCTTGACAAAGACCTGAAGTAGAGGAAATATGTTGACGACAAATGAAAGAAACCCTCCTCGCATGATTCCAATTTCCCTTCAAATCAGTAAGTGTTCAAACATTATGAATAGAGGAATACAATATGAAAATGCAAAACCACAGAAAAAGGAAAAACTCTGGGAAATTGAGAATGTGTACTTCAGCATGCTTCCTAAAACAATAACTCCAGCAAGGTTGAGGCCACCCAAAGCAATCACCATTGCTTTCTCTGTTCCACCTGCTTTGCTGCAGAGTTTGACATGATTTTAGTCATTTGACAAAGATCTAATTTCACAATATTTTTTCTCTTTACTCATATTTCCAAAACAGAACAATATTAGCAGGTTTTAGCTTAAAATGTAACTATTTTTCACACAACTCACTTCTGAACATGCTCCACCCCTAATCATTTATTTACATCCATATTCA
Source organism: Thuja plicata (assembly GCA_018584345.1). Classification (NCBI taxonomy): domain Eukaryota; kingdom Viridiplantae; phylum Streptophyta; class Pinopsida; order Cupressales; family Cupressaceae; genus Thuja; species Thuja plicata. The sequence goes on along the minus strand of MU213248.1, from coordinate 462,595 downwards.
TCCCATATTTCTCACTATTATATATTGTACACTATACGTGAATGAAACCATTACTGTACACCAGACTAAATATTGTACAACTCAGTTCTGAACATGCTCCACCCCTAACTATCGTACACCAAACTAAATACTGCATTCAAATAGTTTTGTATAAATGACTTGACTCATGTTACCTGATACTCCTTTAATAGATCATTAAAATTGTAGCCAAGTTCTGATATACAAAAGAAAGTGTTTTCTCTTAAATACATCTCTTTGTGCCCAACTGCTTGCTTGACCTCTCTTGACATTGTTCACAATTTGAGAAAGAGAAATAGGAGTCAACCAAAAAGTGGTGTCAAACAATTTGTAAGAGGTCTACTTGCCACATTGCTTTACAAAAGAAAAAAAATCATTCGATACAGCTTCTAATGGAATTTGGGAACAGATGCTTTGTTCTTAATATTATAAACATCCAACCTCAAAACTAAAGCAACAGTAAAATTTCCAAATGGTGAATATTCCACATTTGTAATTGATCATAAAATAAGGCATGTGTCTGATTTTCCAATTGTAGAATATGCTCAAACCCTACATCTATTTTGATTTTTTTTTCAATCCAATAGTTGAATAGATGTCTAGCTACATTTCTAGCCACTGTAACTGGCCCTCCTACTTTCAAAAATGGGCACTAAATCAACAAAATCAAAAACAGTGATATTAGATTCCATGTACAATGAGAAAAAATGCAAGTAGTGAAGATTAACATAGCCTATCTTAGAATAAAAAAATTGAGTCATCTGAAGACAGCCTCAATGACTAGTCATTATACTAATGAAATTAATAGTTACCAAGCAAGGGAATCACTTCACACATTAGTAATCATTAAAAGAGAAGGAGACCGCTAAGCATGCAAGCATCATTATTCTTTTGTTAATAGTGAGGAGGAATGGTGAATCAAATTCACCACAATGAGATTAGCATTCTCAAGCCTCCTTCCCCATTGGCAAAGATTTTGGAGCACATAATGCCTTCAGTCACCTTGAGACTCGACTCAAAATCTGATCATTGTGGGATTAAAAAGTAGCTGCGTATTTTATCTTATTTTTCATTTTAGTCTTTCATTACAATTTATCTTGTTGTAAGTAGTGATGATTTTGAGAATGATATGCCCTAGATATTTCAACCCCATACTTAAAAACTAGCCTTTAAAGTTGAACCCGTAAACATCTCAAGCATATGCTTTTATGTTATGTCAGCAATTCCGCGTCTTTATATAATTACAAAAATCACATGTTGAGGATTTCTATTGGAAATGTTGTCATTGATGTCAAAGGTGAAAAGAATTATCTGTAAAAACCACTGCTAATTCTGACCTGAAATTTCAGTTTTGGCTATTTGACATTTTGTCAAACACTTTGCATGCAAGCTCTAATTTCTAATTTTTGGGTTCTTGTTTTTTTTTAATGTTTGTTTTGAATGCTAAATGATGAGAGAACATGTAGAAATGAAAGAGCAAGAAATGCTTAAAACCCAAACAACAAATTTCTCAATTAAAGACCACTTTGTTAGCCTCAAATCAGGTCTGATATAAGTCTGATAAAGTTACAACAGAAATCTGATTACTTCAGATTTGAGGTTTATTACAAATCACAATGAATACTCACATACCCGGAAGCAAGGATGGAAGCGTTTATTACAAATCACAATGAATCCTCACATACCCGGAAGCAAGGATGGAAGCTCAACAACTTGCATATGGTACAGTTGCCTCAAAGGATGACCATAATGGTTAATAATAGCAGCAAATAGCTTCAGAAGTTCTGATCCCCTTTTATAATCCTCTCATGAAGTTTCCAAAAACCCTATTTAAAATTCCCTTTTTTATAATTTAATATTTAACTTCATATGGGAAATAATAATAAAGTGACCCCTTCAAATAATTTCTTTATTAATATGAAGTCACTTTAATATCCTTATAACTCCTTAAGTTGACACCCCATTTGGGATAATAATTAAATACTTTATGACATTCATATATTAAATGCACACTCGACCCCTTATATCCCCTTTAATCATAAAGATATGTAATTTAATTAATTACATTAAAGTTAATTGTAGATTAGACTTTAATTAATTAAATTAAATCATTAAACTCCATTAAATGCCAGATATCAAACCAACAACTGATCTTGCCAACTTTTTGAATATAACCGTGGTGCTCTCTAACCATCCAAATGACTTACCATACATAGTATACCCAAACTTCGAAGTGACTTAATAAAAATAGTACATAAACAGAGCCTAAAAGACCTCTGGAAGGCAAACCATAAATAAATTGATGCACTAAGATGGAGAGTACTGAAATAGATGCCCAAATGGTCAGCTAAATAGCCCTCAATCGCCCTCAAAGGGCCCCCTAATCACCACATTCGCCTATGGGGACCACTGATAATAGGCTAACCTCTGGAAATAACTGATCTCAGGAAGATGCAAAAATGGGGACATTACATTATCATTGATTTCAATGATCTATAATTGGCCAGGTTGATATGGTTGTGGTTATAGATGGAAGCAGAAAACTAGGACTTGAAACTCTTGGAGTATAGAGCAATAGGATTGCATTTGGAAAGCTGGACTTATATGTCGCAGCTGCAGGCATAAATCCTCAAATGATGCTTCCTATGATGGTCAACTGCGGTACAAATAAGGAGCAGATCCTTAAAGATCTTTTAGATCTAGAGTTGCCAATCCATAGGCTTGATGGAGGAAGAATTTGTGTCAGCTATTAATGAATTCATGAAGGCAGTCTTCACACATTGGTCACATGTGACAGTGCAGTTTGAGGACTTTCAAAGTAAGTGGACATTCAAGTTACTAAGGTAGCAAGTTTATTTTAGGATAAATAAAAGAAGCATAAAAGACATATAAGCAAAGAGAGTGATTAATCTCCCAACAATAAAGTAAAATGCAGCAATGAGATTACACAGCAATTAAACGTCGTAATGGCAGCAATGATCATTAAGATTAAACCAGAAACTATTACTCATGTTGCAGGCAGACCCATGAATAAGATACAAGAAACATTTGGTAATTATTTTGAGTTCTTGAAGAAAAAAATTAAACTATTAATATGGCTGACTCGTACTATGAGCACCACCTTGTTGAGAACAGCAAAAAGGCCGACTCCCTTGTTTTGCCTCTTGGGAATGACAAATTAAAACTGAATAAATTAAATACAAATAAATAAGACCAACCCTATATGAAGAATTGCCTCTGTTGAACAGGTTACCACTCTTTGAAAAGTCGCCTCTCTTGAAGCATAAGATGAAGATATATATGGAAGAAGTTTTTTAAAAAGGAAGTGTAGAAAACAAAAAAAGTATTAACGATTGTTTATTTCAGATTCAGGTGCAGATTGGAAAAGTGTGTGACAGTGTTAGTTTTTGAGGAGTATTCTTCAGGTTTTATAAGCAGTTATATGGCAGTTCATTTATAAGTTACGGTTTATGAAATATGCTGGCCGATCTCATGAACATCGAATTTCTTTTATAAAGAATGGCGACTTCATCATATATTTTTGTTTGGTATATTTGACAAGGCCGACTCATTAAAGGTAGCACCTTGTATTTGAAGTCACAAGACAGCGATTTACTATAGTTATTAATATTCTAACTTGCAGCGATAAAACACGCAAAGTACTGATTTTGGCAGACTCGCCTTAGTTAGCTGCCTCTTGTTTATATAACAAATTAACTTTTGTTAATAACGCTGACTTGCATATTAGTGAAAGGTCACAACATTTGACAAGTCATCCCTCCTTAAAGAAATTAGCCCTCCTTGTGAAATGACATGAGATGGTATATAAGGAATATGATATGGAGTTTTTAAAATGAAGCAAAATAAACAATGTATATTTTCGAGTAAAAGAGCAGAATTAGAAGAATTAAAAGGGGCATAATATTTTGAAAGGTTGTATCTATTTTAAAAAAGGGATGCATCTTTTCATGTGAAGGCATAATATAAAAGTGAAGTGTAGTGGAAAGAAAAGGAGCGCATTGATAAAACACATTCAGATCTAAGAGGCAGATGTAGATCTGTTGAGTAATAAAGATATAACATATAAACTAGCAGACATATAATAAGCAGATTTGAGAAGAATATAGAAGGTGTGCTTGTGGTGTGAGATAAAAAGATATATCATTTTTTGCACAAGAAGAATTAAGAAGAAAATCCATGCAGCTATAAAAAGAAAATTACGCAGACATAGAAGAGAAGGGGCAAAAATATGAAGTGTTTCCGATTCATATTGAGAAATATATGCAGCCCATCCATAACGGATACATGCAGATATATAGGAACATATGTGATGCATAAGAGCATAATTTGAAGGAACACAATGAGATATTTTTTATCGTCTTGTGAAAGAAGATTATGCACAACTGTAATCAGACTAGTGAGAAGAGTTGAAGGTAGAGTACATCATATTCAAAGAGATCTTGAGGTAGCAATTTAAGTTATCCATCATCCATTGAAGAAGCAACATATTGAATGTGGAACTGTAAATTGAAGTTGTTGCTACCTAAAGAAGGGATTGGTGTCTCTCGCTAACTTGGTGCTTAGCAGTGGGAGTTGCAGTAGGGTGGTGCTTGCGAATTCAGAAGTGGGAGTTGGTGCTTCTAGTGGGTTGGTGCTCACAAACTAAGTTAGGGGTTGGTGCCTAAAAACATTGTAAAAGAACAATTATATAAAAGTAATAATTTGCCAGGGTTTTTTCCATTGGGGTTTTCACGTAAAACATTGTGTTATTGTGTTCTTATGTGGATGATAGTTGAAAGTTAGTGAACAGTCCTATTGTGATTGATAAAGTTTAAATTAGTAAACTTCGTTGTAATATTAATTCACCCCCCTCTCAGTACAACCATGTGCTCTATAGTTTCAACCCTATAAAGACCCTTTAGCTTTTAGGTTTGACTCATTTTTTCCTTTGCATACACCTTGAGGTGATTATACTTGCTTTCCTTTTTACTATTTTGCATCCTATTTGTACATGACTTGAATCCCAAGAATGTCAAATTCTATATATATATATATATATATATATATATATATCAAATCTATGTATTCATGTTATTATAAAAATCTTGTGAGCATTTGACCCTATGTTGGTTAACAGATTGGGCTTTTCTAATACTTTAATCTAACTTTAATGCCCTTGAAACCAATCAGCTAATCAACAGTTGAGTGAACTGGTGATAGTTCCTCTTTGAATTTTGATGTGAAGGTACAACTCCCTTCATTGGTTAATATTTTTTGATTTTTTAAATGATTACAAAGGGGGTGTGCTTTTGACCGGAAAGCAGAAAAGGAAATACTGACATATGTGTAGCCACAACACAAATGCGATTGTGTTGAGAATGAAGAGGAAACAAAGACCGACGACACAAAGATCATCTTAGTATCAGCAAACAAAGATGGAGAAAAGGAGAAGTGATTCCTTAAATCAGAACTCAAAGATTCTGTAACAAGCATATAATTATCTGACATAGTAGAGAAATCATTAGACAATGATTGAGAAATCACAACGGAAAATCTACAATCAGAAAGAAACACAATAAATACAAAGGTTTAAAGCATCTCCTTCATTTTCTGATAAAAGCATCAAGCTCACAGTCCCAAACTGAAGCTCTTCATACAAGAATAGATTTCAGAAAAGAACCCCTGCTACTCTTTTCCTTTACAGAACTGAAAACTAAGATGCCCTTTACTCTGATCGAGTCTCACTCATGCCTCATAGGTCAAGGGGGATCAACATCTAGACCCTTCCTATGTCTTTTGGTTACATATTTGAAGACATCTTTCACCGTGACTTTCCGCCTTCAATAACTCATTCTTGAAGATTCATCTGCTTCTTTAGAATTCCCATGTTTTGAGCCCTTTCATCTTCTCGCCTATTTGATGTTTGGTTCATTGCCAATTGCGTCCAGTGCCCACTCTGGAATATCAAGCATTAAAGTCTACTAACTAAAAATCAACGCGCGATGACCCTCACAGTGTAATACAGGAAGTTTTGCAAGTGCCTGACATTTTGCAGAACATAAAGCATATCTTCCATCAAGTGTTCCTTGAGCTCCAACACCACCATAGGAAAGAGACAACTAATGCAATAAAAAATCATTATAACCAAGAAGTTCATCTCTCAATCTATCTAGAGTGCATTCAAATCCAAAAGCACCCCTTGGATGCAACTTTCTAGCCAAACTGTCTACATCAGAATCTGTGTAAAGACACCTCACTCGGAAAGGATAATTTGCAATCCTATGAAATTGCATAAAGTAATTAGAAATCTGACGCTGAGGAAGGAAGTCGACAACATTTGATATGACTGACTCTGTACTTTTTGTCAGACGTGCTAATGGAGCTGAACGATATTCTTCAATAGACTCTTTATATGCATCGGCTTGTTCTGGAACCATTGTAAAAAACCCTACCTTATGATTTTGTTGTACCAACTGATGCATAACATCTGATTTCAAGTGTTTCAAAATAAATGGCCCCAATATTGATTTGATACAAGCAATCAAGTCTTTGTCTTCTGCTGAAGCACCTAAAATCTTCTTCAAGTCCACTTCATCGGTCTCAAAAATATTTGGCATCATAAACTCCAAGAGGGACCACAGCTCCTTAAGATCATTTTGAAGTGGCATTCCTGTAAGAATTAGTCTCTATTTTGTAATCTGAGCAACAACCATTAAGTTTTTCCTGCTGTAACTACTTTTGTCTTTGAGAACATGTGCTTCATCCATTACCACACAACTACATTTCCACCTCTTCAATACTTTGCGATCATCTTTCTGTTACTCGCTATGACTTTCAAAAAAATGTATAGAAGGTTGCAAGGCCCAATTGAGGAGCCTACAATCAGTTTGGTCTATCCTAGATAGATATGAATCTATCTCTTCCAATTTCACAAACACACCTCCCATATATTTCATATTCTCCAATTGTCATCCAAGGCAATATAATTCATTCCCTATTTCAATTTCTTTCTGCAGGTCTCTTAACTGTTCCCTGTTAAAGGTGTCACTGAATTCCTTTGAGAACACATTGCTTTTCAGATTTTCCATTGTTTAAAATCCTCTACTCCAAAAATCTGTATCTCAACAGCACATCAATGATCCATAAAAACATCCTGGAAAATTTCTAAACTCTCCTTTGCTCACATTTAGGAATCTCAACAGTAAATTCTCTGGTAATGCTGATTTGCTTTCTCTTATCCGCAACAACAAATTATATAGTTATACAGACATTCACAAGCTTAGTTGAAAATAGAATCTGCTACTTGCAAGGAGATATTTTCTGACTTTTTGTCATGCCCCAGACTGTTACAAATCTGCAACTTCTTCCCTTTGATAATTTTTTGTCATGGCCCTCCATTAGCCCCTTGATCATGGCAATAAAAGATAAGTAAATAAATAAGATAAAATACTTATAATAATATTTTAATGAATATATAAATAGATTCAATATATATTATTATTGAATATTATATATTTTATTATTAGTGAATATATATAATTCTAAATTATGATTATAACGAAGGATATATTATTAATAATATTGTACATAATATTATTAATAAATGAAAAGTAATAGTAATATTAGAAATAGACAAATAAATAAATAATATGATATGATATTATAATAATTAAAAATATGTAAAATAATAATATATTATTAATGGGCTATGAAATATATTATTAATAATGATAAAATTTTAGTACAATAATATAATCTACTATTAAGATAATAACAATTAATCGTATATAAGAATGATAATATATCATAAGTGAATTATATAATAATAATTTATTAATATAATAAACAATATATGATAATAATATATTATTAGCAATATATAAAAAATGTATTAAGATATCATTTATTAACGATTAACAATAGACATAATATAAATTAATTAATGTAATATATTAAATATAAACTACAATTCCAAATATAAACCAAGGGACAAAATGAGAAGTCGTGACCTTTACCATATACGGGTATATAGAGGAGGAGGAATGAAAAGAGGAAAGAAAGATAGGAGAAAATCAAGTAGCAAATGTAAGAGAAAATCAAGGAGGAAATGTAGGAGATTATTAAAAGAAAAGAAACATTTAATAAGCCAAAGAAAAGACATCTTGGGTGAAAAGAAGGTAAGTATATCTTTCTTTAAGTTAATTCATTAATAAGACTTGCATGAATTAGATATTAATAATAATATGAATAAACTTGGGAATAATAGGTTATGAAATCATGTATATGAAATAAACATTGAAATAATAGATTATGAAGTAAACTTATATTATTAAATATGAAATAACTCAAATATATTGATAAATTGGTAATAAATATATACTAGTCTATTTCTTGTTCACTCACTAATTACAATTAAGAGGATAGAGAGTGTGTGTAGGAAGAGGCGGGTAAATCGGTCACATGATGGAAAGATCCCAAGATAGGTAGAGCCTTGAGGGAATCCACTTGTAGACTGTGCAAGCGTCCTAGTACAGTAAATCTACCATCTTTCT
>MU213248.1:430746-453960 GCA_018584345.1 Thuja plicata | reverse complement strand
TATTTATCATTGGGAATCAACATTATCCTAGTGGCGAACATTATAAGTTATCATTCCCAAATGCAATCCAAACCCTAATTGGGAATTTTAGGACAAATTAAGTAAGGTCCTTGTTGGGGACATTACAGTGGTATCAGAGCATGATCTTGCCATCCTGTAGGATAAAGATAAAATAAGGATCCGCACATAAGAGAAACGATTGATCACCAAGGGAAGTAAAGAATTCTAAAATAGGTACGCATCATTGAACATAATGATTATGCTAATCTCTCGTCCAACCATTATTTGAATAAATATATGATAATAAGGGTGACAACTTTTATAAGTCAAATCTCATAATAAATAATAAATTTACCCCATCATAGTTGAGGGAGGACCAAGTAGTTAAGAGGGTATAGGGTTGATCGCTAAGGCAAGAGGGATACGTTCCACTCTTGGGCTTAGACTAATCGAGCTAAAGAACCCCACTACAATGTCCTGATTCCTTGTGATGAGATAGTTCTTTAAAAGTTGAGGTGTGGTTAGCGACGGAAAGCACCTATTGGAGTACAGACAAGGAGAATACATGGATTATGGTCCAGGTTCTGTCTAAAGACTCCTTTGGGTCCTATTGGCTCTTACGCTAACCACCCAAGGCTTCATAATTGCAATTCACATCTTCCTTAAGATGAAGGTAAGTTAGGGACGGCAAGCACCTATTGGGGTTACATACAAGGAGAATACGTGGATTATGATCCAGGTTCTACCTAAGACTCCTTTGGGTCCTATTGATCACCAAGGGAAGTAAAGAATTCTAAAATAGGTACGCATCATTGAACATAATGATTATGCTAATCTCTCGTCCAACCATTATTTGAATAAATATATGATAATAAGGGTGACAACATTTATACATCAAATCTCATAATAAATAATAAATTTACCCCATCATAGTTGAGGGAGGACCAAGTAGGTAAGAGGGTATAGGGTTGATCGCTAAGGCAAGAGGGATACGTTCCACTCTTGGGCTTAGACTAATCGAGCTAAAGAACCCCACTACAACGTCCTAACATTCCTTGTGATGAGATAGTTCTTTAAAAGTTCAGGTGTGGTTAGGGACGGCAAGCACCTATTGGAGTACAGACAAGGATAATACATGGATTATGGTCTAGGTTCTATCTAAAGACTCCTTTGGGTCCTATTGGCTCTTACGCTAACCACCCAAGGCTTCATAATTGCAATTCACATCTTCCTTAAGATGAAGGTAAGTTAGGGACGACAAGCACCTATTGGGGTTATATACAAGGAGAATACGTGGATTATGATCCAGGTTCTACCTAAGACTCCTTTGGGTCCTATTGGACCTTACGCTAACCACACAAGACTTTATAATTGCACTTCATGCCACCCGTAACACGAAGGTGAGTTAGGGACGACAAGCACCTACTAGAGTCACAGGCACGGGGAATACGTGGATTATGATCCAGGTTCTACCTAGAGACTCCTTTGGGTCCTATTAGCCCTTACGCTAACCACCCGAGACCTTACAATTGGAATCACCTAATAAATGACATTAACGAATAAATAAACAATCATATCTACTCCTGATTAAATTAGTTCTAATTTTTCAGGAATCTAAGCAAGCTATTTAGATAGGGAATCTATACTAATTGGTGTTCCTTGTTGCAGGATTTTGAAGTCAAGGACATAGTGATGAAATAAATTTTCCTAACCTATTGAACTATAGGGTTTTATCAATGATTGCATTATGTATATACATTGTGTATGCTTCGTGTCTTCATGCATTCATATGTCTACTTTGTGTATGCTTCGTGTCTTCATGCATTCATGTGTTTACTTTGTGCATGCTTCATGTCTTCATGCATTAAGATGTCTACTCCATGCATACCTTCCATCTTCTTCCATCCTAGTGTATACTCTGTATGTTGAATCTACAAGAAAAATTTGTATAAATAGTCATTGCTTGAGGACAAGCAACTTTGGGAGGGAAGGTCTGTCATGTCCCTCCTTTAGCCCCTTGATCGTGGCAATAAAAGATAGGTAAATAAATAAGATAAATAGTTATAATAATATTTTAATGAATATAAATAGATTCAATATATATTATTATTGAATATTATATATTTTATTATTATTGAATATATATAATTTTAAATTATGATTATAATGAAGGATATATTATTAATAATATTGTACATAATATTATTAATAAATGAAAAGTAATAGTAATATTACATGCTGCAATCGACAGACATGGTGGTCTATATCGCGAACAAGATTGTTTGGCCCCAATTTATACAGGGAACACGGCTCATGGAGGCATTACAGAGGTACGACCTATGGTCTAGCAACGCACTGGTGGGGGGATTGTTTTCACTTCATGATCTTATGGCTAGTCACGAACACCTAATGGCTTACGACAATTTCAAATGGGCGATGGAGAAGAAAAGATTCCGAATCTTACATAACAATTTGCAGATTGTGGGTGCGGCCATTGGAAAATCTTCGGTGGACAAAATTCGGAGCCTCGCACACTCGATATTGGATTTGCTGCTGTCTCCTTTGCCCCTGGTTCAACATCCGAGCTGTTACAAGGATTTAGCTGGCATCATCAAACAAGTTCCGGACTTGAATGTTCCCCTTTCGCCTGGACAATCTTCCAACTTTCGACCAATGTTGAAACATTCATCCGATGGTTGGGAAGTTGATAATGTTGTTGATTTACCAGTAGGGTGGGAAAAGGCTTGGGGATCTGCTGCGGCCGAGCCTATGGAGGAATAAGCTAAGTCTAGTTACCTATGCTCGAGCACCCGCGACAGCCCTTATTTTTGCAGCCATTTTGCTTGTTATTATCAGAACTATCAAACTGTTCAACAGAGGCTAATTTAGTTTGATTATTCGTAATCCTATTATGTAATGTTAAACGAATCAAACAGCATAGTGGAATTTTGACTTCCTTTAGAATGCTGAAGTTTTTGTGGGGGATAGTAATTTTAATGATGTATCGATTAGAAGTTAGTGGTTTTAGAGATAGATACAAATGCATATATTGTTACACATCCTTTTCGGTTTCAGGAGTTACTTTTTGAAACTTATATGTAAAAATGGTCATATTTTGTAATATTGTATACGACTAAGATCCCGGGGTTTCTTCCTGATTCTTCCACGGGGGAGTCTTTGAATCGGTTTATATTAATAAAATATGGTGGATATCCCACTTTGGCTTAAAAAAAAAAATAGTAATATTAGAAATAGACAAATAAATAAATAATATGATATGATATTATAATAATTAACAATATGTAAAATAATAATATATTATTAATAGGCTATGAAATATATTATTAATAATGATAAAATTTTAGTACACTAATATAATCTACTATTAAGATAATAACAATTAATCGTATATAAGAATGATAATATATTATAAGTGAATTATATAATAATAATTTATTAATATAATAAACAATCTATGAAAATAATATATTATTAGCAATATATAAAAAATGTATTAAGATATCATTTATTAATGATTAACAATAGACATAATATAAATTAATTAATGTAATATATTAAATATAAAATACAATTCAAATATAAACCAAGGGACAAAATGAGAAGTCGTGACCTTTACCATATACGGGTATATAGAGGAGGAATGAAAAGAGGAAAGAAAGATAGGAGAAAATCAAGTAGCAAATGTAGGAGAAAATCAAGGAGGAAATTTAGGAGATTATTAAAAGAAAAGAAACATTTAATAAGCCAAAGAAAAGACATCTTGGGTGAAAAGAAGGTAAGTATATCTTTCTTTAAGTTTATTCATTAATAAGACTTGCATGAATTAGATATTAATAATAATATGAAATAAAGTTGGAATAATAGGTTATGAAATCATGTATATAAATTAAACATTGAAATAATAGATTATGACGTAAACTTATATTATTAAATATGAAATAACTCAAATATATTGATAAATAAGTAATAAATATATACTAGTCTATTTCTTGTTCACTCACTAATTACAATTAAGAGGATAGGGAGTGTGTGTAGGAAGAGGCGGGTAAATCGGTCACATGATGGAAAGATCCCAAGATAGGTAGAGCCTTGAGGGAATCCACTTGTAGACTGTGCAAGCGTCCTAGTATAGTAAATCTACCATCTTTCTTAAGTTTAGTGATTAGGAGTGAAGTAAGAAATCAAGGCTTAAGTATGTATTATGAATCCATGATTGTTCTTAATATAAGTTGATTTAAATACTTAATATGGAATATTTATCATTGGGAATCAACATTATCCTAGTGGCGAACATTATAAGTTATCATTCCCAAATGTAATCCAAACCCTAATTGGGAGTTTTAGGACAAATTAAGGGCGAGCCTTGTTGGGGACATTACATTTTCCAAACAGTTTGCTAGTTTTTGTTTGTTTTCAATCTTATGAATGAATGATATATGAACACAAAATAATTATACATCCATCTACTGGAATCAATGGAAATTCTTGAGCAAAAATAGAGACCTAACCTTATATAAACCCAAACCAAGAGCAACTAACAGAAGTGGTCAAAAGTTTACCGGCCCCTAAACAATAGTACAACCAATCTTACTTTGAAATACCAGTTCCAACCATCAGCAATGTCTGCATAATTGATTGTTAGCTATGTTTGCCATTGCACACTGATATGTATTCCTTGGTGATTGATTGTGGTGAGGACAGGGTATACGTCCAACACAACACCCAAAATGGTGAGAGGCTCAATTTCTATGTGAGTAATCAGAGGTGTTGATTCTCCTTCATAAAGTGCAACCTGTGCATTGTTCTCTGCATTAACATCGAGATACTCCACCAAGCCTTCCCGCAAGAAGTCATCAACGTTCGTAAGCCATCCCTCAATTCTTTCATGTGATGTTCTTCCACCCTAGAGACCTCTTTATCTGCAATCACCAAGGTCGACAAACACGACCACCATCTAAAGCAACATATACACATTGCTGCTTCTCATTCACAAAAACACCCACAACTCTCCAATTTACCAGCTTGGCGAAGCTTCTTAGAAATACAGAAAAAATGTTGCGGCCGCCTATGCACTCAGGAAAATTTAACCACTCACTTGTGCATTGTCTTCACTTCTTTCAAATAGAAGCTACCGTGGTAACGTCTAAGATTTTGCAACTGCAATAAGGTTTGATATATTCTCCCTGGCCATGTTGCTGCACAAAAACATCCAAACCGACCCCCTCTATTACTGCAAGTCTTCATATGTCCGTCATACTAGGACTTAAGCTTTGCTAACTGCTTAGAACGTGTTCAATCTCAGTTGAAATATCTCCCATATCTGTGACGGTAGGTAAGCTTCCAATCCTTCTCTCGCAATAACATGGACAACTAATTTCGCATCTTCTGGAGGAGTAAGAGCAAAATGTAAATTTTCAATACCCAATTGCGAAAGAGTTGCAAGTATTGTCTTTTCATTCTAAAATTTCACATTTCCTCCACCTCCTTCAATCATTCATGGCGTCAACAAGCAAATTGTTTCACTTCAAAATTGTATGCAATTCCCTGTAGACTGTCCAAAATCATATGTCATTTCAACTTCTTGGTTAATGAAATTCGCCAACATCACAACACTTTGTGGCACTAATGGTTTCCAGAACCAATCGATGTAGCATTGGTTCAGTAGTGATCTTAGGAGGATTTTCTTCACGACAATGAGTTCATTAATGCATCACATGACCCGTGCCAACAAGAGGAAGAGACGGCAATAAGGCATCTTGCACCAACCGTAAGACTCAATAGCAGGTGTCATACCGAGAATGCTTTTTCCACTGTTGAAAACGGCTCCCAGAAATTGTAATAGCCTTAAAGAATCATTTCCAGAAATCTCCATTAATAGCAGTAGGGATAGAAAGGGTTATGAAGAGACGACTTCCGCAGCTCTCAAAAATAATAATTTTTTTTCTTGGCCCAATACTATAGTCGTTCAAAATCTCGAATATTTCTTTTAACATTTATCTCCAAACAATATGCGATAGCTTATATTTATCCACGGCTTCAAATCTCTGATGCCACCATATAATAACAATAGTACCCAAAAATGATCTCAAAACCCCACTTCTGCAATTGATTAAACCCACGACAAGTATTATCATGGCAAACACCAAAAAAAATGTTCAAATATTTCTCCTGAAAACTTTAGGGAAGACCCCAATAATTTATTTGAAATGTAAATTTAATCGGGCCTGCTACAAAGTCAAGGAAATCCTTAAATTATTTCCCCACGACACGCAATATTTGCCAAAGAGGAATCGGGGCCCACAAATTATATTTTAAGTAAGAGACCATATGAAACGGCAAGGCTTAAGGAAACCAAAGTGTTAGTTGTGTCATAAAATATACCATAGTCTTGAACACTTTGTCGGCATATAATAAATCCCCCTTAACTCAATACAAACATCGAATCCTAAATGAAGGCTCACTTCTCCCTGTTCAATATTCCACAACTGTGCAAAACTGACTCTTTACTAAAAGCTCGCGGCTAAGGAAATGATCTATCCCCAGACATTAATGATTGTGACGGAAGGCTTTCATTCTATCTGCCAATATATTCATGTTGCTTTTAATGTTTTCTTTGCATATATCAAAACAATACCCAGAATATTTTCCACGGAAATCCAATTTGTCTCAAGGGCAAACCCAACTTTCTTCTGACTTAAAATATTTCTGAATCAACAAATCCGTTGGAAAACTCTCAACATGCAAAATATAATATCCCGTCTTCTGAAAAATATAGACCAGTATCTCCCAGAAATCGATTCAGTTCCAGCAAGCAATTTCTTACTCAATATTCACTCTCTTTCTCCTCTAAAAGATATTTTAAATCTCAGACTACAAATATTTCAAACTTCAATACCCATCAAATCTCACAGGCTAGCAAGAAAACCAGCTCTGATACCACTGTAATATCTCGGGTGGGATATTGTTTTCACAACGACTCCAAATAAATTCCAGAATTTGTTCAATACTATACTTTGCATCATATACAGAAAATACTAGAAATAAACCAGCAATATACTCTAATAAAACCCTCGGAAATTGTTATTGCATTATACAACAGCAACACAACAACAATGGAATTAAAATAAAATCCAATCTAAAATACAGTATGCAATAGTGAGATCAGATAACATGAACCTAGAAGTGCAATGGTGAATTCTGCAGTGAATCCACTCTGCTGATGAATTGGGGTACGTCCAATCCACCTTTAAGACAAAAGGGTTTCCGTTCTCACGGCTAAATTCAAAAGTTGAAAGCTTCCCAGTATCTCCAAGAGACAAATACAATTCAATAACCAAGCATGCTGAAATGAGCTCCTCCTTTTAAGCACAACCTGGTGACTCTTCACCTTCCCATTTTTGTCTTTCGTCTTCTAGCCCTTTTGTCTCTTATTAACTCTCCTTATAATATTAAATTGACTTTTATAATCTCCCTTTTTAAGTCCCCTTAAGTCATTTAATTTATTATAAGGTTGGCTAATGAAATCTCTAATGTCCCAAAAAAGGGGACATTACATATTTTCATTCAATGAAAATGTAGCACTAAATATCTACATACCAAGTATGTAATTGCTTACATGCACCAACAGCAATGATGTCCTTCCAAACCCTAGCTGCAACTCTCCCAGGGTAATCAGTTCACTGTTCTCACTCATTTTAGACCAAGTATAACTCTAATAAGCTTGTACTATGTTTAATGTTTGCTTCAAATGAGTTCGGCCCACTTCTAATCTTCCTCAAACCTGTACGACACTATCTCAGCTGACTAGCAAACTGGTATGGCACTGTTTAGAGAGGCCCAGACTTGTACAACCCTTGCAATCAACTACCCAACAGATGCAGTTCAATTCTGGGCAGTATTTGTAATGTCCCCTTTTTCGGGCACATTATTCCTGTTGCGTCGTTAGCCATTTCATCATGGTCCGGTGGGCTAACCAGCGCTTTATTTGGATCAGTGCGATATTTGGCCTAGATAATTCCAATTTCAGGCCAATCAGAGCAGTTTTCGCAGGGTTTCTAGATACTTACTATTTTTAGTAAGTCGGCAGAGTTCAATTTTCTTGGCATTTCAGTATTGGACTTGGAGCGTCTAGCCGAGAGCTTTCCGGCAAGCTATCACACGTCATCTTCTAAGTTCGTTTGGTCTTCCGTTTTAATGCCAAAAGATTCCATACTTTATTATTATGCCACTATATGATTTAACGGTTCTATTTATTTAAAGTGACTTAAAGTGGGAATATGAAAAGACAGAGAAGGGAAACTGAAGAGTCGCGGCTGCTGCTTTAAAAGAAAGAATGGAGACTCATTTGAAGAGGCTTAGTTTATGAATTCATTTTCTCTTGGAGAATCCAAAGAGCTTCAGCTTTCGATTCTGAAACCTGAGGACGGAAACCTTCAGGCTTTCTCGGTGGATTGGACAAAACCCAGTTCATCTCGAGGTGGATTCACAGTAGAGTTCACCATTGCATTTCTAGGTTCTTTTTGTTATTTGATATTTTGTTGCATATCATAGTTCGAATTTGGATTGTGAGAAATTCCACTGTTAATGTATCGTTGTTGTATAATGCAATAATATTTGCCGAGGATTTTAATGGATTTTATTGTTGGTTATTTACTGTGGAATCAATGGTTTATTGCATACATTTATTTGTTTAAGAGATATATTTGTGGAAACTTGGGAAAGACCCGGTTTGGGTCATTACAGTGGTATCAGAGCCGTGTATCTTGCCATCCTGGATGGTATATAAGAAAGACAAATTTGCAGCCAACAAGAGGTTGTTTTAGAAAATACAGATATTTTCTGAATTAAGTATAGTCCTCGATTTACTGTATCCATAATGCATTTGAGTGTTTAATGGCAACGTGGGTTTCAGTTAATATTTGGTTCCGTTGAAGGAAATAGCAAAGCCGTCGACTTTAAAATATTGGCATTGACGGGTCTGAATATCAACTCTATACGCACAGATTTATGTTATCTTACGAACCAGTTGTTGGGGGAATTAATCTCTCTTGGAGCCAAATCAGTCTGGGAAGTTGAAGCGCCAGGCCTACCATGAATGCTAATAAAATGGGTTTCATTAATTTGATTTATAACTCCTTGTGTGGGGGTCGCCAAATGTTGGTTGAAGGGCACTAGAGGATTAATATTCTTATTATAATATTTGGTGCTAGAGTAAAATTTCAGCATGAGCTTCAATATTTATATTTGAGCTGCCGCGAATCATCTGTGCCTTGATAAAAAAATAATTGCCTTAACCATTGAACAAAAATATATATGCTGATAATATATGGTGTTATCGAGAGGAATGTTTGGGCATTAATAATATCTAGTGAGGCCCTTTGCTACTTGGTATAAGAAGTTTATAAGCAGAAGGAAATATTTTCCAGACTTAAAGGTTCGTCTTTATAAATCAAGTATTTGGTTGAGAAAACAATTCTTATGGTTCCAAAATCATTTATTATAGGATAAGAGGCCGTCTATCATCAGAGATAATTATTTGACTTATTTGACTGGAGGAAATTGTATTCATCGATCTTATATATTTATATTTCATTTAACCGGGAGAAGACAAATGGGCCCCATGTCAAATGTTCATGTATCAAACATTATAACCAACACTAATATTTTTGATAGCCGAAGATAATTTCAGAAGTCGGTTGTAGTTGACACCAAATATTGAAAAATTGTGGCCTTCTATTGGTTTGAATTAGATTGAGAAATATTGTTTGGTGTCGTCCGCACTTGAAAGAAAGCACATTAACATTGCAGCAACTCGGAACATCTATATTGAGTTATCGCATGAAAAAGATAGTTAACTGTGTGTTGATGTGTCGTGATCGACATCCTTGGGATAGATGAAGAAACGCTAATTCGTGTAAGAGGAACACAAAACGTCAACAGAGAACAACTACAATTGGAGGTTAATATTAATCGAGCATCCTGAAGTGGCGTAGATAAATCTGGGAAGAAGCAGCGTGGGTAAACCTGCTATACAACGTGACGGGTGCGAGGAGTGATACACACAGTTGTTGGGCATCACACGGTGAATGTTATGTATATGTTCTTGTTGCAACATCAGTTCTGATGTGATACATGGTTTCATTTATCTGTTGGCCGCACACACAGACGCATATTTGGTTGCCTTTGAGTCCCTGTCTGGAGCAATACATTGGCGTCACAATGGTGTCTCGGGATAGCTCTGTGTAACGAGTGTCTGCAGTGGAAAGACCCTACGATTACAGTGGTGTTGCAGAAGGTGCAGGCAGTGCACAGTGTTTACATAAAGCACACTCCCGTGGGAGGTGACACATTATGGGGTGTCTGCAACTATTCAGAATTGATAACGGCTCCCAGCCAATCCTTCAACACCACCATTTACTACTGCAACATACTCCAGACGTCGCGGTTATAAGGTGCATGATCTCGATTTGAGTTTGTTTATGTGTATTTGAATGTAATGTGTTAGACTGAATTGGAATTGAAGTTCGAATTACAACTGAGCTGAGAAATTATATATATAATTGTCCATTCAATATCAATATAATGTGTACCATTTGAACTTTGTCTCTGTTACCAATCTTGTGGAATATATTCAGCATTAGAAGATTAATAGATATATGTTCATGCATCTCTCTTTCATATACTGATAAGTGGAACAAGAGGAAGTTACAATTGTTTATCTTGCAAGAGTTAGCAAAGCATTGTTTTCAGAGTTCAGTCCTTTGGAATCCTTTTACGAGCAGCCAGTTAGGACCCTTACAGTGGAGGCATCCTGGTGGTAGCTTCCTGCAGTAGCTTTTTACAGTGGCAACAAATTTTAAAGGATGTCAGATGAAATAGGGAAAAAACAAACTTGGGCACCGTTTTAAGGCACTCGAGTTCCTGGGCAGTGACAAAGATGCTGAAGAGAATTTGCAGGTTTTACATTGCAATCTAGCCCTGAACATGAGTATGGTTAAAATCTTTATTGAGATCATTTTGTGATTGAGCACTAAAGAATTCAGTACCCAGATCATATTGCCAATGTTGTACCCTCATTGGTGATTGGAGTTTGCAATATCAGATTGATACAGGGATGTACTATTTGAGTAACACTAATGTTGAGTAATACTTCTTAAACATTAGGCAAGCACCCTCTCTTAGTATGCAGAATTCAGAAATTTTAAAGGCAAGAATTGGGACATAAGCAGTCGAGATCATCACAGTGGTATCGGGTAAGGGATATTAAGCTTTCCTACACGTCAACTGTTGAAGAGCTAAAGATGCATAGTTTGGAAAAAGCCTTGAAGGATCTTGTTAAGATACAACAATAGTTAGTCCAGACTTCGCGACCTGATAAGAGGACTGAAATACTCAGGATGTATGATAAGTATAACACACTTCCTCCCTAGGTTCAGAAAGATTTAACCTTCTCTAGTTTAATGGACTTTCATCCAAAGCTACAACACTTCATCCAAAGCTACAACACAAGACTTTGGTGGAAAAGAAGCAGTACCATGAGTTGGCTCGGGATCTACTTGCACAAGACAGGTGCAGAAATGTTTATGAAAAATTTCCAACTGTCATTATTCAGCCCATAAGTGAACAAAAAACTAAACCAGTTATTGAAAACAAGCCTTATGGGGCTAAAGAGGAGGCAGCAAATATACAGGTTACAGGATATGAGGATAATGATGATTTGGATGACCAATCAGAGAATGCGGTTCAAAATGACAACGGTGAGGAGCGTACTTTGAAGAATCAGCTGAAGGTTAGTTATGATGTCATTATTGCAGCTATTGTACACTATGATAACACCCATAGAATTATTGAAGATCTTTGCAAGAAGGTCCAGATGGAAAAAGGGCAAAGTGGTATAAGGATTGAATCTCATGTTGCTGATTTACAAGGGATCAAAACAGCTTGTGAGGTTTGGAAATCAAAATATCTATGTTTACTTTCAGATTGCGACTACCTATTACAGGTCGCTGAAAATTATGTTGAGCAGTTGAGAAAAAAGGATGACGAAGCTAATAAGCTCAATAAAGAGCTTAGTGTTACTCAGGGTACATTGGAACAAACGCGTATTGCTCTTCGGGAAGCAAGAAATCAGATTGTTGCCACTAGCCAGTACAGGGAACAAGACAACAGGGAAAGGTCTGAATTCTTTCAGGAGGTGATTCAGAAACTTGATAGCATACAACAGGCCTATGACTTGGATAGCTGTCCCAAAAGATCTTTGGATCATCTAGAGTTTCTTTATGAGTTAGAAAAATTTCAGGTGGTTGACAATTCTTTGTTTGAGGTGGATGTTGATTTGACATTTGATAATCCTTTTTTGAGCTCGATGAGGAAGATATTTCCTATCCCCGTGACGAGGATGAGGTTGATTGCAGGATTTGGAACCCAGGTTCAGTTACTAGAGATGAGCCTCGGTCACTGGATTGGAGTAATGAGGTTAGTTCAGTTGTTGAGCAGTTTGGTTTCTACATCAGCGGTTCAGGATGGGCAGTTGTGACTTATTGCATGATGGGTGATACGCTTTTCCTTGCATTACCTCTCACTGATGGAGAGATGTCTACTATTGATGGCATCTAGGAGGTAGTTGCCTTGTCACATTTGACAGAGGGACATAATGTTGATTGCAAATCAACCTTGGATAG
This sequence comes from Thuja plicata, assembly GCA_018584345.1. Classification (NCBI taxonomy): domain Eukaryota; kingdom Viridiplantae; phylum Streptophyta; class Pinopsida; order Cupressales; family Cupressaceae; genus Thuja; species Thuja plicata. The sequence continues at coordinate 441,259 of MU213248.1, read as the reverse complement.
AGACTTGGTTATCAGTATGATCAAAGGGTACCTAAGGGGAGAAGACAATGTTGATTTGAGCTTGATGATGACGATTGGGTAGAGTCTATTCAGTATGGGATGGTTGAGCATGGTACGATGATTGTGCTTGATGGTGTGAATTTTTCACACAATGATGTGCATTGTATGACTCCGGGTATAGAGAGGCGGTTATGGAATCCTAATGCTGATTCAGGATTTCCAAAGGAGTTGGTTAATGCATCACGTTATGGCCGCATTGTGTGGGATGCATTTTGTTTTCCATTCAGCCCACCTACGGAGGACTTTCTATTATGATTATTGCATAGGTGTGGGATAGGTGATTGGTTTGGTATGCTTCCCTTCTTGAAGGAGGAAGCCATGCCCTGCAGTTTTGATGGTTTGCTTCTTTAGTGCGGATTTCGGTTTGGGCTACAAATTAGAGGGGCAGTTTTGTGGCAGTTGGACATTTTGGTCAATTCACACATTATGGGCATGGATCGACAGGATATTTCAATCAGCTGGGGAGATGGATGGCCCTTTTGTTTATGGGATCCAGGAGGAACATTCTCGCCGTTGGTAATGATTCATGGAGCTGACTGGTATGAGGTTAGGGTCCCCCCTTCATTTGACCTTAGTGGTACTTGTGATTTCAGTTGGAGTGAGATTCTCAGTTGGATTGAGGATTTTCTCACAGATGATGGCAGCATAGAGCAGGTTGATTTGACTGATCGGGCACTTGGGGTGATTCGGGATCCCGACATTAGTGTAATTAATACCTGTTGTCGTGTGGTATTGATGAGTGGCTTCACAAGTTTGGACGTGTTGTCTATATCAGTTTGGCTCAATAAATTGGTAGAGCAACTTCTTTGAGGTTGGTATGGGATCAAGGCATTTTGGTCATAGTATGCAGATATTGATTGCTTGAGGGCAAGCAATCTTTGGGAAGCGAGGTTTTGTAATGTCCCCTTTTTCGGGCACATTATTCCTGCTGCGTCGTTAGCCATTTCATCATGATTCGATGGGCTAACCAGCGCTTTATTTGGATCAGTGTGATATTTGGCCTAGATAATTCCAGTTTCAGGTCAATCAAAGCAGTTTCCACAAGGTTTCTCGATACTATTTTTAGTAAGTTGGCAAAGTTCAATTTTCTTGGCATTTCAGTATAGGACTTGGAGCGTCTAGCCGAGAGCTTTCCGCCAAGCTATCACACTTCATCTTCCGAGTTCGTTTGGTCCTCCGTTTTAATGCCAGAAGATTCCATACTTTATTATTATGCCACTTCATGATTTAACGGTTATATTTATTTAAAGTGACTTAAAGTGGGAATATGAAAAGACAGAGAAGGGAAACTAAAGAGTCACGACTGCTGCTTTAAAAGAAAGAATGGAGACTCATTTGAAGAGGCTTAGTTTATGAATTCATTTTCTCTTGGAGAATCTAGAGAGCTTCAGCTTTCGATTCTGAAACCTGAGGACGAAAACCTTCAGGCTTACTCGGTGGATTGGACGGAAACACAATTCATCTCGGGGTGGATTCACAGCAGAGTTCACCATTGCATTTCCAGGTTCTTTTCGTTATTTGATATTCTATTGCATATTGTAGTTCGGATTTGGATTGTGAGAAATTCCACTGTTATTGTATTCTTGTTGTATAATGCAATAATATTTGTTGAGGATTTTAATGGATTTTATTGATGGTTATTTATTGTGGAATCAATGGTTTATTGCATACATTGATTTGTTTAAAATTGTATGAGATATATTTGTGGAAATTTGGGAAAGACCCGGTTTGGGTCATTACAGTACGACTTGTACGACATGTATGGATTTCCCCAAAATGATGTAAAATGTTCCCAGCAACTCATTCACAACATATCAAACAACAGAACCACTCTAAACCCTCCAATCAAACTCTCCTGGCAACTGAGCAATGAAAAGAGAAGTAATAAATATTTTCAACAATCTGATTTTAACTTGAAACTCCACCAAATCCTCCCTGACTGTCTTTCATTAGCGAAGAGAATGATACCGAAGAGGGATTTCGTCCTACGAGCCCAAGAATATAAATTCTCCATTGATAAAGATGTCAACACTTTTAGAAGGGGTTTGGATTCGTTTGTACAAAAATGTAAAAACTAATTAATTAAATAAATATTTATGCAACCTAGAAGCATGAATTAAGATTAGAATGTCACATAATATCATATAAACAACAAAAAATACCATGATCTGTTTTGAAGAACTTGGCCTAGCCCTGTTTTGATTATGGTTTTGGTCTGCCTTCGTGCTGGTGTTTCGCTGGTGTTCTATTTTGTGTTGGCTTTTTGTTGTTGTTTTCTCTGTTCTTCTTGCCAGTTGTCTTCTATGTTGGCTCTTTTTCATGTTATGTTTAGTTGGGCTTCAATGCTTTATCGTTTGTAATCTCCTTGTAAAGGGTTTCGGGTCCCTTCAAAACTTGTTTTTGCCTTAATCAAAAACAAAAAATACCATTATCATACTATCATAGCATCATGATCATACCATCATAGCATCATATACTTCAAGTTCAACATCAAAATATAAAAATTGTAATATCAAGTTCTCATATCATTGTTTCAACTTTCAACAATTGGAACTTTATACTAAGTTTCAATCATCTAATGGATTATTCATTATCTAAATCTTCTTCTTCATCAATGGCATTTGTTGATTCACAAATACTACTAAGGCCAATGGGATCAGTTGTACCAATAACATTCTCGCTGTCCAAGTCCTCAAATCCAGCAACTACAAGTTGAGAAGTGGAAGCATCCAAGTCCATATGCTCTGTATTTATATCCCTCATCTTTGACTCCCCTTCTTTTTATTCATTCTACTTGAGTGAAAGGAGTCGCAAGTGTGAATGCACATATACTAAGTTCTCTTCTCTCTTTGATTGCAACCTATTGCGCTTGACTGGGTGGATGAAAGAATATGTGCTCCATTTCTTTTGTAATGCAGATGAACTAGCAACCTATAAAGTCAAAAGAAATTAAACAATTAAAATTAAATTATTAAATCTATAAAATTACTAGCAAACTATGAAGACAAACTAAATTAAAATTATAAATAAAACTTTCTTGTGATATAATTTTGATTGTGAGGGGCTGCAACAATTGGAATTGTTGGCCATGGAGGTACAACCAACTATGAGCATCCTTCTTAAACCGATGACAAAGAGCGTCAGTACTTAGACCTCTTGCAATTGCAAACTCTATGAACTCATCTGTAATCAAATCTCGCATATCATCATCAGAAAAGAGTCTACGAAATGCTGCCTTGTACCCATCAGAAACTTCTAAATCTCTATATCGTGGAAGTCTTGTCGGCATATCAAGATATTGTTTGCTATAATATTTTGATGTCAATGAATAGGCAAGAAGATGTAGAGGAGTAATCATCTTGTTCCATCTTTCTACAACAATTGCTTGCAATTGTTTGATGGTCTCCTCAGGGTCTTGCTCTTTGTCATTTATGATTTTTTTTCATATTCTCAAGGATTGAGTCGTTGCCATTAAACACCTCTCCAATGCAAGGCCTATTCATGTCAGTGTAGCAAAGCAAGCTCATAATGGGCTCGGTGAAGCGAAGGAGATACTCCACACGTTCCCACCATGAGTCATCCAATATCCTTTGCTTAATTTTTGTTGCCCTCTCAGTGTTGCTTTGTCTACATATAGACCAATTATTGCTGATCACCATATTGTAAAGTGCCACTTTCACTTTCACAAGTCTTCTCAAGACCATTAAGTTAGATGCAAAACGGGTCTCAGCAACCTGTAATAGAAATTAAAGCAAAAAAATGCAATTGAATAGAGACGAACTTTTTAAAAACAAATACACATTACACAATCAAATTATGAAAATCAGAAAATGTAAAATACTATTTTTTTTCAATTAAATTACTACTTCAAGTTCACTTACATTTAATAGCTCCAAATTTGTCAATAATCTGAAAATTCCTTGATATATGTGGTGGTTTGTGATGAACATCTAGATGTCCTCAGCCTTTGCATACACCTCTTTGGTCCACCCAATTTTATTCCCAGTCTTTTATAGCATAAGATTGAATGAGTGAACCACACAAGGTGTCCAAACAATATGTTGATATCACTCTTCAACCAACAAACCAGCAGCTCTACAATTCTTGGTGTTGTCCGTTATGACTCAGACAACGTTTCTAGGTCACGCCATCTCAATGGCAGAGATAAGAATATTAGCAATACATTGCCGATCTTTTACTTGCCCCTCACAATCCACAGATTTCAAAAATACTGCCCCTTTCGGGGACACCATTATGACATTGATGAAGGGACGATTTCTTGAATCTTTCCACCCATCTGAAACAATGGATAAACCCTATCTCAATCCATGAATCCATTATGGGCTTCAACACACCCTCAGCCCCCTTGACCTCTCTTTCAAACAAGTTGTGTATCTTCTCATAACCAGGGCCCTTATACCCTCTTTGAGATTTATTGACACTTTTCAACATCTTCTTCCAGTATGGAGAGCGAACAACGCTAAAAGGCAACCCATTTGCATAAATGCATCTTGTTATATCTTAGTCGGCAATGTCCCGACTCTCATTTTAAAATAAAGTTTCCAAAGGTCCCTTTCTTTTGGGTGGAATGGGTGCTTGAGTTTCAGTTTCAGGCTCAATTGTTGTAGTATAAGAAATGCTCTTCTATCACAATATTCAAAGATGAGGACTACATTCCCTTTGATTTTTTTTTAGGTGGGCATATTTTGTCTACGTGCTTCTCGCTCTTCTGCTTCTTCATGGTCCATGATATATTTTAGTATTGTTTCATTTGGTATAGGAGCATCTTTTTTCCAGGACGTTTCTTGACTCCTCTTCCAAGGAATCCACACAAATGGCCTACCAACCGATAATATGAACTATTCCTTTCTATATCACAACCTGACATTTCCAACGGAATCCCCCAACTCCTGGAAGGGGTCTTATAATATCAACATACTTCCACAAAGGAGAATCAAAATTTTGATCTTTTCTTTGTTGTTCATTATTGCCTGTGGAAGAAGAGAAAGATCCATTGTAGTTCCTATGGCAAGAAATTTTATACACATTCAAAATAAAAACAAGAGAATGGAAAAAAAATAGGTAGATGTTATGGACAATTAAAGAGAAATGAAAAAGCCAATAGTGGAAATGAAAATGCCAATAGTGGCATGTTGTGATGGTTAAGTTGTGTTGTTCTTGCCATCAAGGTTCAAATCTCATTGGGGATGAGGTCCCCCATTTGTGGCCTCACCGGTTCATAGCTCTAGGTCAAAGCGTTTACCCCTCCTTTAAGAAAAAAAAAAGAGAAATGAAAAACTTTAAGAAACTTAAACAAAAAGAAAATAAAATGAAAACAAACTTACCTCTTTCACCAAATAAAAGCTTGCAAAGGGGTACGAATGAAGCGCAAACACTTGATCAAGCTTCACAAATCAATCTTCCAACTCCCTCTTGCTCAACCAAACTTTTTCTCAGCCAACTATTTGCTCCACCTCAAGAGAAAACAATCTATTTGCACACCAAATGAGACATAAAACCCAACATAAGTCGTTTTGAAGCCACTTTTTAGGGTTTTGGATGTGGAATTTATATTAAATTTGCAAAGAAAACAAGTCTACCAACACTTCTCCAGTCAGGTCCACACTTGGTTTGTTGGAATTCACCCGGGTCAGCACTTGGTTCGCAAGAACTCGCCTAGGTCCAGCTCGAGTTCGAACCTGGTCTGGTCGGATTGAACCAACTTCCATGGGCATGGACCCTATCCAGACCCACAAGCGGACCGGCCCCAGACCCGTGCCTGGTTCGAACCAGACCGATACCAGGGGCTGGGAGGGCTAACCAGACTTCTTAGGTTTTTTACTATAAGCCATCAACATTCCACATGGAGATGCCATTTTGTACCCAATTTGCATGCAAATCAATTAATTTTGACTAGATTCGGCTTGCTTCTTTCATGCACTCATTTATTGACGCATTGGATGCATCTCCTCATTAAATTTTGCAAACAAAAAGTGTTTCTAATGAAATTTAAGCAATTTTTTAAGTTGACAAGTTTTTACCAAGTCGTATTTTGGGTGCTTGCCAAGTTTTTGCTGAGTTTGAGTTTTCCAATTATGGAAATTAGCATAGTGTCAATCTTCATTGACTCTCACCAAAAAAAACATATAAGTTTACAAAGAATATCCTCTTCTTGGGATTTTAGAATAATTAATTTATCCCAAAAAGTAATGTTATAAAGCAAACCTCTTAAACGCATAGAAAGAGAAAGAATGAAATATACTTTAAAATAAAACTACTCTAAATTCTAAACAAATAATAAAATAAAGCTACCTATAAAGGCTCTCCATTCTCCACCCAACTATAGAACCACTAGCATAGTAACTACTGAAATAACAGTTTTGTACAGCATCCTTTATGACTCTGAAACAATTGTTCGCTCTAAAATCTACCAGATTCTCCAATGAATTCTTAAGACAATGAATCAATCTTCTGAAGAACTGAAATCCCAAAAACAGTAAACCTTGCCATTCTGATCCTCGACCTTCTTGAAACTTCACCAATCCAACCTAGTGACTCATGTCTGATGAAACAAAACAATTTTTTACTCCAAACCTCAGATATTGTTGCACAAAATTGAAACCCTTGTTAATTATTAGATATAAAACCATAGCTGATATATATATATATATATATATATGAAAAAAAAAAAGGCAGCAAAACCCTTAACTATGCACCTCATCTTAGGTGAGATTTTGAAAATATTTCAACACATGTACCTTTCTTGTCCTCTCTCAACAACATTCAGACCTTGGTGCTTTGCTTTGTTGTATTTCCCTTCTGCTTTATCATTTAAAACACAGTGGACAAACCTTTGAGCACAATTTTTTTTATGTTTTGCTAACTGGTAGGATTTAATCACACGAATCAAGAGTCTACTTTTATCATTAGAAGCTTGATCGTGTGGTTATATTATTAATGCCACCATAAAACCCTAGATCACATGATTAAGTATGTATGTCATTCTCATAAAGCTTGTCCCATAATTATGTTTCCTCAGCCAGTGTTTGTCATTCCTGTCCCATTTTATACTGTTCTTAGTCACTCAATATGCCTAGCGTCATGTGAATTTGTGACATTTCCTACTGTATTTGTTGTTTGTTGTGGAGGTACATCTGCTTTGCCCATGTTTAGTCAACCAAATCTTGTGGGATTGACCTTATTGCTGACATCTAACCTTTTTGTCATGTGATCACAAGGTATGCAGCACTTAAACATGTTCTTGTCGTACAGCAAAGAGTTTGTTGTCACTTGTTTTAAGCTTGTCAAGAGACATGAAAATCTCTGCCATGTGATAATCCCCTCGTCACACATCTCAGAACACTTCACCACTTAAAATTTGCTTAGTAGTCCAATATCTAAATTCTTGCCCTTTCTCTTTAATGTTTGTCATGCGTTTAAAAGTTCATTGCCCCATAATCACCTAGTTATGTTGTGTGAATGTGTTGTCTGTCATCATTTTGCCCTTCTATCACCATTCCTTACGTGTCTTGCCATGATTTAGACTTCCAAATTACCCAATATTTATCCAGCTGCCATTAAAATATTCTTGTCACCATGCTGATGCTGCTTACCACTAAATGGTGTTTCTTTCAAACTGCTTCATTAATTATTAAAGGTGGCTAGGACATTGATTCAGTGTTCCTACATACAGTCTGACCAAGGATACATATTATTATGACAACAAATAATTCTCTCATGGACAAGGAAGGTGAGGTGAAACTGATAAAACTGTGATGTTGGCTTTAACACATCAAAAAGGTCCTAAAAATAGACAGGAAAGACAAGGTTCAAATAAAATATCACAGGTGTGTAATAAGATAACAAGTTGCAGAGTCATTGGCATGTTGTAATGGTTAAGTTGTGGTGTTGTTCTTGCCATCAAAGTTCAAATCCCACTGGGCTACTATTGGTGAATGTTTGAATGGGGATGAGGTCCCCCATTTGTGACCTCACCGGTTCATAGCTCTGGGTCAAAACTATTTACCCCTCTTTAAGAAAAAAAAAATAGGTAACAAGCTGCAAATAAATACCTAAAATCCCATCGCCTTTCCTGCAAAAATTTTGTGGCTTCTCCAATCCAAGATTTCCATCGCTTGCCAACGTACTCCTTCCTTCTGGACTGCATTGAGGCTGTTCGCTGGAGTGATGGAAAATGATACAGAATATTTCCCTGCCAAAACAAAAAAGAAAGAGCTTTTATTTACCACATGAGCCAAGAACTTAAAATGACTAGGTGTTAGGTGGTATAAGAATCAGATCTGACAATCTTGTAATAGCTGTACAATTGCAAAAATCTAGCAAATCCCTCAAGCACAAAAAGAGCAGCTTCAGTTTTTATTTTCATCCATACGGAAATATCTTATTAACGATAAATACAACCAAATCTACAGAATTGAATAGTTAATTCATTTCATTCATATACAGGTGATATATTGTTCTTTCGCATAAACAAAAAATAATAACAATATAATTAGAACCAAATAGTATAAAACTAATTCTGTACTAGGTTATAGCATAACTTCTGTGTCATAAGTTCACAATATAAGTCACTTCTTAATAAAAAGAAACTCCACAAATTATAAGACAATTGGAGGCCAATCTATGTCATTTAAAAGTTTATTTTTTGCTGCATCAAATGGTTCGTTTTGGTCTGGTAAAGGACATAGGATAAAGAAATGCATGCTCATGTTTTGAAAGACATCCTCCTTGGATTATAAAGATCGTAGATCTGGCTTGCAGATTAGTAAAGAGTAATAACTTGTACTGTCAGAGTCATGATATCCTTAGCAATAGACAAACGATGCAACCTTTACTTGGTTAGCCATATGAAACAAGATTCTACCTTTCCCAACTAAGTAGCATTCGTTGAGGAAGAGGAAGAAATGGGAAAATATCTACTATATGACTGTCAAGTATCTAAAAGTTTATGAAACCTTTGATTTGACATTTAAGAGATGGAAAAGACGCTCTTTTATATCATGGATTAGAACAACCAACTTTAGGTATTACTTTGAATCACAAGAGAATTATGAACGGGGTGGATGAAAATTATTTTAGAACGTGACTACCATATAATCATAAATAACTGACTAACCCAGCCTCACCAATTCACTTGGAATGATCAGGGCATATAGACAGGTTCCATCAGCAGAAATAGCTTTTCAGGAAGTTAGTCTCATTCATGTCTTCAATTAGTAAGGGAAGAAATTAGAAATAAATCTAACTAGATTTATAATCATATCTATTAAAACTATTCTTCTATACAGCTACATTTGTATGTTTAAAGAACTTCATAAATATCTCTAGGTGGTGTTCAAGTTTGTACATTTCAATCATTGCACGCACTAGATATCTTCTTCAATTTTGGGTACTTAGGTTGCATTGTAATGAACCCAAATTCCATTTTCGTAATATAAAACTTTTCTATTCAGAGAAAATTAAAGAGCTCCTTGCTTGTCTAAATAATAAAATTTCTTTCTTCAACCATTTTAAAACAAAATTACAGCCTACAAATTTTTTTAACACATTAAGAACAAGTCCAATTGCTCTGATGTAGACAGTTTGTTGCAACATGTAGAAAATATCTATAAACCTGAAACCTACTCCTGTTTAGCAACATTGTCTAGTTTGAAGATGGCATGACTTGATATTAGAAATTAGTTTGTTTATCATTCTAATTTGTTTGGTAAGTTGTGTTGGTTCCCAAAACTGCAGATTGGAAATCCAAGAGCCTGCCACTTCTCCAATAAGATTCCACAATCAATTCTGGCCAACGAACGAGAATCAGCTTGATTCCCCTACACTTTAGGCTCCGCAACTACCAGGCGGGTATACCTTCACCTCAAACGCTGACTATCCGGTTCAAGGCTTTTCTATAGCGAATTTAAGCTTTGGTGAGTTCTTCGGTTGGCAAATTCCTTGAACTCGATCAATGTGAAATTGAATGTTGAATGTTTGAATTTAAATGTTTTGTGTAATGATTTTAACTAATGGATTTGATGTTTGTAGGAAGGAATTGATAGATTTTCTGACTTCACATATAAACCCAATAATTCAAAATAAAAGACCAGTGCCTCTGCTCGTTTGGGCAATAGAGTCAACTTCGATCAAGGTTACATACAACTATATAATGTTCTACGCACTTATACTGCCAATCAATTAAATAATCAAGACGCAACGGATCAAATATTTATGCAATCTTAAATTAGTCCAGATTGAACTTTAACTCCTCGGAGACAAACTGGACACAAATTCGGAAACAATTAAATATTTCACGATATCTACGATGATCGAATTTAAGATGCTAAATGACCATGTCCACTTATCTGACATTAAAATTGTATACAGAATTCAAAAAATAATTATAAAGGACGGTTCATCTGCAATTTAATTCTCCACACCTTTAATAATA
>MU213248.1:405238-423673 GCA_018584345.1 Thuja plicata | reverse complement strand
TGCATATTATAAATTTATATATGCATCATACATGTTCAAATATATAATAATAATAAGTTAGAAGCATGATACTCATAAATCTATAATTGCCAATAAAATTATAAATAAAGTACCTCATGTATCATATTCATAATTTGCAAAAGTCGTGCAAAATAGTTTTAAAAGGTATGTGGGGACCATTTTTTGGCACCACAACTCTAGTTGCGCTTGGGTTCAGCCGGGTTCGTCCTAAGTGTGGCCCGGGCACACGGGTTCCTATCACAAGAACCCGAGTCGAACCCGAAGGAGAACCAGACTGGAACCCGAACCCGACCAGAACTAGGACCAGAACCTAGCCTCAACTAGGGGAACCCAGTAGCTTAGAATTCTAGGCATTGAAAGTACAAATTTTAAAAATTCGCCAAATAACTAACATGTGGGCTCTAATACCAATATCTCCTATATTCCTATTTTATATCTAAATATACTCTTCTTTCAATTCTGCTATAAACTCTTCTTACAATTATGCCTTCAACCTCTCTTTGATGATCTTCCCTTTTATCTACCCATTTGCAGATCTGCAAATGTAAGTCTAATAATCCTCTTATTCCCCATGCTCTCCTCAAATGTACTTCACAACTTCTTAATATATCTTCCCAAGAGTGGTGTCTCTTCCACTTTCTTAATTGCCCCTTAAACAATCTTAATTGCTGTTTTTTTATTTCTAATTCACTTTGTTTCTGAATTCTTCTCTAATTCCAACCTGATTATTCCATATTTTTTATTTCCAATTTTTCCTTCCTTTCTCAGTTCTCACCCCAAATAAAATGTCTTTCCTTTTATACCTCTATATCCAAATGAAGCGATGCATCCCTTTGAACAGAGAACTCTTTTCTAAGAGACATGGCTTTCTATTTAAACTCTAAGCATTGCTTTATACTTATTAATAAAGGTAATAATTATTAGTTATGTTGTTACTCATTGTTTTACTAATTGTGCTATTTCGAGGATCACCGCCCATCACTAGGTTAAGATAATAAATATAAATACTATCGCTGCCTTTATTACCCAAGGAATCACCACCCAGCATTAATGAATATTAATTATTATTGTTTCCTAAAGGTAATCGATGTTCTTGTTTGCTGATCGCCCAAGTTTTTGGCTGCGATTTGCATGCTGTGAGGTTTGCCAATAGTGGGGGTTATTAAATCAATATTTATATGCTATTAGTTATCTATTATCTGTTTGTAAATATTAGAATGTTTCTAATATTTAGTTTTCTGTAGTTAGAATAGAATGTTTCTATTCTTTACGATCGTTTCCTAAGGAAACATCATTCCATTCTTTTGTATATATAGATCATTCGATCTTTGTTAATATATGAAGTATTTCTACCACAATATGGTATCAAAGCAAAATCTTTAGATTTTTCGAAAATTTAATAATTTCAGTTCGAAATTATCTGCCCTTGAATTTTTGAAATTATTTCTCGTGATCTTCTACTCTCTCTGAGAAATCCGGTGCTTGAGGTTGCTTGATTGTTTTTATCTGTTTTTTCGAAATACATCTTTTCGAAATTGTTGCTGACTGTTTAAAAAAACCCGTAGAGGTTTTTTCTGCAATTTTGTGGGCAGTGACTGAGTTTTCTTCACCCGCAATGACTGGTCTGAAACACGATTTGTTTTTCTCCTACACACGCAGGTCTTGTCTGCTGCTCACTCGCGACTTTCTTCTGCAAACCGCGCAGGCTTTCTCCTAAAAAACGACGGCCACGACCCTCAAACACGACCAAGGCCTCCTGCTACGGTCGTTCTCTTGGCCGTTTTTGCAGAACGACTGGTCTTGTTGGCTCGAACGACTTCATTTATGGTCGTTTTCTCTACAACCTAGTTCAAACCACCATTTTTGGAGCTGACTAGGGTTTTCTTTGAAAACCCTATTTTTTGGGCCCAAAAAATTTGCCTCGAAGTACGTGCCTTTTTAGTTTTTCATTGAAATTTGTGCCATGGCATCACTCACCAATCTTCTGCTCGAGAGAAATTAGAAATTTAATGGTCGGAATTATAGCATGTGGAAGCAGTGAATGCTAACCATCTTCGAATATCACGACAGCGATCTGGTGGTTCTGGGTACTACTTAGCGTCCGACTACAGCTGGTCCTGATCAGGTTACCTATGACCAGCAAAATCGGGAAGCGGTCATTCTTCTCAAATTATCAGTGGTTGATGATCATCTCCCTTAGATTCCATCCGGCAAAACAGCTGCCGAGATATGGGAGCATCTCAAAACCCTACATGAGACTTCAGATAAAAGAAGGGCTTTCTTTCTCAAGAACACTCTATTTTCTATTGTCATGGATGAGCGAAAATCGCTCCAGGATAATCTGAATCGGATTCAGGAAATCCGTGATCAGTTGCTTGCTATTGGATGCAAGATGGAGGAAGAGGACATTGTGGTAATCACTCTCAAAAGTTTACCCAAGTCCTACAAGCATTTTATCGAGACTCTCAACATCATTTCTACTGGTGTTGATCTAAAGTTCACCGATCTCTGCACACTTCTGCTTCAGCAAGAATGATGGAAACAACAGTTCGGTAGCAGTTCCACCTCCACCTCCACCTCCACCGAGCAAACCTTTTCTGTTAAATCCTTTCAGAAGGATAAGGGCAAGTCTCATTCTCAGCAGCGGCCCTCTGCTCCAACATCAAAAGGCTCCAAGAAAAGAACATTCAATGCAACTACTGCCACAAGTATGGTCATATGAAGGTTGAATGTCGAAAGCGCTTAACTGCCCTATCTAAGCAATCTGGTTCGCAGCCCAAAGCGAACAACGCAGAGCACACTGAGCAAACAGAATCTGCATTTTACGCCTTCATGGCTAAAAGACCAGCAGATCATGTCAAGTCATCTGCCTGGTACATTGATTCAAGTGCCTCTCGTCATTTCACCCACCGCAAAGAGTGGTTCACTAACAACCAGCCTTATTCAGATTCTGTTATTTTTGGTGCAAGGGGAAGAGTACACTGTTGTCAGCAAAGGCAACATTCAAATTCAGTCTGCTGGGAGGAATCTCATTTTCCTCGATGTGTACCACGTTCCAAGGATAGAACTAAATCTACTCTCAGTTAGTTCACACCAGTGCACCATCACTGATAGGAAGACTAGACACTCTCCATGGCAAGACATCACCTTCAGTTCACATCAATGCACCATCACTGATAGGAAGACTCGGTCTATTGTTGCAGTTGGTCTCGAGGATCATGGTCTTTTCAGACTTGCAGATTCTGGTACTTCTCAGGACCTTGCTATGGCTGCTCGGCAGTTGTCTATCAGTACACTTTGGCATCAGCGTTATGAGCACTTAAATGTGCGCTATCTCTCTCAACTTGCTCATGACGGGCTTGTCTTCGGTTTGCCAGAGATTCAGACTCAACAACTTGGAGTTTGTGATGAAAGCCAGGTTGGGAAGCAACATCGCACACCTTCTCCTGTTGGCGATTCATGGCGGGCTTCTCAGGTACTTCAACTTGTTCATGCAGATATCTGCGACCCTATGGCCACTCCTATTCTTGGGTCCAGGTATTTTTTGTTGTTTGTTGATGATTTCAGTAGAAAAATGTGGGTTTATTTTCTTAAAAAGAAATCTGAAGCATTTACTGTATTTCAGAAGTTTAAACCTCTAGTTGAAAAAGAGTTTGGGAAATCTATTATTGCTCTTAGGACAGATAATGGGGGGGAATTTTGTTCTACTGAATTCTCTAGCTTTTGTGATCTTCATGGCATCAAGCGCCAGCTAACCACACCCCACACACCACAACAGAATAGTGTAGTTGAACGTCGGAACAGAACAATCACCAAGATGGCTAGGTCTATGCTTGAGCACAGACATGTTCCGAAGAAATTTTGGGCAGAAGCAGTTAACACTGCAGTCTACCTTTTGAGCTGGTCACCCACTGTGGCAGTCAAAGGCAAGACTCTAGAAGAGGCTTGGTCAGGTTGCAAGCCCAGAATAAGTCACTTGAAGGTTTTTGGCTCTCTTGCCTATGTTTGGATCCCTGATGCGTCTCACACCAAGTTGGATGCCAAGAGTCAGAAACTCATGCTTGTTGGATACAGTAGTCTTCACAAAGCCTACCACTTGATCAACATTGAGACATCTCGTCTCCTGTACAGTCACGATGTAGTCTTTGATGAGCAGCGAGGATCGTTCATGCCTGTCTCTCGTGTTCCTGATTTAGCAGACCAGCCTATGAAGGATCATGATTTGGGAGTTCGTCTTCCATTAGGTCCATCTCCTGGAAGGGCTCCAACAACTCAAGTAGCTCCAGTAGTACCGGTGATTCCTGTGCAGACACCTCCGGCCTCTCCTCCAGGTTTACCTAGATATGCAGATGCTTCTCCTGAGTTTGATCCTGATTCTTCTAATGAGGAACCAGATCATAGAGCATTGCCTGATAATAATGTTGGTCCTGCTCTCCGGCCTAAATGGTGGGCTACAACACTTGCTGATCTTCGGGATGATGAACTCATCGAGGGGAGAACTGCTCGAAAGAAGAGAAAACCTACAGAGACTGTCAATATTGCTCTCATGGCCAACATTCACAGTGTGTTTGAACCGCAAACATACTCAGAGGCTAAAGGAATTCCAAAGTGGGAACAGGCCATGAGTTCTGAACACCAGAGCCTACTGAAGAATCACACCTAGGTCCTTTCTGATCTTCCACCAGGGAAGAAACCCATTCGCTGCAAATGGGTCTACAAAATAAAGTACAAGTTTGATGGTACTTTGGATAAGTACAAAGCTCGTCTAGTTGTGAAGGGCTTCTCTCAGCGTCAGGGCATTGACTATGAGGAGACTTTTGCTCCTACAGTAAAAATGAGCACTATCAGATTAGTTCTAGCCATGGCAGCTCAGTTTGGCTGGCAGGTCCATCAGATGGACGTCAAGAGTGCTTTCCTGAATGGTGAACTACAGGAAGAGGTCTACATGATGCAGCCCCCTGGTTTCAAGGTTGCTGGTAAAGAACACTAGGTTCTCAGACTGGTGAAAGCTCTCTATGGTTTGAAGCAAGCCCCCAGGGCATGGTACATGAAAATTGATAAGTACCTCAGTGATAAAGGCTTCCAGAGGAGTTCTTCAAACTCAAATTTGAGCATCAAGACTACTGACAGTGACATCATCCTTCTGGTCATTTATGTGGATGATCTTATCATCACTGGCAGTTTGGCATCTTTGATTCAGGGAATCAAACAAAATTTATGCTAGTCTTTTGATATGACTAACCCTGGCCTCATGCATTATTGCCTCGGTGTTGAGGTTTGGCAGCACTCTACTGGTATATTCATTTCTCAGTCCAAATATGCCAGGGCTCTATTAGACAAGTTTCCTATGCAGGATTGCAAGCATGCATCTACACCTATGGAGAAAGGTCTGAAGTTATCAACCAAGTCTGATTCTCCTCCAGTTGATGATACTACATACAGGGAACTAGTAGGCAGTCTCATCTATCTCTCTGCTACTAGACCTGACATCAGCTTCGCCGTCAGCTACATTTCACAGTTTATGACAGCTCCCAAGGCTGATCATTGGATGGTTGCTAAGTGTGTGCTTCGTTATGTGAAGGGCACTCCTGATTTTGGGATTCTCTATTCTCGGAGTCCTAATCCTAGACTCAGTGGATTCACAGATTCAGATTGGGCAGGCTCTGTTGACGATAAAAAGTCAACTTCTGGATATGTGTTTAGTTTGGGATCTAGTGTCATCACATGGACCAGTAAGAAGCAACAGGATGTTTCTCTCTCCTCTACAGAGGCCGAATACAGAGGGACAATTAAGGCAAGGTGTGAAGTTGTTTGGCTTCGTCAGATGCTTGGGGATATGCAGTGTCACCAGCAGGCCCGACAACTTTGTTTGTTGATAACGAAGGCATTATCAAGTTAGCACGGAATCCAGTCTTCCATGAAAGAACCAAGCATGTAGATATTCACTATCACTATATTCGGCAATTGGTTGAAGATGGGACAATACATTTGCAATATGTTCCTACAGCGGATCAAACTGCGGACATTCTAACCAAGCCTCTTAGTCCAGACAAGTTTTCCAAATTCAGAGGACAGTTTGGTGTAGTGGATAGATTAACCAATAAGAGAGGGTATTAAATTAATATTTATATGCTATTAATGATTATCTATTATCTGTTTGTAAATAGCTTGTAAACATTAGAATGTTTCTAATATTTAGTTTTATATAGTTAGAATAGAATGTTTCTATTCTTTACAATCGTTTCCTAAGGAAACATGGTTCCATTCTTTTGTATATATAGATCATTCGATCTTTGTTAATATATGAAGTATTTTTACCACAATAGGGGTATGAAATGGTACGAGGGATGTTTTTGACTAGTTAAATAAATCCTTAAATCTTGATTGGTTTGAGTCCAATTGATCAATTAGATTATATCATATTTGGTATAGATCTAATTGTTGGAAGATTGTTGAGCATGTCAGAGTTTGGTTCTTCGGTGTGCTGACATTAATGTTTTGTCATTGATGTCAACATACTAATTGTTTTTTCAGATAGTGTGTTCAGTATGTTCAATGAAGAAGATTTCAATTGTTCAGGTGATATATTGAAGATCTTGAGTTACGATCATGAGGTATTGTTCAAATGTGTCTATAGTTGGTCTACAGAGGTTCACACAAGTTTGGATGACAGCTTAAGTGAGGTATAATCGAGTTGCTAGTTGTTGATGTTACAGTGTTCCTGTGTACAGTGGATGAGCATTTGGTTCGGTATGTCTTCGATGTGATGTTTCAGAGGTTGTGAAGCTGGTGGTTACATGGTGCCTTATCATTGTGTTTACAGCTAGTGTTGTTCATGATTCAGAGTACGGCAAGCTATCTTTTATTGTGACAGAGTTTGATATTTTAGTGTTCTTGTTGATCAGAGATGAAGATGAGTTTGGATTGTGTTCTCGATGGTATTCATGCTGCTTGGTGTTCTTGGATTGTGTGATTATCATGTTGTTGAACTGCATTGTTAGAGGTGATCGAATTTGTTGTTTTGGTAGCGTGTTGGCGTTTCTTCATTTAGGTCTTAGCCAACTTGATGTAGTAACGTGTTGCGATTCTTGAGCTTTGGCAACATGCTATAGTGTTCGTGGTTGAAGATTTGGGTCCTATCTAAGTCTTAGCCGACTTGATTTGGATCGCTTTGGAGATTGAGCGTAATTCTTATATATTTTATTGTAACAGGTCTTAGCTGACCTAGTGGCTGATTATTCTTTGTAATCGGTATAAATGAGAGATCATTTTGTAATTATAGAGAGAGAGAGTGAAAGAGAGAGAGAGACGTGTGAATGTAAGGAGAATTTCTGATTATTGTATTTTGCATTTAAGGCAGAGTTTGTACTTCATTGGAACTGTATTGGCATTGGAGATGTTATTTGTCAGTTCGGTTTGTAATGGACTGTATGTCCACCCTGTTGTAATTGAAGATAGATCGGTGAACCCAACTGAGGGTCAAATGTGTGATTGTATTGTGAGTAGTGAGCTATGGGCAGTGAGCCTGCAAATTGGGTTGTAAGCCTGTGGTTGCTTGTGCATCCTTTGTTCTCTATTTTGCTCTTAACCGGGCAGTACTTTTAGCAAAGTACATTCATCTTGTGGGTTTGATTCCCACCGGGGTTTTCCCTTAACCGAGTTTCCTTGAGAACAAATCTCGGTCTTCTGTGTTATGTTGTGGATCTTGCATTACTATTTATCTTTCATATCTACGTGGCTAAAGTGAAATTATAAGTATTAGGTGTGTACAACTGATTCACACCCCCCCCCCCCTCCCAGTTGTGCTNTTAGGTGTGTACAACTGATTCCCCCCCCCCCCCCCCTCCCAGTTGTGCTTACCTCCATTTGGGCCTAACACTAATGAGCCTAAGAAAGACTGTTTTAGATGGTTGCTCTTGTTGAAAAAACAGGTTGTTAACCATGTGTTGCAGTTTTGAGGTATTCCTGCTAGATCTTATTCTCTTTGTGACCAGGTGGAAACCATTGAGCATTTGTTTTGTGAATGCCCCTTTTCCTTTTTCTGTTTGGACAATGTTTCTTTGGGATCTCATTGGGTGAGAGTCGAGACAACAAAGATGGATGTAATTGGTCTGAAATTCTTACTGGTTATGTCCATGTTTTTTCTGTTGATCTTAATGTCTTTTAGCTTGTCTTGACTAATAATATTTTATGGTTTATCTCGAAAAACAGAAACGAAGAAGTTTTGCAAGGCAAAAGAAGGTGCCTTATTGAGTTCTGCTATGAGATCACCTTTCTAATGTTGTTTTGCAGGTCTCTGCCATTGTGGACATACCTAAAGACAGATTTATGATCCTAGTGTAGGGGGGCCTGACAATTGTTAACAAAATAGAGATCAAGAATACTCACTTCTTCTCGCAGGGAAGAAACAATTTGAACAAACAAGAGCTGAGAATTTTACAGCAATACATGGATAAACATAACATTCAGAGCCTGTTGAAGTTGATAATCAAAGATGTATGCAAGAGAGAGATTCCATCCAGTGGTTAAGGATGTGGATCCTAACATTATTGAGCCACCTGTTGAGACTTATGAGTGTGATCAATGTGAAGTGAGCAATAATGTTAGGTGCTGCTGCGAGCAATTATAGCCATAGGTTGGATGGTTTCTATTTGTGACATAATTGCTATTTCGTATTAGACTGTAATCCATCTTTTGACAAGTGATATGGCATATGCCTTCTGTGGAGCTCCAGCTCTTTATATTGTAAAAATCTCTGTTTTGTGAACGATGTTTAATATAAACAAGTATTCATGCTGTCTACCAATTAAATAGACCACTTCCTCAAAAATTTAACTGAAAAATTGTCTTACCTTGCTATCAACTTCTGGGCGTCCATCAAATTGAAGCAGTACAGGTAAAACATACGATTCATCCTCCTGCAACAAAAAAAGACAGAATTGAGAAAAAATAGCTAGCCAAATCAAAGAAACCAGGTGAATCCAAAATTGTAAATAGTTGAATTTAAAGTGGACTAAACACATCTTAATATTTATTATATTAATGCAATCACCATAGAAAATTGACACCATATATTTTCATCAAGTAAATACATCTACTGGTAGTAATCAAAATAAATATTACAAGAAAAACAAAAGAAAACCTTAAAGGGGCCCTTGATACCAATTTCATTTCAAAATGAGAGGTAATCAATCTAAAACAAACAATAAGTTTAATTTTGACGTAAAAACATTCATCTTATAAATGGTTAAATCCAAAATTATGTGCATTAATAGGATATGAACTTAAGTAGTGCTCTGCAGATTCAATTCTGTCTATTACTGTTTGTGACCTGGCCAAAAACCGCCAGATTATAACAAACATTTGAATGATGTTACAGCCCAAGCTAGTGAAACACATGAAAAAGATAATTTGATTGTAGTTACCATGTTTGAAAAGTTTAGTTCATTGAGATGAGATTTGGAGGTTCAAAATTTTTAAAATGTTTTTGGTCGGTTGGAAAATTATTCACATATATAAATAGAAATTTTGATTTGACAAGAACACATATCCTTATAAGTGATGCCTTGAGGCAGTTTATCAGTACTAGGTCATTCTTTTGGGGGACCGGATAAAATAATGAGGCAGATGTAATGACCCGAACCGGGTCTTTCCCAAGTTTTCACAAATATTTCTCATACAGATTTAAACATTCAAATGCATGCAGAAAACCATTGATCTGATAGCAATAAACCAGCAAATATATTCTAATAACTTCTCAAAGAAATGGTATCGTATTATACAACAGCAATACAATAACCATGGATTACAAACTTTCCAATCTGAAATACAGAAATAACAGTAAGATTGAATAATAAAGAACCTGTAAATCCAATGGTGAACTCTACTGTGAATCCACTCTGCTGATGAACTGGGGCTACGTCCAATCCACCTCTAAGCCAAAAGGGTTTCCGTCCTCGAGGCTGACTTCGAAAGCTGAAAGCTTCCTGGTATCTCCAAGAGACAAATACAATATCAAAACTAAGCATCCACAATGAGACTCCAAGTCTTCTTTTAAAGTTGTAGCTGTGACTCTTCAGTTTCCCCACTTTGTCTCTTCATATTCCACTTAAAGTCACTTTTAAATAAAAATAACCGTTGAGTTATAAAGTGACATAATAAAACAAAGTAAGGAACCCTCTGGCATTAAAACGGAGGGCCAAACAAACTCGGATGAAGACGTGGGATAGCTTGTCGGAAAGCTTTCGGCGAGACGCTCCAAGTCCACCACTGAAATGCCAGGAAAACTGAGTTCTGCCGACTTACTATAAATAGTAAGTACCCTGGAAACCTGTAGAAACTGGTCTGATTAGCCTAAAACTGAAAAAACCTAGGCCAAACATCCCTCTGATCACCTGCCAAGCCACGGTTAGCCCATCGGACCATGATGAAAGGCTAACTACAAGGCACGAAATAATGTGCCCCGAAAAGGGGACATTACAAATCATCCCTTCCCGGAGATTGCTTGCCCTCAAGCAATCGGTATCTGCATGCTGTGATCCTAATACCTAGATCCCAAACCAACCTCAGGGAAGCTACTCCACCAATTTGTCGTAGGAAACTGAAACAAATAATATGCCCTGACCTGTGAAGTCATTCACACAACAACCATTCTAATGCAAGGATCCCAAATCACTGCAAGAGCAATCGTACCAATCAGCCCAGTGCCGCCATCATTTGTGAGAAAGTCCTCAACTAAACTGAGAACCTCACTCCAACTGATATCACCAGCACCTCTAAGGTCAGATGCAGGGGGAAACCAAACCTCACACCGATCGACTCCCTGAATAAATACCAACCGCAAGTACGTCCCTCCTGGATCCCATAAGCAAAAGGGCCATCCATCTCCCTAGCTGGCTGAAATATCCTGATGCCCTATGCCCATACTGAATGAATCACCAGAAATGTCCAACTGCCATAACACTTCCCCTCTGATCCGTCGCCCAAACTGGAAACTGTACTAAAGAGGCAAGGTACCCAAACTGTCGGACAAGGCTTCCACCTGCAAGCAAGGAAGCATACCAAACCAATCACTCACCCCACACCTCTGCAATAATCGGAAAAGAAAGTTCTCCATAGGTGGGCTGAATGGAAAACAGAATGCATCCCATACAATGTGGCCAACATGCGATGCACTAACCAACTCTACTAGAATTCTTGAATCAGCATAAGGATTCCATAACTGTCTCTCAATACCATAAGCACTGGATAAATTGGTATGATAATGTAGTTGAGTCCCAGCTATGTGAAGAGGAGAACGAATCAAGGGATACTCATCAACACTATCTTCTCTCCTTATGTACTCCTTGGCCATACTGATATCAAGGTCTCTATCCAAGGCTGATTTGTAATCAGCATTATCTGTCAAATGAGACAAGGCAACTGCCTCCTGGCTGCATTCAACACCAAACTGAAAAGTACTCTCCTCCGAGATCAAGAGTTGGGACTCCTGGTCAATTTCAAGAGGTGTTCCATCATTCAACTCAAATAGTGGATTCTCAAATATCCAATCAACACTCATCTCAAAGACTAAGTTATCAATCAGTTTGAGTTCTGTATTTTCACTATGCTTCATCCAATCAACATTATGCTAAACCAAAGTATTACCTTCATAAGAGTGAACATCCTCATGCCTCCCTTCAGCTGCTACTGCATAAATAACTAATTCAAAAGATGCTTTGTCAACCCTATAGCCATCAACCAAAGGACATGATGCCATAGTGCATGGGGACTCCTTCGAATTTCCAGGTACTTGTACCACGATTGCGTCTTTTTCAACCTTGTGGTCCCTATGAATACCAATAGCTTCATCCCCACTAAGCTGCCCATATGATTGAATTTTGTCTTTCTTTGCATGACCCTTTATAGGCTGAAACAAATCTTCCTTCCTTTCTTCCACATAATCCTCAACCATAGATACACCTGCCATATTATTTTGCTCGAAATCAAAATAAGTCATACCTTCATGTGGCTGATCAATCACTGTGGTCCTTGAAGATTTCATGACAACATACTCATAATCCTTTTTGTTATCACTGAGGTTTATGTGATTCACACCCATGGATGCATGAAATGATTCTCCTTCTATATGCTCTTGTAAATATCCTCTCAAAGATGATGGAGCCTTGTGTTAGTCACTCCCCAATGCTATCATTTTGTTCTTGTGAACCGAATCTGTTTGTTTATCAAAGTCTCCATGAAGTTTTCTACATACCTCCTTTGTATTTCCTTTTCCCTTAAGTTGTTGCTTTGAATTTGTAGAATCCAAACCATCATCATCCTCTTCTAGAATACCCATAAATTGTGCAAAGGGAAGATGGTCACGTATCTTCTTAGGAAGAATGCAATACTTATGGTGGCTGGTCATAATTGCATCATTTGTTGTCATGGCATGAGGTCTCTTACATGCATCTGTAGACGAAGATGAAACCTTAGGGGGTCCAAATTTCCTTGAAAGTGTGTCATTTAAACGATGCAATTCATGATTGAGTTTTTGTTGCGTTTGTTCAAGGCCTTTCCATGTTTGTGTGTTGCTAAACAATCCCTCCATCGTGACCTATCCTACTGTTCAAACTGAGAACCAATTCCAATTGTGACAACCTTGGCCAAAACTATTTTATGCTGCCCTGTTTGTACCAAATATTTTCTTTTTCTTTTTCCCGCCAGTTCACAGAGATACACAGAATTCTGGCATGTTTCAATAGTTACACAAGTCTGAGATTCCTTTACAGCCACAAAGTTGCATACAGAAAAATCTGACTTCCTAGATTCCTTGCTTTGATTACAATATCGGCTTCTTTCCAAACACCTTCAAGTTCTTTTGAGCTCCATGCAATGGTCTATAAATGCAGTTACAACCTCGTTGAATATAAATATTCTTCAGATCTCTATATTTCTTCCTTAATTCCTTGAAAGTTGTAGTTAGTTTGATTTCTCAGACTGACATATGAGATATAGGTCCGCTTCCCATTATTAAGAAGATCCTTTCACCATAGTCTCCAAACACCTGAATATACTTTAACTCTGCCTCAATCTAAAGCCTTATACAAAGCAGAAGTCACTCCTCTGACAGGGATCTTCGATGCCTAACAGAAGATTGAAATTTCAATGTTTCCTCTATCCTCGTGTCTGCAATCTACAAGCACCTCCTCCTTGTGTTGAACAATGCCATTAATCTTCACTAAGATAGGCGCAGTAAACTAAGTTTCCTCAAGTACACAAAATAGTGATGTGTCTGATGTGCTTGACCACTGAAATGTCCTGACGCTACCACTAAAACGTCCTAACGCAAGCTCCGTCAGCAATGAAGTTCTGGATCCAATCCGCTCAATACAGCCAAAGCTCCGCCAACAATGCCAAACACAGCAAATGTTACTCAAACGCCGAGCATGTATGTATTGTCATGGTCTCAACCTTCCAATGTCCCTGCGCGAGGTGTTTCTCAGTGTGTTGTTTGCAGTTTATGTTTTTCCCAGCCCGTGCACCCCTCTCATTCGGAGTTCACAACACCATGTGCTCGACACGGTGTGATGGCATCTATCACCAGCAAATCCTATGTTGTCGCGGCCCCTCCAGTTGAGTCTGTCGACTCCCAACACCCGTCGCTATCTTTTAAAACGACTCCACCTTACTGTTGCTTATTGTCAACGCACTCTCCAGTCTTCTTCCACGCGACCATCAATAAACAGATACTTCAATGATATATTAAGATTTTTGGCTGGTAGAGGTCTTGTCACGAAGGCTACAGCCTCTTGGCCGACTGCCTACTTGGCTCTAATGAAGTTCACTTAACACGTGAGTTGTCTTCTTAGTTGCTAGCTTTTAAGAAAAGAAGCCTTGCAATAATGTTTGAATTTTTGACCCGTGACGCGGCTCCATGTGGATTCCAGGTAGAAACGTTCACCCCACTACAAACTCCCGATTATTACCACTATTGTTTTTTTTTTCAAAGATAACTGAGATATTCTCTATTCTGGAATTGCAGACTGTCTTCTTTAGAGAATATTGGCCTTCTTAGAACTTTTTTCCCAACTAGCATCGTCCCTGACTTGTAACATACTTACCAAGACTAGTCGACCAAAAAAATCGGAGAGTTCCAACATGGAAATTGTACCTTTAGAAGCTCCAAGGTTTATCGGCAAAATATTTATCTCAGCAATGTAATCAAATGTTTGCCATATTAATTCGAAGAGGCACCAGACAAATATAATTTCACTTTCAAATGTCGGCCAATAAGAACTCTTGGAATTACAACTATTTTTCCCAAAACTTTGAGGATGAAATATTATAACTATAGTTCGCCCAAAAATATCCTTGCATTAGCTCCAGACGATTAGTTAAAACGCACTCCTTATAAGATCGGGCAATTATTTATTTCTTTCGGCCTTTACAAAGTTTGCAAACTTTACCCTAAATCTATTACTCCACCAATTTTCAATATTACGGCTCAAGTGTCAAATGAAACAGGCCCTGTAGATATATATTCTTATCAATTTTCATTCACCAATCACCGCTCCAGGTAGTAAAGAAACACGATAAGCAGTGAGAGCCTGTAATGTCCCCCTTTTTGGGCACATTATTTATGTGCCTCGTTAGCCGTTTTATCAAGTCTGATAGGCTAACCAGGGCTTGAATGAGATCAGTTTGATATTTGGCCTAGGGAATTCCAGTTTCAGGCCAATCAAAGTAGTTTCTGCATGGTTCCCAGATACTTACTATTTATAGTAAGTCATCAGAGTTTAGTCTTCGTGGCATTTCAGTAGTGGACTTGGAGCGTATCGCTGAGCGCTTTCCGGCAAGCTATCGCACGTCCTATTCCGAGTTTGTTTGGTCATCCATTTTAATGCTGGAAGATTTCTTACTTTATTATTATGTCACTTTATTATTAATTGGATGTATTACTTTAAAGTGACAAAAAGTGAGAATATGAAAGGACAAAAAAGTGGGGAAGATGAAGAGTCACAGCTGCATCTTTAAAAGAAGACTTGGAGTCTCATTGTAACATGCTTAGTTTATGATATGATATTTATCTCTTGGAGATATCAGGAAGCTTTCAGCTTTCGAATTCAGCCTTCAGGACGGAAACCCTTTTGGCTCAGAGGAGGATTGGTCGTAGCCCCAGTTCGTCTCCGGTGCGGATTCACTGCAGAGTTCGCCATTGCATTCACAGGTTCTTATCATTCAGTCTTACTGCTATTTCTGTATTGCAGATTGGTATGTTTGTAATGTATGGTTATTGTATTACTGTTGAATAATACGATACCATCTCTCTGAGAAATTGTTGGAATATATTTGCGGGTTGTTCGAATATATTGCTGGTTATCTTTGTTGAATCAATACTTACATTGCATGCAAGTATATGTTTTAAACTTCTGAGTTATATTTGAGAGATTTTTAGAAAATGGCCAGTTAGGGTCATTACAGAGCCTCTGTTCAATGCTGCCTTGCGTGGTAAATATCGATTTCCCTTCCTTCCATGCTTTTCTGAAACGGAACTCCTTTTTCGAGTCCTTGCTGACTCCTGCGTGTGATGTAGGCTATCAGTCCGCTGCTAACTTAGGTGGCTCCTTGATAGTCGTGGGTGCTGTCTGTTGGTTCGAACACGCTCACCCAACTAGGGGTTGTCAATCACAAACCCGATACTCTCCACCTGCGACACTCCAACAATCTGCCGCTAGTGCATAACCAGACCCGACGCCTAGCATACAGTTGTTTAAACTTTAAACAACCGAGCATCAATCACGTTACCCAACACCAGGACGTTTACCAAATCAAATAACAAGTCCAGATTAAATGCAGGTTGAGCATCTATAGATACGTTTTTCCCAGATAAAGACCGCTGTTGAAAGTGCAAGTTGCCTGACTACTAGCTTGTGGAAGTGAATTTATGAACATGGTCCCCTTTGCTTATTACTCCTGATACTAAAATGCTTATCAAAAAACTTTGGAATTGATAAAAACTCACAGATTGCAAACTCTATGAATACTTGCCAAGTTGTTGAGTACTCTGTATTTTTTTAGCTCCACAAGTTTTTACAAACGAAAGAAACAAAATGTAAAAACGTTGATGGAGGTAAAACATTGGTTAAAACATGTTCTTGAAACTTTTCTTTTACTGTAAAACCAAGCACTTTCTCTTTGCAGCCCCCTATCATCAAGGTTTTTCAAAATCTGGTAGCCCTTCCTCATGGTTCTCGTTTTTTAAAATTTGCCAACCCTT
The DNA here is from genome assembly GCA_018584345.1 of Thuja plicata. Classification (NCBI taxonomy): domain Eukaryota; kingdom Viridiplantae; phylum Streptophyta; class Pinopsida; order Cupressales; family Cupressaceae; genus Thuja; species Thuja plicata. The sequence goes on along the minus strand of MU213248.1, from coordinate 407,394 downwards.
CCTAACGGCTTAAGTTGCTGAAGTTTTGTCAAGATTTTGTTGAGTGTTTGCCGAGTTGAAAATTTTACTTGTCAAGCACAAGTCTGAGTATGCAAACTATGATTTTTTTCAATTTTGGAGGGCATTTTGGAAATAGTTTATCTTTCAAATTTTGGAGGATTTTTTTCTAATATTTTATAATGTCCCCTCGTTAGGCAATTCTATTTTTAGCAGAGTTGGCTTACAATCAGGGTTTCCATAGGTCAACAGAGTGGATAGGGGACCCAACCAGGATTTGTGGAGCCTTGCAAGAAGCTTTATGAGTCATTTCAGATGTTCAGAGACATTCTCCTATTTTTTAAGAGGGTCCTTACTTTTTAGGAGGACACAGCGAGATGGCCTCCTATGCCTTTTAAGCCATTTCAGATGATCAAAGATAGTTTCCTTTTTTTTAGGGGGGGGGGACCCTTTTTTCAAGATTGGCAGTTGATTTGCTATTTTAGTCATTGCCGGGAGGTCAAGTGCATCATCAGTTTTCAGTTGGAGAGGTCAGGTGATGATTTCAAGAAAAAAAACTAAAATATTAAAGTTTAGCTTTATGTTTTGATTTAATAAAATAAAGCACTTTATTATAAAGTACTTTATAATAATTTAATGAAGATGTCTTAATAGAAGGGCCACCAAGTGGTACGGCCACCCAGGGAGAGGCTTAAGGTTTTTTTTAAAAAGTATTTTTAAAAATATAAAGGGTGCCCACGAAGTAGAGGCTACTTAGGAGAGGAATAAAATTAAAACATAATAAAATAATGAAACCCTAAAATGGAGTCAGCGTTGGAGAAGGAATAAAAGAAAATCTTTGGCTCTCATTTGATCATCTTGGAAGTCAATTTTACAGGAGAAGTTTGGGGTTTGCAAAGCTTTGACATTCAGGGCAGTTTTCACAAGTTGTAAGGACAAAATCCCTTGCAGATCAGAAGACCTACAGGAGTGAGAGACCTCCCAAGGGTCTGATTTATTGTTTCATTCAGAGAAATTAGAAGGAATACATTTCATATTGCTATAAGAGGTATTCACAGAGATTTCACTGTTATTATCAGAGATAGAGAGCAGATCTCCTACAGCTAACCGCACCATTGCCTGCAAGTATAATTGTATTTAGAGATGACATGGGGTTCTTGGAGCACACACAGATCAGATTGCTGTTGCTATATCAGACTAAACAGATGCATCAATATTATCTTGACCATCAGCAAAATTATTAGCCCAGCTAGACGTTGGATTTTGGGATTGCCTGGCAACATTAGGAGATTGGAGGAAATAGGCTGATCACTGCTGTTCAAGAAATAATATCAGATCTGCTAATTTCATAATTAAACCTCTTATCTGTTGTTGAAATGGTATGTTTGTTTCATCAATTGAATGAATTTTGGAATTAGGGTTTGTAGTTGCTTGAAGTTTGTAATGTCGCCTTTTTGGCTCTTTTGGGAAAAACTAGGACAATTACCTCTATTTCCTTTCTTACTAGGTCAACTAAATATCCCTTAAGCAAGTAATGGAAGATATATCAAAAATAATTATAACTTCTGATATAAATGCGTGCAATATAGCAATGTCTGATATAACTGTCACAAAATATGCTTATATAAATGGTTACTTATCACTTATAGTGATATGCAATATTTGATACACACTTCGAATATGAAATCGATATTCCTTGTCTTCCAACAATGGCTGCATTGCCTGATCAATCTATTAATCTTTGCAACAACTGATGAGAAAATATTACCAAGAATATCAAGTGCTATACCTGATCCTTCATATAATATCTGCAATAGAATATTTTATTGCTTATAGCAACACAATTGTTGTTTCTGATATAAAGTTAGATACGTGCAATATCAAGTATCAATTGCTTTGGAAGCGATAAACTTAATTGATGTTGTGTCTGATGTTCTTATGGTTATAACGTGCTATCACAAATGGATGTTGTATCTGATATGGATTCTTTAATATCTAAAATCCCAGAATGTCGTCTCTAATATGCCGATATGTGTAATGTCCCCGTTTTAGAGGTAGTTTGATTTAATTAATCTAATTAATTAAGTTGTCCAAAATAATGATTATTTTATGAGGATGACTAATTGATTATTTTAATTAAATTAAAAAGTGGTATTAAG
>MU213248.1:383889-398567 GCA_018584345.1 Thuja plicata | reverse complement strand
ATATTATAACAGTCATATACCCATTGTATGCCAATTGTTTGACATAATGTTGAGTGGCTGAAGATGAATAATTTACATATAGAAATCATTGAAGTGCATTGTAAATGATAAAAAGGAGGTTGTATATCCATCTAGATGATAGTTTAGACATTAAAGTAATCATTTGAAGTCTCCTTTCAACATTTATCAAGCATACAATCAATCTGATAACTCAGACCAGCAAGTCAGAAGTTTGCATGTGAATTGTTTAACAAATTCCTTGAGCTTTCAATCAGCATTTTGAGGTCAGACTTGAGCAGGGTCATTACAATATGTGTTTGCCTTTAAATAACAAATGTAATATACTTGTGATTCATGAATGGAAAGATGCGGTGAACAGACGTGTCTTCAAACCGATTCATAATCGGCTTAGTTTACATCTTAACCACTAGTTATACTTGAATCACACTTATAACCAATGGATCTTCACTTTTATCTTAGCTGATTAATATAACAATCAGTTCTCATATTTAGCCGGTTATTATAATAATCAATTTACCTTGGCCGATTAATATAGTAATTGGTTCTCATAGCAAGATGTAAGTGCACTTATGAAATATGGGGTTATGCAAGGAATATATTGTAAATATAGTTATGGAATGATCGAGAATTGAGCATAATTATGAAATGCAAATGGATAAGTATGGAATATGATGGTATGTAGTGATAGACATGTGATATAATGCATTGTAGTGTATGTCAATGCAGTGGATGGATGCAATTTATTGAAATGCAAACATGAAAGGTGGTTACATGATGATGGGTGGACTCAGCCAGCTATCTTGTCACCGGTCCTTCATGTAGTCAATATGACATGGTGCCATTCATAACTGATCATATAGATCACTCATAAATTGCATCATAAATGTGTTGGCTACATGGAGAATTGATGGCACAGTGATTGTCTAAGCACATCAATCACTCAAGTAATCACAAACCATAATATGGTTTGTCTTATCCCTAACTTAGAAAAAAGCATCTTAGGTACAAGTGACAAGGTTTGCCATTCCTTGCCAAAACTTTATTTGAAAATGCGGATTATTAAAATTTCAAGGATATCACAAAGTTTATTGTTTGGAATCATTTCATTCATAGCATTATTTGTAAGCATTTACCTTGTCAGTATTCATATTGCAAAAAAAAACCAAAAAAACAATAAACTTGCAAAAAACTCAAAAAAATAGAAAATAGAAAAATCAGAAAAAAGAAAGAAAACCAAAATTTTGCAACTTTAGATTAGAAGGTGCTATCAAAGTGGTATCAAAGCTCAACTTTCCTGCCATCTTCTGAGAAAAGAATTTTTTCTTTGATGTGTGACATAGAGTTCAGACTTACACTAGGGAAAAACATTGCGTTCAATGGCAACCACCACAGGTTCTAGAGTGAGAAACAGTCTCAAGAATCTTTGGTATTAACAGGGCTCTTTCTAGTGACAGTAAGAGCATCACAGGTGCCATGGCTGATAAGGACAAAGGGTGTTATGGCTACCTTAGTTCAAATCCTCGTGCAGAGCGTAATTTTGATACCATGATGGACATGATGTCACAGTTGTTGGAGTAGATGAAACAACAAGTGGCCACATAGCATAGCTCTCAACACACTGTATATAACAGAGAGTCTAGTAGGACTCTATGGGAGCCAAAGTTTTGTTTGGGTTGAGCGTACTCATATTAAAAATTCAATTTTGAGACCCTTACAACCTACATTTAAGACATCACCAGTTACACATAAGCAGACCCCAAAGCCACCGGGATCATTGGCAGATGAAACAAGACGTCACTATGCTGAGTACATGACTCCACCTGAGATCAGGTACATGTCAGTGGAGCAGTTCCTTAACCAGAAGAGGAGATTAGAAAAGAACAGGGTGACAGAGCATAGAGCACCATAGGGTCAAAGGGACTTACAACACATTATGAGCAAGCTTAGCTTGCCCCATTTTGATGGCAATGACAAGTATATGCGAGATCATGGGTCTAGAAGGTGGACGATTATTTGTCACTGAGGCCTATGCCTGAGAATCTGAGTAAGTTCGCTAGATTACATCTTGATGGCATGGCGCATGAGTGGTGGTATCACTGCCTGGTGACGTTGGTTCATCATCTTATTATCACCTAAATGAGTACACAAACAAACTCATCAAACATTTTGACAAGAAGGACCCAGAGATGTATTTCAAAGAGCTTGCACAACCAAGATGGGTCACTAGAGACTTTCATTGCAGATTTTCCGAGGTTGTTCATGATGGTTCCTAGCATTTTTGAGAGGAGTTTCATAGTTCTCTTCATAGAGGGGCTTACAGAGCCTCTATGTTGTTCGGTTAGGGAATTTGATCCACAAACTTTACAGGAGGCCATGAAGAAGGCTAAGAGTATGGAACATGTCGATTCCAACAAGTCATCATCTAAGCCTTTTTCTAGTGATAAGAACAAAAAACATTTTCAGAGAGAATTGGACCAGCAAAGGAAACTTTCCCAAAAAATGGATGATGAGCCACTAAATGACTTGAGGCGCAAAAACTTATGCTTCAAGTACAAGGAGTCATGGGATCCTAGTCATAAGTGCCCTTTGAAAGGGAAGACTAACAAGATGGAGTCCTACTTTGCAGATGAGACTAATTCTGAAATTTCAGATCAGCATACTGAAACATATGATAGTAAGGCAAAAAGTGCACCTAAGGGGTCAAGAAAGGAGCAAGAGGATGATAGACCTATTGCAAAACTCTCTAGCATTCAACGAGAGGGTTCTTTCAGTATACAAGGTTGTTTTTAGATGAACTATCATACTCCCTCTGAATCTAATATCAACCTTCTACGAGCAAGTCGTGTCTTTGTTCTTTAGTCTGTATTAAGCTCTTTTCTTGAATGCCCAACCATCTATCTAGGAATATCATGACCTAGATATCTGCATAAAAGCCTTCTAGCTCACATACATGGAACTACATCATTTGAATCGCAATTCATTTTCCTTTTATAGTTTCCTGGTCAATAGGGAAACCATCTCGATATGGTTTACTCCCTCTGAATCAATATGACCAAGATCCTTGGAAATCAAATAAAGCAGATCCTCTAGATGTTGTACTGACTCCCTCTGAAGCTTTGAGTACTAACATCAACATTTAACCTTCTCGTCCAAGGTTGCCTCTGATGATTCGTCAGACTTTCCTAAATGTGATATTAACCTTTTGACCTTCTCGTCCAAGGTTGCTTTTGTAGGTTTGTCCCTCTAAATGATATTTTCTTTCTTTGAAGAAATGTTTCAGCCATCAACTCAATCCCATGACTGCAACCATCAAGCTCTTTCTCTCTTGAATACAATCACATATGCCTCTTGATTCGTCCTAAAAGTATTTACAAATAGAGATTTACAAACAGTTCATAAAACTAAACTATCCTGAAGATAAATACCAAAAATAGAAGCATACAAGATTTAATATTCCAATGTTATAGCATGAATTAATGACTCAAAGAACAATTCATGAATATTATTCAAGGGCATGAAATACTTATCTCTTTATATGATAGATCTCATAACCTTAGTCTACTTCCACTACAGAAGGGACACAATAGGAGTGATCAAGTCGTATTTATATAGCATATATCAAGACCAGAATCGTAAGCCTTAAGTTGGCAGCATCAATCATAATCCTTCATACTGATTATTACTGGAATGATATTTTGATCGCATTCTCAATACTCATCAATTGCATAACACTTGCAATAGTTGGTTGATGTAATCATGTTAAGTCTATATTAACTAATTGTGGCAATACAGATATGTTACACGGTTGTATTCATTGCACAACTACACAAAGACAACATTACCACAATTGTATTGTTACTTGATGCGATTAAAGTTTGTGATCTATTACTTTCTTCATGCACAAACTTGGATCATCCTTCAGCGCCTCTTATCACCGCAAAAGGCATTGGTCGATTAAAGACATGTTGTCACTACAATATCCTTTCCAAATCTTTGCATATCAATATATGCCAGAATCATATCTAGAAGATATTTGAACTAAATTTGCATCACCATTATGCATCAATAATACTATGCGCTTAGAATCTCAGTCTTGACACCATCCCTCACGATCATAGACGAGGCATCATACATTAATGGATGCATTTCCTTTATCCAAATATCACAGATTGAAAATAAGATCATTTATGGTGCACCATAGACATTTGCAATTAACAACATATTGGAATTTGTTAAATACATCATTCAAAGGCCTCGATCACTAACCAAGATAGCATCTTGCTCACAATGACTCTATGTTTGAGAGGAACTACAATCTGAATATGATTCTGGGTCTGTTATTACTTAAAGTAAATTTCCCACTTAAGAAAATATTACCAATGTTTATCTAATCCTTTTAGTTGATTGGAGTGATTTCCAAGGATCCGATAGAATTGATGATGATAGTATATAGTTTCGCCAATATAGACTATATAGTCCCTACTGTGGGTAGTGTATATGTGACATTGAAAGTTGAACACAGCATAATATCTGCACATGTATTTTGGGTAAGATCCCTGATAAGAGTAGCCGCCAATAGTTCCACTCTGCATTCGCTAATATTACTAAGGAACGATATTTGATTTAGCTGCTAGACCAAATGTAAGGAACCACACTAGACAGCAAACGTTCCTGCAAATATCCATCTTTCTTCTCATACCCTCGCATTCTTGTTTGATAATTCCACCGTCGTTTGTATCAATGATATTATGAGGTTCGTGTCATGTGCAGAGGAAGGCCCGTGATTGTTTACGCCATATACAAGAGTCTCATCTTAACACCCTTGGCTTGATCGCAGTGCAAGGATTTAACGATTATATTGATCTTTCAAAGACCAATCTCTAACTATTGTGTTTTGAACGTTCCCCTGTTGCCAACGGTAACCAGTGCCAAATTGTTTCATCATCAAATTTAAATGCTTTTGCATTGAGAATTTATTTTGGAAGCTTGGAGTACATTGTTTAAGGGTCGCAAAATTATGACCTTTTCCTTTAGGTCACTGCCTTCCGAACTCCAAGTATGACACGTGTCATCAAATATTTGTGTCAAATATGATTCACATCATGATATTTGTCTTTATATGCATCGTGAGGGATTTTCACTGCAAATAAATTAATAAACTCCAGAAGATGACTATATTATGACTAATCTGAGCCATATAGTTCCGCTCCGTCCCCATTCAAACAACTTGATCAACATAAAACTATTATTCACTCACATTGCATAGATCAAAACTTTGTTGAGAATATGGTAATTTCCATTTTCGTCGCAGGCTCAGAATGAAAGCTTCTTGTCAAACAATGGAGTGTTGAAATGACTCAACCCGTGTCTCTTGGTATGAAAAGAGAATCGATAGTCACTGCTATTTATCGGTGTTGCTTAATATCTGTAAACTTCAATGTCTTTGCTATTTACATCTTTTTACCACATTGTCTAACTTCATTAAATGAACTTTTCACGCACAGGAATAATACTCTATTATATGTATGATTCATCCGTTGGGTATTAAAAATAGGACAATCAATAGTGAATAGACAAGGTCCAAAATATGATTGTGACTTCTCATTAATTTGGTTGAGCGTATCAAGAATTTATTTTATCAATAGTGATTGAATTTTGACTCCCAACCATCTTTAACGATTTTCGACATCAAACGTTGCAAATTTATTTCTTTTACCTGTGTCCAATATATCATCGCATGTTTTCATTTCTTCCTACAATCTAATAGAGCTTCCTCCCAACTTGGCTCTGATACCATGTTAAGATTGTAGGATTGCTGCAAATGTAATAGCACTGCCTACATTGTCTGTGGTATGTGTTTTCCAAATGCAACAATCTATCTTTCTTTTATATTGGGAAAGAGGCTAGGAGAGACATGTCCCTTCGTGGGACATGTCTTTTCTATATAATTTAATTAATCTTATAATGTTTCATCAATCAATTATTAATTTAGAATAATAGATTTAATATTGAATATTAAATCTCATATGATTAATAATAATATAATATATGTTATTATTAATCAACTTATATTATATGTATTCTAAATGATCATACGACTGAAGCTACAAACATTAACATTTTTCTTTCATGGTATTAGAGCTTGGTAACTAATCCTTGTTTTGAGTAAATGTTACTGAAGGTTACTTTTTTGTTGGAGCACACCTTGTTGGAGACTTTTTTTAAGAGAGAAGCTTGAAGTTTCATTTACTAACTCATTTGTTCTTGCAGATTTTGTATATCTATTTTCTTTAGTTTCTAACCCTCTTTGGATGGCTTGCCGCCAGAGAGTTCAATTTAAAAAAAAAAAAACTCAACCTCTATCGGGAAATTGCAAGGTTCAAGTTTTTTTAATCTTGTCTCATATTATTTGCAGGTCTTAACAAAGAATAACTTCATGTGCAAGTTTTAAAAAAAAAACTCTTGCAGGCTTATTTTAATCTCTGTGTTTACATCTCTCTGTGTATTTCTGAGTTTATCTGATTTCTCACTATCTGATCTGCAGGTTTATACTGTGTTTGTTTTGTGTTTTATTTGCAGCATTCTAAGTTTAAAGTCTATCTGATTTTCATATCATTTTATTTCGTTAATTTAAATCTCCGTTTTCAGTCACTCCGGCTATACTTCACACAATTTTTTGACCTATCTTTTACCACTCAAATCTCTGTTATTGTTCTGTTGCAAGTTTTTTTTTAATATGCAGCTGGCCTTTGTTCTTTGGAGGACTCTCCTTGCGCTCTCTTCACCTTCCATTCACGTGGAGTTCCTCTTCCCTTACTCCTCTCTCCTTGCACATATTAACCAAATTCTCATGGCAGCGCCATGCCATTTCCCTTGACATGGAATGATATGTCCAAGCAAGCACATAAGTCCCCACCAAGAGCCACAAGAGCACCATCGTCTTGTGCCATTGCCCACCTATTCGACCTTGCTTTTGTTTTGGGATGCCAATAACTAATGCCCAGTATCTTCGCTTTATGTTTCTTCCAGAGTAATCACGATTATCAGACAAGGATGTTGTGTAAGTCTTTTCTCGAAACAAAGTATGTAGTAGTGTTGCACTTTCACGTGTCCGCCCCATCACCAAAATTCCACTACACTCTTTGTCAAGTTTGTGCACCAATCGAGGAGGTTCTGTATTGTCATATTTCAATGTTGTTGCTACCAAAGCATCCAAACTTTTGTGAATACCAATGCCACCCTGAACAAGATTAATTTTTTGGGATTTTACTCTCAGAGACAGTAATAGACGGAACAACTTCTGAATGTGTATGAGGTATGTGAGGGCAACATTGGGCTACCCATTTGAGAGTTGTGGTTGGTGATGGTGTGGGTTTGTTCGAAGAAGAGTTGATCAAGTGCTTCCCAAGCACTATACTATCCACTGTTGAAACAAATGGTGGAAGTGTCAGCCATCTTCTCGAACCCCTTTCTTCTGCATCTTCGTTGTGAGTGATGGCGGTGGAGAACGGGCTGGAATGAAGCCGCTCCTTAAATGCATTTTGATAGCCACTTCCTCCACCTTTGGCTGAACAAAAGAAGATACATTGATGAAGAACAAACCCGCCCTAGAGCCATTTAGAATCTTCAAACTCTAGACGACTCCTACCCACGAATTTGAATTTTGCACGGCCAATTATAACATCTTTCTCTGTGTTTTTTACTGCGATCTTTTAACTCATTTTGATCTCTTTCTTTGTCGCACTCCCAGTTGCAGCCTGCATCGTCTATGTTTTCTCTGCAGTTTGAACTCTGTCTCTACCATAGTTACAAGACTCGAACTCAGCAAGCTGGTTTCGGGCTTAGACTCTGACTCAGCGTTCGGACTCGGCAAATCGAAAAACCCAAGAAATTCAAAGATTTTTAAGGATTTAAAGCTTTTTTCATGTATCATTTAGTCAATTAACATCAAATACACAATAATTGAGAACCTAAGCTTATTTTCATAGAGCTTTAACAACAACATCCTCCAAGTCATCTCACCCATACAATAATCCTTGCATCTCACCATTGGCATTCTCTATTACTTCATCCTCATTGTGAACTGACAGCTCAGCCATACATCGTTTCACCTCATTGATGATTGCCACCCCAATTTAGCTTTGAAGTCCTCTGAAATCAAGGCATGGAATTGAAATACACCCATGTCTACAATGTGCTCTTTTCCTAGAATGGATTTAACCAATCTTTATATTAGCACATTTCAAGCAATTAAAGTTTTTCTACAAGTAGTGATCTGAAACCTCCCCTTCGCTCAAGGGATCATGACATAAACCTATACCACTGCTTGCTATCAACAAAATCTTTAAAATCAACCAAACCTTGCTAACTCCATCCAAGACCAAATAGATGAAATCAACAATTTATGCCACTACATAGAGCCAATGAGAAACACCAATCTTGCAAACTTCAGAACATGTATCGCCCTACATTCATTATTATTCATCATGACAAGCTAAGTACCATTGAAACTTTTGGACAAGATACATGTGAAAAATTACATTGAAGTTGTATGGCAACCACAGGCATTATGATATAAACACTCCCCATACACATGTAAATAATTTTTAAGCATTACTCCCAATACATGATGGCCAATCTGTATCAATATGAATAAGATTAGCTAATCCTCCCCAATCCAATATTACACTTCATTCTAGACATGTGAAAATAGAGAGATCTTTTCCATGGCTGGGTGATAAACCTGGAACGTTATTTTTACTCATGATAACAATGTTGAATCACCATAAAGTCAAATTTTTGAATCTTGATAAGTACTTCTAAATAAGATCAAAGCTGCCAGTTGGGGCAGAACTCTTTTTACAAACCATCGATTATAATCTGAGAGTCCCCTTCCACTAATATAAACCCAAAAAAGTAAGTAAAATTAATTATTATTTTTTTTGCCTTATTTCTTGCTGGTCGCGACAGAGTCCAGACAGTGGGACTTGCAAAATCCAGAGAGTCATTGGACTCGGCGAGTCCAAGCAGGACTCTGCTGGACTCAGTAGAGTCCGAGTCCAGAGCCAAAAAAACTATGGAGCCCGAACTCGGCTCGGGAGTCGCAGAGTCCTGTAACACTGGTCTCTGCTCCTCTCACGCGCTGCCACCAGCACTGCTATTCCTCGCAGCCTCTTGTCTTTCCTTTCCTTCGCTCCCATCACCATTCATAACGTTTTTTAGTTTGAACATTGTTTATGGTTTGAATTTTTTTTAAATACTTTAAATCATTGTTTTTTAATTAGTTTAATTAAATTGTTCCTAATTTTTTTTTAAATAGTTTCTTAAATTCATATATAGTTCAATTATTGTTTTTAATAGTTTAAATTACATTGTTTTTTAAAAATAGCTTAATTAAAATTGTTTTTTAAATAGTTTCACTATCTTGGTTAATAGTTTTTAATATAAATTAGATTATTTTTTCATTTAGTTCAATTAAATTTTTTAATAGTTTAAATACATTGTTCTTTTAAAATGTTTAAATCAATTGTTCTCATATAATTTGTTAAAAAGTTGTTTAAATAAACTTTATAGTTTTTTTAAAAACATTGCAAGAATATCATTTCAATAGTATAAGTGGTTTAATTTTTTGTTTAATCATTTAAATTCAAATTTAGCAAACAATTTAATTTTTTTTTTTAAATTGCTCATTTAAACTACTCCAACTTTTATTAACATTGCTTTAAATTACATTTTATGATTCTTTGGCATTCACTTATCACTGTTTCTTACACGTTATTGTTTAATCCTAACATTAAGTCCTTTATTTTTACGTTGTTATGAAATAGTTCAAACACATGTTAATGTTTGTAGCTTCAGTCATATAATCATTTAGAATACATATAATATATGTTGATTAATAATAATATATTATATATGTTATATTATTATTATTAATCATATGAAATTTAATATTCAATATTAATCTATTAAATTATTCTAAATTAATAATTGATTGATGAAAATTATAAGATTGATTAAATTATAATTAATGGCAAGAGGCATGTCCTTTAAAGGACACGTCTCTCTAAAGGCATAGTTACATAATCAATCATCATTATATTAATCACATAATAATAAATAGACATGTCCCATGAAGGGACATGTCTCTCCTTAACTCATCCTCAATATAAATGCAAGAAAGATTGCTGCATTTGAAACACACAAAAAATATAGAGAGTCCTATTACTTTTGCAGTGATCCTAAAACTCAACATGGTATCAGAGCCAACCTGCAAATGTAAGAAAGTATCAAACAAGCATTCAAATCAGTTCAGCAAGGAATATCAACTATGTTGTTAGCGAGAAGCTTGCACAGCCCACGTTAGACTATAGGGATAGTCTTGCATTGATATGTTTGGGTACTTCTACATCGGGTGTCTCCCGACAACCTGGTGGGAAGAGCAGGAGCAGCACCATCAACGACAATAGCAACGGGACGAGCAGAAGCAGTGCCATCGATCCACAATTATGAGAAGGAATACCAATTTTCATACCCTCGGATGACTTAGAACATTAGAAGATATCATTCACCTATCGGGGAATTCAAAGATGTTTACTCCAGACCAATAGCACTTAAGATTGCATATGGACGTCGGCTATACTCCTAGGATATGTGCCAATTATCATATATACATGCTGAAGAGTATTAATCCAGAGGATCGATTGCATATTGTGGAAATCATGCACAGAGGCATACAAATATGGAAGTCTAGAACGGATATATTCATAGAAGTTTATCTCCCAGAAACTCTGACTTAGACACTTGGTGATTCGACTATCCCATGACGACACCATATACGGAGATTATTCAGTCAGTTAGATTATCAGCGAAGATAAATAAGATATTTCTATCGTGATAATATAGTAAGCGATTTTGGATCATTATGGACAGGCATAGAAAGATAATGAGATATCATTGTAAGGATTACTGGCGATAATGAGATATTTATGACATCGAACCAGCGTTGCATATATTGAGAATGATGAGTATTTGATGGAAACGCTAGAGTCCATCATCGCATATTCGATGGTGAAGTATTATATACTCTATATACAGAGACGCAGTGAACGAGAGAGCCACAGTGGACAATAGCAAAAAAATTGGCAATCATCATCGTTGGGCAATGGAAATTACATAGCATTTGATCCTTGATTATTATCGAAAAAAATAAACATTGAAGGGCATGCATTTGATACATATATTATCGGAGACTTCATGCCGAGTGCGTTAAGAAATGGAAATAGGCTTCAGACAGCAAATTGGGACAACCCAAGAAGATTAGAGATCGCATCTATATATATATATGGTTTACAGATATTATGGTTCAAGACATAACCATGAATGAGAAATTATACTCGCTGATTCAAAATCCTTTTTCGGCAATCACATATTCTCCCAGCACACACATAATAATATAGCATTATTAACAAAGAAGATTGAATTAAAATTTATTCAGTGATATCGAATTATGCATACAATATTAAGTATTTAATAACTACATATTGCCATGGATATCGTTCTCAGCATTGAACGTGTTGATGTCTTTGCGCAAGCTCCAGAATACGGCTCATGCATAGAGAGATGGATAAAGACGTGGACATGGGAAGGAGATAGAATGCATTGGTTTTGTGACGCATTGACAAATATGGTCAAAGTTGGAAGATCAAACCCATAAAAATCATAGACGGGATTGCAAGAGCACATATCACACAACCTAGATCGAATAGATATACAAATATAACTTTATCATGGTTTGTTAGCGCCGGTAGAATTTAGACGGGGTGTTGTGCTCATGTGGTGCAGCTCTGTACAAGTTTTGCATGAACTCGTAAACAATTCATCGATGACCCCGTCAAGATAAATTGTTCAACTGAGAGTAATCAGGTGTGGATTGATATAGTTTTGTAATCGGGAGCTAGCTGGAAACATATCATTTCTTGTCTAAAGAGGATAATATTGTTGCGATCGGTCAACCAAGAAATTCAAGAAGGAAGAGAAATCAGATATTTGTTTTCTAGGTCACCACATAAGAGATTACTCCAAACCATATTATCTGGATCCCTCGGTAAGAATGCGATAAGAGAGGACAACCAACAATTATCTACATACAAGACGTAAAGACAAATGTGAATGGAAATCAATAAGAAGGAATTGACAGAGTTCACAATAAGATACAAAGTCATCATAGGAATTGACAGAGTTCACAATAAGATACAAAGTCATCGTGAAATGCAGAGGCTGTTGTATTATGGTTACCAAATAAGTTTGATTGGAGTAATATTGCTGACAAATGCTTATTTGTAGATGTTTTCTGATTTCTTGCATATTGCATATGGATCTTCATTGAAGCAATTTGTGTCAAAGATGTTGATGCGCAGATAAGTATTTATTATCCTTGAATATTACATTTATCTACTCATTGTAGTCTCTCTTATTTGTATTTCTATATGTACTATAAGAGCTGTTTGCCTTGATCTTTTCCAGTATGCTCTTGCAGGAAAAGAAGATTGATATCAGATTCAGAGGGAGTCTGACACTTCAGAGGTAAACTTGGTATGACTAAGATGTAATTGTAATTCTTGAGATTGAATTTAATATAAATTAATGAATATTTAAATGTGAAAATTATAGCAATATTGCATTTGGTGTTATGAAAGGTGACGATCTTTCATATGTGTGTAAGGTTGCTATTGTGAGGTGACGAATTTAACAATAGCTTGACCTGTTATCATGATAGACTACTCTAGCTAGTTGTCTTAGAATGTGCCAAAATTCATGATAACGAATGTATCAAGATTGACTGCATTAAGTTGTTGTCCAGAATGTGTAGGATATCTTGATACTAAATTTGTTGTGGTTATCACTAAATCTAGTTCCAAATTGAGTCGAGGATTATGATAACAGTCATATCATGATTGACTCCAGTAAGTGGTTGTCCCAGATTGTGTCGGATATCATGATAGCGAGATAGTTATTCTTGATCTATTATCATGACTGACTTCATTAAATTGTTGTCCCGAAATGTGTCGGATGTCATGATAACTTATGCATCAAGATGAACTATGTGTTTAAGCTTGTGCTACCTACGATCTTTGAGACTTCATTGTTATCTGGAAGATCAAGGTTGTTATCTGATAGACTTCATTTAGTTGTTGTCCCAGAGTGCCGGAGGTCAGATAACTCACATCTCTCTGAGTTGTAATGTACTCTACTTGTGAGCATTTCAGAGTTGTTATAAGTACACTTATACTTCTAAGATGTTATTCAATCCTCTTTTGCTAAGAGGGAGTGTTAAGGAAGTAGCTTCATTCAGATTGAAGCTTAATGATAACAAAAGCATCATGATTGACTTCATTAAGTTGTTGTCCCGGAGTGAGCCGGAAATCATGATGCTACTTGTGTTGTTAATTTCTTGAGTTCATGATCCATTGTCATGATAGACTACATTAACTTGCTATCCCGGACTGTGTTGGAAACCATGACAATAAGTGAATCATGATAGACTAGATTAGTCCCGGAATGAGCTGGAGATCATGATACTATGTTGTCTTTGAGATCAAGATTGTTATCTGATAGACTATACTCAATTATTGTCCCGGAATGTCTCGGAAATCAGATAACTAACATCTTTCTAGGACATGTGTTGATAAGCATCTTCATAATGCTAGTGTGAGATTGATTATAAATTGATAATTCAAAATGGTTCGATCTGATCTCAGAATTGTTCAACACTGTTTGTGATGCCCAATGATGTTGATGTTGCTCAAAATCAGATCACCAGTTAAGTAATTAAGCATATCCTCCCTCGCTAAGAGGGAGTGTTAGAGTTATGACACATAACAAATAGTTATGACCACGTAGGGTCATGAACCTACGTGGCTCTTGCCATGTAGAGAAAATTGAGGCCTGATGGCTGATGTCGATCATGATAGATGATATCTTGCATGGTGGATTAAGTTCCTTTTGAGATAGACATCTTGTGATGGCTGATACAAATCATGATAGATGATAAATGTTCCCCTATGGTAAGTATTATTGAGGCCGGTACATGTGCACATTACCTATAGGACATTTTTTTGAGTTATGGTGAATATCATGTGACTTGATATTCCTGCATATACCATATCTCTTGATATCACAGTAAGGTGGCATCTCCTCTCTTTCAAAATTAATGGACTTATTGAGATTTGCATCTTGATGGGATTTATCTTCTCTGACTAAGAGGGAGTGTTGATGTTTTGTGTAGCTATGGTGAGGGTCATAAGTGTTGGCACAGAAGACCACTACACATTATGGTTGATCATCCTCCCTAGCTAAGAGGGAGTGTTAATGTTTGTAGCTTCAGTCGTATGATCATTTAGAATCAGAGTAACGAGAATCGCGCATGAATCGCGCGAATTGCGTGAATCGCGATTCGATTCACTGCTGCCGATTTTTTATGAATCGGTGAATCGGATCGGCAATTCACAGGCATGAATCGCCTGAATCGCATGAATCGGCATGAATCGGCTGTCAAGTCAAGAAAATTTAAAAAACATTGATTTTTTTTATCTTTTTTTGTGTCTTTCATCTTACATACATTTTTGTGTCTTTCAGCTGAAAAATAACTTTCGATG
>MU213248.1:372033-383420 GCA_018584345.1 Thuja plicata | reverse complement strand
GGATTTATCATTTATGTTCTTTGTTTATGTATGTTAGCTTCTATTTGATGATGTTATAGTGTGTTTAAGTTATATTCAATAAAGGGTGCATGAAATAAGTTTTAAATTGTTAAAATCTCTAAATTTTTAAGGGTTTTTTAAATTTGCCGATTCATGGGCGATTCGATTCCGATTCATGGGCGATTCGCGATTCGATTCGGCCTTGCCGATTCCAAGACGATTCCGATTCTCGTTTCTTTGTTTAGAATACATATAATATATGTTGATTATATTATATATGTTATATTATTATTAATCATATGAAATTTAATATTCAATATTAATCTATATATTATTCTAAATTAAAAATTGATTGATGAAACATTATAAGATTGATTAAATTATAATTAATGGGAAGAGGCAAGTCCTTTAAAGGACATGTCTCTCTAAAGGCATAGTTACATAATCAATCATCATTATATTAATCACATAATAATAAATAGACATGTCCCATGAAGGGACATTTCTCTCCTTGCCTCATCCTCAATATAAATGCAAGAAAGATTGCTGCATTTGAAACACACAGAAAATATAGAGTGCTATTACATTTGCAGTGATCCTAAAACTCGACAACACATATTTCAATAGTTCTACTTATCATTTATGGAATTTCAAACACTTTGTTAGACGTCTCAAATTCCACTTCAGAATCAATTCCAATGCTATTTCCACTTAGCATGAAAATGAATTAAATTTCATTACACAAAGGGAGTAAATTATTTCCTTTCCAGCTAATCTTTTGTTCGTGATTTTTCAATTATGTTAACTTTATCTCAAATTTTCTCTACAATATGTGTCATCTAATTAATCCAATGCCAACAAAGTCATTGCTCATATTTTAGTTTGTTGAAGTATTGTGAGTTATCTAACGATACTGCCTTCATGAGTATTATTATTGATTTTATTGATTAGCATGAATTGCTATCAATTCTAGTATGGTTTTATACCATCTCTGTATATTTATGCACTTAGTTGCATTTTTATGGTTTTCATACTATCTATTTGTATGCACATAGTTGCATCTTTTTGTAAGTTGTGTAGGGTGCCCTATTTTCAAGGTTAACTATAGTGGAACCTTCAGTTGTTTCTGATTCGTAGTTACCTTATTTTTCGTTGGGACTCATGGAGTTTCCCTCCATCCAATGATTGGTATGCACTTACTTCAGTTGATGTTTATCAACTTGATCCATTTTTTATTTTCCTCATAGTGGGGATGATGTTCTTATAATCCTTCTTGCAATTTGTTGGATTTCTCATATATTTGAAGGCAATATTTTTTTTTTAACACTCATAATCCTTAGAACAGATAATTATACAACATATGTCAATAAAAAATTTTCAATGATGGATTAACATCTTGGTATTAAGTTTGTGCTATCCATTCCCTATTCATGTCAACTAAATAGTGTAATGGAAAGGAAGCAAAGTTCAATTGTTAAAGTTCTCTTAATGTTGGTTAGTTTCTTATCTCCTTGATGGTTCCTTTTTTATGGTACATAAGTGTAGACATGATTGGCAAATCAAATCAAATGTTGATTTGGTGTTTGAGTCATATGTTCTACTTGATTTTGGATTCTTCTCTCATATCTCTATTGTACGTTACTAATGTGATGATGAGTTTGCATGCTTCATTGCTTAAATCATGAGTCATGCGGGTTGTGGACTGGCCACCCATTCACTTGCAGTGGGATGACTCATTAGTGGACTGTCTATATCCATGTGATTGATGTAGTGTTGATGCAAATTTTATTAGTTGGCCTTGTTTGTGGTCATTTGTGCATTAGTATGTTTATTTTGAGATGAGAGGATGAATAATGTTTATGGTACCTAGTTTGTTCTTTTTGGACTTGGATAATGTGGTTATATCTTGATATCATGATAGCTTGATTGCACTTTTAGTAGGGAACTTTTGGATTCATCTCTAACCCTCATCAATCTTATTTAAAATTTATAAAAGATTATTTAAAGTTGAATTATTTTATGATGCAAATTATAAGTTTATTTTCAAAGGATATACTAATTTGTATCTAGGGTAGATCCCAATAGGGAAATCTACTTGTGGATATATTTTCTTTCTCTTCTTTGATTAAGGTGACATATCACGGAACATTCAAAAGGCACAATCCACTTCTCTTAGCTCTATCCAATATGAATGTACAAGTTGTACCAATGCATCCAAACATGCCCTATGGTTATAAAAGACTACTTGAAGACTTGGATTCAGCTCAAATTGAAGACAATCAAATTGTATTGTTAAGATTTAGTTCAAATGCATTGTAAAAATTTGGGTTTAATTCTCATTGATATAAAATCCCCAAGTAAAAATTAAGGGGGGTTGTTAGAATATTTAATCTTTCATTGGTTGTATTTATTTATTTCTTTGAGGATAAATCAAGGTATCCTACATTTATTTAATTAGGAGATTCTATGGAATCCCTACATGTATTTTGTCCTCTAGTCCAAGTAGGAGGACATGTCATTTCTTGTAATTCCTTTATTAAGGAAATTATTTGATCCTCCTTAAGAGGATATTGACACTTTGCACACACCTATTATGGGTGTTGGCATTCATAGTTTGGTGAGTTACTTAGTAACTCCTTTCCTCATCTCTATTTAAGAGATGCTCCTCTTTCTCATTTCTCTCTTGAAGTTATTGTAAATGAGCAACTTGCTCTCTCTCTCTCTCTCTTAGGCTTTGCCTCATTCATAATATCACAAGGGGTTTTTCTTTGTTTTTTCCCTTTCAAAACTTTTTGTCTCCTTGTTGGCTCTTTTGGTGTATGCTCTTAGTTTTGCATTTCTTATGGTAACCGTCTTCTCATCTTTATCTCTCTTGGATTATTGTTTACTTTCCTTGCTCCTGATCTTTTTTCTTTCAGATAGCCATAGGCCCATGAGTAGTTATGTGTTTTCTCTAGTTGGTGAAGTAGTAACTTAGTTGACTGTGGAATAGGTGGTTCACAATTGTTTAATCTACAACAATAGCAAAGGACATAGTTACTACACATGCTTATAAGGAGGTGGTTTGGTTACAAAGATTGTGGTCAAGTATTGGTTTTGATTTTAGGGTTTTCTGAATCGATTGCAATATTTGTTGGCCACTAAGATCCAAAAAAAATTGAGCCTGTAATTGCAAACTAAGAATTACCTTAAGGAAATAAAGTGGCAGTTTAAACTTATGCTACAATTCAGATTGTTGCTAGCATCTAGGACAGGCAACCTCAAGGAAGGGAAAACATGCTAAAATCTCAAGAAGAATAAATAACCGAATGATGGTATTCTACTAACTTCTTCCCCTAATGAAAAATTGTATATCATTAATTATACCTGGCCTTCATCTATTGGAGAAACATCTAAATATGGAGCAAGCTCTTCAGCTGTAACAACACCTCCATGTGAAGCAATGTACTCTCCAATCTGTGAAGGCAGCCATTAAGACATCATACAGATGAAAATAGTGAATTTTGAATATTCAAAAAAAGGCAATCTTTAGTGCAAAGCATCATGAAGCATTTATATCATTGGAGAATACACACTACTATTACAATGTTTAAGAAATGTTCACTTAAATCTACATTGCACATTTTCCACAATAATTATAAATAGTGATGACAAGAAAACCATTAAGAATGCTAAGGAAAAAAAAAATCCTGGACATGTTTAGTGACACCAATTTTAATCTATAGCTCACTGGAATATGAATCATGATCCATCTCAAAAGCCAAAAGCTGTACAGAAACAAATATGGAACAAAGACAATCTTTAAAGAGGCACAATTGTCGAGCATTGATTGTACACTTCTCAAAGTACTCAGTAATAATTAAGCATGATTGGAAGAGCTTAAACAATGTTAGTCTACTTAGTTAACTCATATACAATTAATATCATTTACCTATCCTTGTAATGTTTCTTACAGATTTATGAGCTGATTTAATATCCCCAAATTTAAGATGTCTAAATCAGATTTAAGATGTCTCAACCATAGAAGTGATAAGGTAGGGTGACTTGATGAGATGCCCTAGTGACCTCCTAGACAAGGCCCAAGAACAGATATACCATCCCCTGTGGCCTCACATCGCCCACGCCATACATATGGGATGGTGTACCTAGTGTGGTGTCCTATCACCATTTTCCTCAGCCATGTCACTTCTATCTTACCTCCAATGACTGAGCCTTGTCACTTCTATCTTACCTCCAATGATTGAACACCCCTATGCATTTGTTCACCATGATAGAGGTCACAGGGAACATTGACAGCCCGGATTGTCCCTCCTTCCTAAGCCCAACGGCAGTCCCTTTGTCCCCTAATGGCCCCATGCGACTCCATATTCATATACCATGAGGTGGCATGCTTAGAAGGTGAACTCTTCACCATTTTCCCACATGTAATCCCCTCATCTCCCCTACCATGGCTGGTTACATCAGTCAGAAAGTACATATAGTATTTCACACAATAAATAAAATATTCCTGAATCAGCAATGAAATATAAACCGGAGTTGTGCAATTATCTACTCACATGCCTATATATGTATCTATATATATAAACAATCGCATAATATCATAATTTTGAACTATATATAATTTAATAAGAACAATCATAAATAGATTTCTTATATAATATAGGTATCATATGATATTCATAACCAGATCGCGGTTATGAATTATTATTATAATCTGTTCTTATAGTTTATTATCTTGTCTTCCCTTTCGATGATTCCACTAATTGAATTTCTGCCTTATATAGTCATTGGCAGAGGACAATGAGTCACAACCCTTACCCCCTTCCCAAGAAAGGTGTCTTCTCCAAACAATCCATTGCCTCCTCAAGACTAATCGCATGTCTCTTTGTTAGTATTGTGGGCGTTACTTAATGATTGGTTGACTAAAGACTGACAATTGTGGAGTCTCTTGGTTCATAGCAAAGCAAAGAATATTATGGAAGATGAATTTCTTAATCAAGCTTCCTGATTATAAAAAAATAGTGAAGTCTTATTAATACAACAATTTTCATACTATGTGTTTCCTGTTCATTTGATGTCAAATCAGGGGCATGAGAGATCTGATTGGGATGATTGTATGAATAATATAGAATGATTGAGTTGATGGAAGAGTTGATTCCTAGTTTGTTTACCTGTTTCCCAATTGATGTTTGATGGATGATTAAATAATTTGTAAAATTCCAGGTGTCGCTACTCAAGTTTGAACACAAAAGAAATAACTTTCCAAAGTATTTTGTAACAGTTGATGGTATTCCTAATCCCAGACTCGTGTATTTCCAGAAATCAAATACAATTTTAATGAACAATCTCAGTTCCACATTCACGTAGATATGCAAATAACATATATTGATATAGACTCGGCAAAGAGATATATGCACCTTTATAATGGTTGTATTTCTTCAAAACACCAACAATGCATGGGCCATATTGACAGTTGTATCTGCATCAGTGCGATATTCTGCGTGGAATGACTCCATCATATTCCGCAAGACTATCATCTGTATCGGTCTTAAGACCGTTGACTGGTCTCCTTTGTTTTGTCTTTTCCGTAATCTGCTTGCACACCCAAAGGACACGGACCACGTTGCATTTACTGGAATTGTTCCAATGATATTTCCTAATCCACAAGATGCTTCACACGCACCTCGTCTTTCTATTTTCTCCCTCGTTCCTTTCAGACTTTAGCAACCATCGAGGATGCAAAGTGTCGGCCGCGTGAAGGCACAAGAAGACAAATTGGTCGTGGGACTCCTTACGCGTCCACTATGTCAAAAACTACTCATGCCATCCGACTTCGTCAGCAATGCCATATCCCGCGTTTGTCTTACTATCGAAACTCTTCACCCAAACTCCACTAGGTCAAAAAATCTCTGACGAAAGGTGGCAATAATGTTGCGCTACCTGCCAATACAATCTTCAAACTCTTCCGCATATCCGGTTCTCTCCACAAGACCACCTTTTATCGGCAATAGTTGGTAGTAGTATTCCCGTAAGGGAAACTACTTTTATTTATCCATAACATAGTGTTATTTTAACACCATTATAATTATTTAATATTAATTTGACTATTGAATTAATATTAAATAATTAACTTCCTTATTAGCAAAAAGCAAAATAAATAGCCTTTATTTTGGGGACATGACAGTCTCCCCTGCCCGTGTTGCTTGCCCACAAGCAACGGTAAATGCGGATGTGCCAATATCTGCTTAGTTTCCCAAGTAGCGTCGTCCAGGGGCAAATCCTTCCATTTGATAAGATATTCCCGAAGAGTGCGGTTACGCAGATGTCGGTCTCGCGTTTCTACAATCTTCTCAGGACTCAGGAATCATTGCAAGTTTCCCTTCCTCATCCAAGGGAGGTAAAGCTTCTGAAACTGTGACCTGTTGTCCTAAAGCCTTCTTGAGAAAAGATATGTGAAACACATTGTGGATCCTGCTACCAGCTGGTAAATCCAATTCATATGCAACCTCTCCAGTTTTGCCAACAATCTGATAAGGCCCATAAAACCGAGGCTTCAATTTCTCAGCCCCACTCCGTTTGAGAGATGACTGTCGATAGGGCTGTAATCTGAGGTACACTAGATCACCAACCTCAAAACTCTACTCCACCCTCTTCTTATCAGCGTAGAGCTTTTGCCAGTTTTGAGCACAATGTAAATTTTCCTTGAGGGTTTTCAAGATGTCCTAACACTCTTGAAGCCAATCTCGTGAATTGGGCACATTACCATTATCAAAAGCAAGATCAATGAAGGATAAAGCATCATACCCATATAATGCCTTAAATGGCGTCATACCTATGGACATATGGAAAATAGTATTATAGCAATACTCTCCCAAATGCAACCATCGAGTCCAAGCCTTTTGATGCCCAACGACATAATTACGAAGGTAGCCTTCAATCCATTTGTTGACTATCTCTGTCTGACCATCTATCTGTGGATGGTAACTAGTGTTGTGATGCAATACTGTACCAGTCAACCTGAATAATTCTGCCCAAAAATTACTCAAAAACCTGTTGTCTCGATCACTGATGATATTCTTTGGTAGACCATGTAATCGGAATACTTCCTTGAAAAACAATCCGGCAACCTGAACAGCTGTGAATTCTGTAGTGATAGCAAAGAAATGTGCAAATTTTGTTAGTCTATCAACCACAACAAAATGACAATCTTTACCTTGAGCCTATGGTAAACCAGTAATGAAATCCATTGATATACTTCCCCATTTTTTATCCAAAATATGTAAAGGCTGCAATAACCCTGTTGGATAAGAATGTTCTGCTTTATTCTGCTGACATGTGATACATTCCTTGACATATTGCAAAACGTCATTTTTGAGCCCTTTCCATATGAATCTTTCACAGATGTGCCTATAAGTTTTGCAATAACCTAGATGTCCTGCTAAAGGCAAATCATGAACTATTTGCAAGATTCTTAATTTTAGCTTAGACTCAGGTACTAAGAAGATTCTATCTTTGTAGTAAATAATATCATTCACAACTTTGTACCTATCGTCTTGAAAGTTCCAGTCCAATAGATCACAAGCAATTGAGTTCTTAGAGTATTCTACCAACAACAGAGATTTCCAATCAGTTGTTACCCCGGTTAAAGCATTTACTTCCGGTCTCCTAGACAAAGCATCAGCCACAACATTATTCTTACCCTTAACATATTCAATTTCAAAATTATAAGCTTGAATTTTACTGATCCACTTTTGTTTCCTATCATTCAAATCTCTTTGACTAAGGAAATACTTCAAACAATTATGATCAGTTTTAACTACAAATTTGGCCCCAACTAAGTATTGTCTGAATTTAGCTAATGCATGCATAATAGCTAACATTTCCTTGTCATATATGGAATACAATTTTTCGGCACTAGTGAGTTTCCTGCTTTCAAAAACTATCGGATGTTTATTTTGCATCAACACAGCTCCAATTCCTTTACCTGACGCATCACATTCTAATACAAAAGGCTGATCAAAATCTAGTAATGCTTGGATGGGACAAGAACTCATTACCTCCTTGAGTTTTTCAAATACCTGTTGTGACTCTGCAGTCCATCTGAATGCCCCCTGTTGGGTAAGATCTGTCAGCGGTGCTCCGAGCTGCGAAAACCCTCTAACAAATCTCCTGTAATAAGTGCACAGACCAAAGAACCCTCTTAAATCAGAAAGAGTCGGTGGAGGCAGCCAATCCAGAATAGCCCTAAACTTTTCTTGATGCACCTGCACACCTTTAGCACTAATCATATGTCCCAAATATAGAATTTTTGTCATACCAAATTCACATTTAGAAGTTTTTGCATAAAGAGATTGAGACTCCATTATACCCAAAATTTCATCAAGATGTTTCAGGTGTTCCTCCCAAGTCTTGTTGTAAATCAGTATATCATCAAAGAAAACGAGCAAGAATTTCCGCAGCTGCTTATTAAAAATATGGTTCATACAAGACTGAAATGTTGTTGGAGCATTTGTCAGTTCAAAAGGCATAACCAAAAATTCATAATGACCATAATGACAACAAAAAGCAGTTTTATGAATATCCTGGTCCCTTAACTTAATTTGATGATATCCTAATCTCAAATCAATTTTAGAAAAATACACAGCACCATGTAATTCATCTAACAATTCATCAATGCGGGGAATCGGATACCTGTTTTTTATGGTCTTTTTATTGAGGGCACGGTAGTCTATACACGTGCGTAGAGTCCCATCTTTCTTTTTGACCATCACCCCCGATGAAGCAAATGGACTCGAACTAGGCCTAACGTGTCCCATATCCAATAACTCCTTAATAGCTTTTTCTATTTCATCTTTGAATGCCTTAGGATGTCTGTATGGAGTAGTGATGACGAGCTTAGCCCTTTCTTCCAATTCACTAGTATGTTCAAAACCTCTATCTGGGGGTACCCCAGGGGGTATATCACTGAAAACTAAACCGTGTGAATCTAATACTTGCAACAAATCATCTGAATAGTGCTTAGATTCAAAACTTGTTACCTTTGTAGAAATCAAACACTGTGCTGACCAAGCAACCTCTCCATGACGGAAAATAGCTTCCATCCTTTTAGCAGTAACAATCCTAGGACCAGAATTTGACATTCCCCTAAGAATCACCTTGTGTCCAACTTTGAAAGAGAATTCCTTGCGTTTGAAACTCTGCGAATATTTATCCAAAGTTTTCATCCACTGAATTCCTAAGACAACATTAGTATCCGCTAAATCAATCACATAAAAATCATTTGTCACTGTATAGTTACCAAGAGCAATACTCAATTGTGGTACTTTATGTGTGCTTACTAAATTAATGCCACCTATTACCTTCACATCAAAACCCTCATGTTTAACAATATGTAAGCCCCGTTTTTCAACAAGAGCATTGTCAATGAAATTATGAGTAGATCCACTATCCAGCATAACAATAACCCGTTGACCCTGTAAGACCCCTCGTACTCTGAAAATGTTGTAATGTGGGGTTCCTATCATGGATGCAATTATACCACCTTCCTGATTTTCCTAATCAAGATCAGAAGCCTTTTGGGAGTTTTCCAAGTTTGGATCTATATTTTCCTCGTCTTCATGATCTGATGTGACTTCAATGTAATGTATTTTACCTTTACCCAAACATCTATGACCTGGTTGCCATGACTCCTTACAACTGAAACACAATTTGCGTCTCCTGAGTTCATCCCTCTCTTCTTTGTCAAAGCTGGGTTTCGGGAATGCATCTCTGCTGAAGGTTTGTTTGTCTTTATTTGGTTTTGGAAAAGGGCCTTTATTCCAGGTTTTTCCTTTTGAAGACGGTTCTAATTCTCTTGCCTTCTTAATAGCCATTTGTAGTGTTGGAGGATTTAAAGATTTCACCCAACCTTTCAAAGAATCAGAAAGCCCATCAATGAAAATAACAATTTTGTGTCTCTCAGAAATTCTAGTGACAAGCACAGCCAACTTTTCAAATTCTATTATATATTGTTCAACTGCGCCTGTTTGTTTCAGTTGTGTCAATTATTTTAAATGTAATTCAGGATCTTTGGAATCAAACCTATCAATGAGGCGTTCAGTGAATTCAAGATATGTGTCTAACAGATTATGGCCCAATGTGACCTGCCCATGGTGCCACCATTCATGTGCTACTCCATCAAGGTGTAATGTTGCATATTTAATAGCTTCATCTTCCATCATAGGGATTAATTGAAAATATGTGTCTAACTTTTGAACCCAAGCCCTAGCAGTTGTTTTGCTTGTGCCATCAAAGTAAGGTATGGACATCTTCCCAATTTTTCCTTTGTAATTCACTATTGTAACTTTTGCTCCTATGAGGCCTATGTTTCATCCTAACATTTATGTACTCCCTAAATGACATGTGACATCTGAATTCTGCCCCAGCTGAATCCCAATCATTCAAAATTTTATCTTGTACTTCTCTAACAGTGGTTCATGTTTTGGGTGTAAATTTCTTGGAGTAAAATTTGGCATGCAAGGTCTAGTTGTTGTCGTTCTTTTCAGCTGATCGTTATTTACTGAACGTTCATCCCTACCACCTTCATTTTGATTTTGATTTAAATTTTGAGCCATGAATTGAGTCATCAGATTGATCATAGTATTTATATTGTTTTGCATGTCCTATTGACTTCTCATCAATGCAGCAATTAAATCTCAATTATTGTTTGGTTCCCCCATGTTATTGTCGAGTTCAAAAATTATTTCCTCTTCTATCTCAGTATGACTTTCCTCAATTTCAAATTGTGGAGTTGAACTAGACTGACTGGTTAGAATTCTCTTTTGTCATTCTCTGGTGTTCCGGAAGTTGTAATGGCCTGATGGCATATTCAGTAGAACATTTTTTTATTTTGGCAACACAAAATCTAAAACACCCTACAGGTTGGCAAGATTGAAAGCTCTGATACCACTGTAAAATTCGGTGTCACTATTCAAGTTTGAACACAAAAGAAATAACTTTCCAGAGTATTTTGTAACAGTTGATGGTATTCCTAATCCCAAACTCATGTATTTCCAAAAATCAAATTCAATTTTAATGAACAATCTTAGTTCCACGTTTACATAGATATGCAAATAACATATATTGATATAGACTCAGCAAAGAGATATATATGCACCTTTATAATGGTTGTATTTCTTCAAAACACTAACAATGTCTGGGCCGTATTGACAGTTGTATCTGCATCAATGCAATATTCCGCGTGGAATGACTCCATCGTATTTGTAATGAGCCTAACTTGGCCTCATCTTCAAACCCTCTAATTCTCATCAATTTCTTGTGCAAATCATAAATTTGGCATTTGGTCAAACAGTTGGCAGGCAATCATTGTAATGACCCTGATTCGGCTC
>MU213248.1:324967-366448 GCA_018584345.1 Thuja plicata | reverse complement strand
GTAATATAATTTATTAACTCATTTGGCTCCAAAAATGACCTTTTCATCAATATCATGAAATTATGACACGCGAGGTCCCTGTTTCTTGTGCCCAAGATTTAAAACTTTTCATCCTGGTTCCGACGAGATATAACACTAAGGTGCCCAACATATAATACCAACAAAAATGGCAACCTTAGCAAATTTAATCAAATAATAATAATAATTCACCCGTCTGGCGAAAACCACTGAAGAAGCACCAGAATCGAAATCTGTTTGCACTATAGTGATCCTGATGATAAAAGATGATGAACGAACCTGACGGGGTTTCTTACTAAAAATAGAGGCTCTCTCCAAGATTCTTGGAGCCCAAACCGGAAGCCAGAAATGAAAACCGAGGCATCATTCAACTCCTCTACTCATCTGAGCTCATCGGAACTATCCCTTGACTTACTATAAATAGTAAGTTCATACCAATGACCCTCTAAACCCCTCGCCAGACCACGAGGAGGATCGCAATAATGACCTGGCACCATCATTTCAATGACCTGCTGAAAAATGGGGACATTATAGTATTCCGCAAGACTATCATCTGTATTGGTCTTAAGACCGTTGACTGGTCTCCTTCGTTTTGTCTTTTCCGCAATCTGCTTGCACACCCAAAGGACACGGACCACGTTGCATTTACTGGAATTGTTCTGATGATATTTCCTAATCCACTGGATGCTTCAAGCGCACGCCGTCTTTCTATTTTTTCCCTCGTTCCTTTCAGACTTCAGCAAAATGTCTATATTTACATAAGTACTTTCTCCAATCTTACTTTGGATGCATATGTGCTAGCAACTCTTAGAGTGTGCAAGTGCTAGTCACAATCATTTTGGCTAGAATCTTTGTTATTGCAATACTTGTCAGAATTGTGCCTCTTCTGCAGTGCAAGAATACTGCAATGAAATGATCCCAATCCTTGATGTTATATCTTCATTCTTTACATTCTGCACAATTTTGGCATCCCTCCATGGTGGTCATCAGGCTCACATGTTCTATACATCGTTTAAAAGCTATTCTTCCCAATATAATACCGTAAAACCAGTTTAAAGCTATTCTTGTTGATAAACTTTCCCAATACATAAGAACCAGTTTGATTTATATCAAATGCCAAAGCTCAACTGTTAACAAAGTATCATATTTCCTTATCAAATCTCCAAAGCATACTTTCATGAGCAATGAATAGAGCAGATTTCTCAAGAAGAATGAATAGAAATGTCGTCAATGGTGATTTTATCTAAAGACTAAATACCACAACTAAAAAAGTGGAATGACATGTAAATGTGTGTGTGTGTGTGTGTGCACGTTCATGTATGAATACATATGTATATGTTGTGTGTGTAAAGCGCAGGCACACACTCACTGGCTTGTTCCATTTCTGCCTAGTTATAGTTGCACCAAACAGAATATTAGAAAAACTCATAAAAGCACAAGATCACTTTATTTTGATCTTTAAAGTTTTACAAATATTCATTATAGCCATAATCTAGAGAAACATTGAGAAACAACAAACACTAGCTCCCTTGTTGCTTATGACAACTGCCAAAGAAGTTAATGCACAAGTCCACCTCAGCATACATGAAGTGGTCTGTGAAATCCATATCCATGTATTTTAAATTACCGTTTCTTATTTCATTAGTAGACAAGCTTGAGAGCATCCATGTTATTCATGAGTAGGCGTACCAGATTAGATTATCCAACAAATGGAACAAATTCTAAGCTCAACATATCATTATTCAATAAATTTATTTTTCTCTAACTCTTTGGCATACCTATTATAGAAATATTTTTTACTTTTAAACAGTTAACATCTTCTCAACTACTGTGCTGTTTAAAAATAATTCTACATGACTGGTGCACTGCATTTTGTTTTCCATTAGCATTCCTTGCCAAATGCATGGTTCATCGACTGCATGCCCATATTTGTTCTCATCCAATGAAATCTAAATTAGCTTCAATTCTTTATGAAAAAAAGAAAGGAAGAAGTAAATGTTTAATCATTTCTGAACCCAGTTTCATCTTGTTTGAAAGGTCAAAGCTTACCAATTTCCATCTCTCTTCCTCAATTTCTTGATTGGGATCACCATCCCCGAAAACAAATGAGAATATCTACAAATCACAAAGAAAGGATTGAATAGTACATTATTCAAATATTAAAAATGTTCTAGTCTCTGAAACTAATTAAATGTAATTGTTTTAGAAAAGAACATTACGGATTCAAAGAAGTTCATTCCACCATCTTCTTTTCTTCTCCGTCTTCTGTAGTAATATGGATCCCAGTACCTACAAGAATTCAATAGTGAAAGGTGTAATGACAAACAAGAAATGAAATATCAGTAGCATCAATATATAGATAAAATACTTTACTCGGCAATATTACATGCATCTAAAAACAAAGGAAAAGAAGAATAAAAAGACTAGCATCCAAATGTATATCATGTTTGTTTCTGAGAAAACAGTGAATTAATTCAAGTTGTTTTTCAGTACTGGATTTTCATTAAGATAACATTGGATAAGGTTAAAAAGCAACAAATAATCAAACCTTGATTCTCACTAGTAATTTCATTAGAGGACCCCACTAAATGAGTTGAGCAATAAAAATCTTTTAAGGGAAAAAGAGTTGTTTGGTTGAGACCCCAACTGGCTTTGTGAAGCTCAAATTTGATGGTGCTTCTAGAGGCAACACAAGGATGGTTGGTGCTTGGATGATTATTTAAGATGGAAGTGGATCCTTTGTGCATGGTGATTCAATCCTCCTAGCATCTCACATAAAGAATGAAGCTGAAAATGAAGCTGTTAATCTAGGTCTATCACTTGCTAAATCAATAGGCTTCAAATAATTAGGCGTTGAAATCGCCTAGACTCAACGAGTCCCAAGGCGAGTGACCTCAGACAAGTCTAGGAAACTCGGCTGCTGGGTACTCATCAAACTCATCAAGTCTCCAAGACTTGCAAGTCCAAATGGAAAGACTTGACTATGGCTAGGTAACTCAAACACATTAGAAAAAAAAAGGCAATCCAGTAAACTGTTTGTGTCTTATATTTGTCTCCTACACCCTAAAAGCAACTTCATTTCATTTTCAAGCCAAAGGAGAACAGAAAAATGATTTTTGAGCCAAAATTGGATTGCATTTAAATCAGTGGTTGAATCACATTTGAGCAGGTTTGTAGCTACTTTTGGTACATCTAGAGGAATCTACAAAGGATTACGAAGAGCTCACCATCAATTTGAAGCAAGATTTAAGAGATAACTTTGTATTCTGTACCTTTTTTTTACAAAAATTATTATTTTCTTTTTTCTATTTTCTATTTTCTATTTTTTTTAATGGACCAAATAAAAAACCCTAGGCATGTTTAAAATGTTTGTTAACAACCCCTAGGTTTTTTTGAAAAAAAAATTATAATTGCAAACCCTAGATTTTTTTTATTACTTTAATTATAAACCATAAATGCTATTTTTTTATATTTATATGTTATTGCTTTATATATTATCTTCATCACAATGTTCCAATCCTCAGCTAGAAGGGACCCTTGTTGGAAACAAGCGATTGTCACCCCATGACAAAAAAAAGGAGAGGTAACTTGTTTTTATTGCAAAACAAAAATGCTTAGGATAGGCATTAACAGATTAAAATACCATCTCGCACATAAACCATGCCGAGATAATAGTCCATTGCCAAAAGTGTTTGCTGAAGTTATGTGTGAAGTGCAAGTTCATTAAAAACATTGCAACACCAATAAGAACTAAAAAAGACAGAGAAGAGATGGCTGTCACTAGAACTGAAGAGTTTTCTTCTTCCATTCCTCCATTTCATCCATCTTCGAGTGCTAGTAGTGCTCGTGATAGTGATAGTGGTTGTTGCAGTGGCAGTGTTAGCATTGGGCCTAGAGTTCAACCATTTAGGTTAGATTCATATATTCTATCATTCCAAGAGGATCTCGGGAAGATTCCATGGATCAAAGTATGTGTGGACGTCGCAAAAAGTATTTGTATATTCAAGTTAAATCACACATGGATCCTCAACCTAGTGATGCAATTTACAAGGAAGAAGTTAGACTGTCCTAAAATAACCCAGTTTGCAACTAGTTTTACTTTTATCACATTGCAATCCTTAGTCTAGGCAAAGGGAGCTTTGAGGTGCATATTAGTGAGTGAGGAGTGGAACTCCTCATCATATTCTAAGATGCAGGAATTGATGTGGCTAATTGGATGTTTTATGAAAAAAGCTTCTAGATACTAACCATGGAGATCGTACAAGTAAATCTAATTCTACATTATACTTTTTATTCATATTTCTACTCTATTTGATTGCTTTTATTCACATTTATGTTAATGTTTCACAACAATTGCAGTTCACAGAGCCTTCAGTGCTTCTCCTATGAATTTGTCAATGGACTGCATATAAGGGCGTGGATAGGGCCAAGGAGGCCATTAGATCCATTTATGCGGGAGTTAAGTATCACACCATTTAAAAAATCATTAATAAACAACGATAACTCTAGCTTCACAAGCCCTTGCACAGTTCCTTATTTCCTCAATCCAAGTTTCCAATTTTACCCTGATTACATACCTAATGAGGAGGTTCTAAGTGGTCTCTACACAGTCATCAAGTAGATGATGCTCGATTCGATGTTGGAGCACAAATAGTCAAGGAGATTGAGATCTTTGGACTTGCACTATGAGATCTCTTTGAATCAAATATATGCAAGGCAACTTGGTTGACATTGCAGCTAGGTAAAAATCAATTAAGGGCATAATTTAACTTCAAAAATTGAAACTCTTTCCTGTTTATATATTATTATTAAATATTGAACCTTCAAGTTGGATAATGAGATTTTTTTTTTTCTCATCTCAAATGCATGGTGGAAAAAATTTGTGCTAAAGTACCAAATCTTCAGAGCATTGCTTTTTGAGTATTGAGCCAACCATGCAGCAATTCAAATTCTCTGCACAATTGGAGTATCTTTGAGCACATACACTCCAAGAAGCACAATAGACTATCAGTGCAAAGATCGAATGATCTAGTTAATGTTCATTACAACCATCAACTTCACTGAGGGCAAATTTTAGGAAATGACTTATCAGCCATCACACTAGAGGAGGTTGATCCATAATCAGGTTGGATCACCGAGGCTAAGGATCTTATCTTTAGTGATAAGGACCTTGATTGGGTTGACCAAGTGGATAGAGAGGGGCAAAGGCAATAGTCAGGGCAGAGTAGGAGAGTACGAGCAAAAACCTTGGATGCTAGGGTGTGTGCGTGCCACTGAGACAAAAGCATGTATCATAGCTAAATCATCATCCAAGACCTATCTTGAACTCCCATGTAGCAGGATTGAGTGATAAAAGCTCCTCTGAGTCATAGATTTCTAGTTTTTGTCTTGATATTTGTTTGGAACTTTTTATGCCATGGATTTCATATTCCGTGAGTTTTGTATACATTTGACGATGTGTGTGTGTATCAAAATGTGTTATTTCCTCCAACTAAAATTTGTGTTTATACTGATCTGATAGATATATACTTGTGTATGTAATCAGAGTAGCTTCTTTTTCTGAGGTTATTGTGTCTTTAAGGTTTATTTATTGAAGAATGCATGAAACAAGTTTTACATCTTCAAAAATCTATAGGTTTCTAGCTCATATGAGTTTATACAAGTACACTTTGCAACATGATCAAGCAAACTCAAGTAGGCTCTATTGTGCCAAACTTACACAGACTACAAATTGCACAACCATTTTTTTTTTCAACTAGGAAGACACAACTACAAATACTTTGATTGTTCAAAAGAAGCCAATACTAGCATTCACTAGGATTGTGGAAACGCCATAAGCAAAAGAGCTTGGTCAAGCAAGCACTTCATACGCTAGAATCCCTCTTCGATCCCCATTTCAAAAATCTATCACATGAAGCCTTTTGATTGTCTGTCAAATGAAGCAAGTGCAATTAAGGTGCTCTTCACAAATCTATTGAATGAAGCCCTTCAATCCTCACTTTAATATTCTTTTGGATCAACAACTACCTCAAAGTTTTATCAAATATAAATATTTAGTTTAGTTCAATGTTGGAGAGATTTAACTTATGTTGAGGATTGCAAAACATGTTCAAGGAGCACAATTAGTGGATTATTTGTTGTAATGCTCCCTTTATTTGGACCTTCGAATTTAATTAAATGGTTAAAATTAAAGTTGTTGAAAAATATATATATTTAATGACGACATATTTTATTTATTAAACAGGGTCAGACTTATGTCAACGAAGAATTAAAAAAAAAAGCACTTTATTATTTCCTAGGCTAAAGTTAAAATTAAAAGAAGAGAGGGAAATTTGAAAGGAATTACAAGGAGAATTTTAGGAGAATTTTAAGAGTCTCCAATTGCCCATAAAAGAGCAATGAGAGGCTCATTTTAGTATCATTGGTTTTTATTATTTTCTCTTGGAGAGCTGAGAGCTTTGGCTTTCGATTCAAGATATCAAACGACAGAAACCCTTGGAATTTCTCAGTGGAATTAACCAAAACCCGGTTGTATCATGAATTCATTCATAATTCACGAGTGTGCATCAACGGAGAAAATTGTGAAGTCTTCTGCAAAGACAGTTTTTTGAGGTATTTGGCTACTTTATCATAAATCAAATTTGTTTTCAAAGGTTCTTTGGTTTTATCTGGAAAATTTGGCGGAAAGGAAATATCAAGATTTTGTCGAGGAATAAGAAATTATTATTTCAATTCATATATTGGGCATTCAAGATTTTCTTGAATATTATATTTTATTGATGGATTTCATACGAGCTTGGAGTGAAAGTTTTCGCAAAAGCTGGACAATTCTTATTTCATTGGAAAATATTATTAAATTGCTAAGGGCTTAAGTTTGAAATATTATTTTGGCATTGGATCATATTGAATTTGGCCACTTCTCTTTTCCTAAAGCGTAAACTTTAAAGTGTGTGGCTTCTTTTGATTTCTGGCCCGAATCTTCTACGGGACACAATTCACTACCTTGCATGAGGTTCTTGGGTGTTTACTATCTATGTTTAG
The DNA here is from genome assembly GCA_018584345.1 of Thuja plicata. Taxonomy (NCBI): domain Eukaryota; kingdom Viridiplantae; phylum Streptophyta; class Pinopsida; order Cupressales; family Cupressaceae; genus Thuja; species Thuja plicata. The sequence goes on along the minus strand of MU213248.1, from coordinate 359,389 downwards.
GTTTATAAACCATATTAGAATTGACTTTCTTGATAGCCTTAAGGATGTGCTTTCTTTTGTAACAATTTAGTTTGAAGACCTCTTTGAGATGGGCGATCTCTTGATCTATGTGGTCATTATACCATATCCTAAAGGCTTTGGTGAATAAGGTTTTGAGGATGTCCATTTTTGGGATAGGTGGTGATGGGAGACATGAAGATAGACTTGGCGCGCTAAGGAGCCATCTAGCTTATTGCTAAGCAAGATATCGAGGAAGGGGAGTTGGTTATTGGATTCTAATTTTTTGATAAAGGAAATCCAAGGAGCCATGTTATCAATTTTGAGGCCTTGGGTTTATCTACTTGGAACAAGGGTGCCTTAGAAGATCAACGTTTTAGAAGTTCATCATTCAATTTTTTGTAATGTCCCCATTTTTAGGCGAATGGGATTAGTTCATTTTTGTGACCCTCGAAGGCTAATAAGGATTTTAGAGGGGGTCGTGTGGCAAAGCCAGTGATCAATTTCCACTCTGGAGGTCTGTGATGTCAGGATTGCTCTTTGTTTGAGTCAGATTGACAGACTTACTATTTATAGTAAGTGCTTATTTTGGGATCGTCATGGTTTCTACTTTTAGCAGGGGCATCTATGTATTGGTATCAGTTGGAGTTGGTAAACATTTGCAGAGCTTCCAATTTGAGGGACTTACTATTTATAGTAAGTCTATTTTTGGCAGTGTCTATTTATGGCAGGGTATTATGGCGTCGGGCTCGGGCAGTGAATATCTGCATAGTGAGTTGTTTATCCGGGAGAGTTAATAAGCTATTGTCAATTAATGATTAATAATTAAGTTATACTTAATTAATGATTATTAATTAAGTTATACTTAATTAATGATTTAATGAGCTTATTATTAAATGCCAAGTTATTGAATGATTATTTAATAAATTTTTTGGGCGCCAAATGAAAGGAGGAATAATAATTTTATATTATTATTCAAAGTTATACTTTGCATTTAAAATGTAATGTGGTTAAGTTATGCAAAGTGTGTTGGAGAAGGTAGAGGTTCGATTTTGACTATAAATGACCGAGAAGAGAAAATCGAACCATGCTATTCATTCACGTTATGATTTCAGAATTTGGGAGTTTGGGAGAGAAGGGTTTGAAGAAATTTACCTAGGCAGGAAACTTAGCTTTCCTTGCATGATTATGAGACACTTTGAATCAGCGATTTGATGCTGATGAATTGTGTAATTTGTTGTAGTTTGTCAAGGGCCAAGCTTGTTATTCATAGCAAATAGTATGATGGTTTTGGCCAGTGTTTGAAGGAGATACAGTTTTGCAATTTCCAGCCGCAATCCTTAGGGAATTTGACATTCAGTTTGTTGGTGGCGTGAGCTTTCAGAATCAGCAGTCGTCCTTCTTGCTTAGCTGCGGCCAGCATTGAAGACATTGAAAATTATGAACAGGTTCCAAATTTAATTAAATTGTTGCTTTGGTTAGTGACGTTTCATACTATCAATGATTCAATCCATTTCAATTTTCCAAGAAGAATGTTCAGAGGTGTGTTGTTGATATTTGAAATTGGGGTTTCGAATTTGAATCAAATAGAATGCATGGTTATTTGTATTTAAATGGAAATTGATTTGTTAAGGAATATTTGTGATATTATTGTTCTTACCTGGCAAACTATGTTAAAAATTCATATCATATTACAATTTCAAAACAAATTAATCTTTTGCACGCAAATTAAGGGTTAGAGCCAGGCAGGCTCCTTACAGTGGTATCAAAGCGATTTCTTGTCATACTGTTGGGGTGGAATTTATTGGTCTTAATTATTTGACTCGAGTGATCAGCACTCTTGAATTTATTGCAATCATGGACATACACAGGAAATCTAGAAAACATTGAAACCAGATAGACAGTATGTCCATTCTTAGACAGCAGACAGATGCCATGATGAAAAACATGGAGAGACTGAGGCAAACTCAGGAAAGACTTAATGCAAAACTTTAAAATCCGGCAACTATTGATAGAGCGACAAATTATTTGGTTTATTTGTTCAATAGGTCCTCTTCACAGAGAAGATACAAGAGACATGAGTTTTTTACAAATGAGACATCCAGAGATCTCCATGTTGAGTTTTCAGCAGCTGCTAATTATGGTGGAGATGTTCCTGTACTTAGTGGACCAGCCACTAATCCTATTTGCAATGTGCACACCTGAGGGTGGAGATTCTTTACGAGGACATGTGGATGCGCTTGTCTTCTTGGCAGATAGTGGTACTAAGTTTCAGCATCCTGAGCCTACCAAAGTTAGTGACAAGGAACAGGATGATGATATGTTTACTACCATTGATGGCAGCTTTACATCAGTTAGTAATAGTACCAGTGATACAGGATCTGATTTTCAGGACTGCAGTCCTTTATGTGAGCCTGTCGATGATGTTGTGGATAGTGTGAGAGTGGAGGATGTTATAGATACCACTATGTATTCTAGCAACTTAGATGATGGTGTTATTTTTTAGGACTGCGAGGAGTATATGAGCTCTGACAGCTCTGATGTTTATGACAGCAGTCACAGTGTGGAGTCAATGCAGGAGACAGCAGTCTTTTACTGTACAGAAGATGTGAGCATGGAGTTACCCAGTGATGACACTCGTGATGGGAGTGTTACAGATGAGTCAGGTGACATAGATCCATGCCACAGTATTGATGATTCACATGATGACATTGAGTCATGTATGCAGCCAGAGATAGCAAAGGGGTCTCAGTTAGATGATGCTGATATTCGCATTGTGGATACCTCTGATGTTGGGCACGAGGATGATGAGTGTTGCAGTGAGACTGATTTACCATTTCAGACATTGGGAGTTGACTTAGAGATGTCATCGAATGGTGATGGGTCCCAGGATCCTTTTTTAAAGGGACTCACAAATGAGGATGGGGAAGCATATGAGTGGCAGGAGTTTGTTACAGCCAAGACTTCCACTTCTTCAGTTGAGGTATTGGTAGAGCCAGAGGTACCCAATAGCGATACCTCGGTGGTGGACATGTGCGGGGTTGTTAGCTTACATGAGGAGAGTGATCATGAGGTGAGTTTGGTGGACACAGTTTCCTACCACAGTGTGATCAATGAGATTGAGAGTGTACAGGAGAGCCAGGGCATGCAGAGACATTTTGTGTCCGGACAGCTGAGGGTGAGTGATAGAGATATTTCTTCATCTCTTGAGCATTATGATTTTATCCGGCATATGTTAGTTGTTTATGGTTGGGGTGCTCCTATGGCAAATGAGCACGGTGGTAGTTACCTTTCCCTAGCAGAAATTCATTCGCTTCGAGAGGCTATTAGGATTCTAAGGCAGAGCTATGTACAATTGGTAGCCGACAGGGAGCACCTACTTGAGTGGGGCAGCACCTGTTATGAGGCGTTGTTAGGGAAAGAGGAGGAGGTAGTTGTGCTCACCCATGAGCTTCCTGCGACTGTTGGGGTCTTAGAGAGCAACCACTTGGCTCTTCAGGAGTCACGGTTGTAGTTGGGAGAGGTGACTATGGAGTTGGAGCGGATTCAGTCTATGCCAACCATAGATCCAGTTTAGTTGCATATAGTAGTGGTTGGTGGTGAGTCAGCTTCCACAATTGGCAATGATGGATGTCTTGGAGACACAGTTACATCCATCCTTGAGATAGATGCAGTAGACACAAAGGAGGGGAGTGCTTCAGTGGAGGATTGCAGAGAGTTGCTGTACCAGGTCCTCCATGTGTTAGCATGATGACATATGATACGGAGCAGGTTGTTGAGAGTCCTGAGGTAGCAGGAGTGGATTCGTTAGAGAGTTGTGTGCCAGTTTCTGATACTACTCCCTTTGCTTCACAGGACACGGATAGGGTATCATCTGGTTTGGAGCCGAGCACTTGTGAGGATTTGTTTCCTTCTGCTAGAAGCAAATCTAATCCTTCATCTCATACAGCTGATAGCGATAGGCAGCTAGTAGTGCCACAGTTTTCGAGGGTCAGTTGTGCATTGCAAGGGAGCAGGTTGATGTTGCTTCTTATAATTTCTACTGCTCAGAGTTGTTCATGGAGTACTTGTCTGAGAGTCTGGTTTTGTAGGAGGGTCCTTTCGGAGCTTCTGAGGGTACACTCATCTGGGGTTCTCGCGGTATTTAGCTTTTAGTGGGAAGGATTGTTGATACTTTAACTACAATGCTTCCTCACATGGATTTTGTGGTTGGGTTTGCTGAACGGGTTATCCAGGATCTTGCCCGACCAGTTCCTCAGAGTCAGAGTTTGGAGCCATCTGTTGATTCTCGGTTTGATTTTGATGAGCCTCTGACAGGGATTGGAGCTTTTCACCATGATTACATAGTGAGGAGCGCTCGTCACTTTTCTTTTGACCCACCGGGTGAGAACTTGTTTGCGCGTCGGTGTGGGTTGGCTACAGGGTCATACCATTCTTTTTGGGACGGGTTTACTCCATCTGCAGTTGATGGGGTCGGTTACTACAAGTTAGCAGGAGGCTACTTGTAGGGTCAGTATATCCAGGATGGTATTACAGAGGATGGATATCTGGGTTATGGGAGTACTTGTCCCTATTGCACAGATGGGCTTCATACTAAAAGTAGATTGGTAGGATGTGCAAGGAGAGTTGATCTAGCATATGGTTTTGGATATCCATTCATTCTTTTTATGGATGGCTATGAGTTTCATCTCTACTGGGATCTAGGTAGTGACAGGTTTGGCACTGCAGATTGTGTGGGTTGCTATGGTAGGCATGGTGACGGTGTGTTTTGGTTAGCTCAGTGGATGGTGATTTCATCACGGGAGTTTGTAGGTGATCGCAGGGGCATTGCAACACTCTATCCTTGGGATCTGGGTGGTCTTCTGTGTTTTATTTTCTGAGATTGCTTGGGGACAAGCAATTTCAGGAGGGGAGGACTGTAATGTCCCCGTTTTCAGGCGCATGGGATTAGCTTATTTTTGTGACCCTCGTAGGCTAATCAGGATGTTAGAGGGGGTCGCGTGGCAGAGCCAATGGTCAGTTTCCACTCTGGAGGTCTGTGATGCCAAGATTGCTCTTTGTTTGAGTCAGATTGACAGACTTACTATTTATAGTAAGTGCTTATTTTGGGATCGTCATGGTTTCTACTTTTAGCAAGGGCGTCTGTGCATTGGTATCAGTTGGAGTTGGGAAACATTTGTAGAGCTTCTAGTTTGAGGGACTTACTATTTATAGTAAGTCTATTTTTGGCAGTATTTATTTATGGCAGAGTATTATGGCATCGAGCTCGGGCAGTGAATATATGCGTTGAGTTATTCATCTGGGAGAGTTAATAAGCTATTGTTAATTAATGATTATTAATTAAGTTATACTTAATTAATGATTTAATGAGCTTATTATTAAATGCCAAGTTATTAAATGATTATTTAATAAAGTTTTTGGGCACCAAATGAAAGGAGGAATAATAATTTTATATTATCATTCAAAGTTATACTTTGCGTTTAAAATGTAATATGTGGTTAAGTTATGCAAAGTGTGTTGGAGAAGATAGAGGTTCGATTTTGATTATAAATGCTGGAGAAGAGAAAATTGAACCATGCTATTCATTCATTCATGTTATGATTTCGGAATTTGGGAGTTTGGGAGAGAAGGGCTTGAAGAAATTTACCCAGGCGGGAAACATAGCTTTCCTTGCATGATTGTGAGATACTTTGAATCAGCGATTTGATTCTGATGAATTGTGTAATTTGTTGTAGTTGGTCAAGGGCTGAGCTTGTTATTCATAGCAAATAGTATGATGGTTTTGGCCAGCGTTTGAAGGAGATACAGTTTGAAATTTCCAGCCGCAATCCTTAGGGAATTTGATATTCAATTTGTTGGTGGCGTGATCTTTTAGAATCAGCAGCCGTCCTTGTTTAGCTGCGGCCAGCATTGAAGACATTGAAGATTATGAACAGGTTCCAAATTTAATTAAATTGTTGCTTTGGTTAGTGACATTTCATGCTATCAATGATTAAATCCATTTCAATTTTCCAAGAAGAATGCTCAAAGGTGTGTTGTTGATATTTGAAATTGGGGTTTCGAATTTGAATCAAATAGAATGCATGGTTATTTGTATTTAAATGGAAATTGATTTGTCAAGGAATATTTGTGATATTATTGTTCTTACCTGGCAAACTATGTTAAAAATTCATATCATATTACAATTTTAAAACAAATAAATCTTTTGCAAGCAAATTAAGGGTTAGAGCCAGGCAGTCTCCTTACATTTTCCTTCACTAACCTGGGCTTTTAGTAGTTGTGTAATTCTACAAGTTATTTTTATTTGCTTGCTCAATACTTGGCTAACAAGCCATTGTGGTAGAACTGTCATTATGAGATCAAGATGATCATTAATCAATAAAAAGAAGATTGCTTGGAAACTAAATTGCCAATCCTAGTACATGGATAGGTGCAAGTACATCAATATGATACTTCTTTCATTGAGTGTGTGTATAAATGAAATATTTAAATACCTCATAATTTGCAAAAAATAATATATATTCGTAAATTCACAATATGACAATTCAATAATTTGTCAAACATCAATACAAAATGAAAATTACAATCAATATTCAATAATTTCCATATTGCTCTTCATCATGAGTATCAATGTTAACATTTAGTTCAATTAACTTGAATCACAAAAATATCAATCGCACTAGCCATGTCATATGCAAAAGTTGTTTCATCTATAGAGACTTTGGCGATTTGTGCAACTAAGCATTTGCATTGGCAAATCAGAAGATAGATCCAAACTCCTTGTCACCCCCTCATTGTTATTAGGTCTCTTATGTGACAAGAGATGCAAGTTGGAATGCACAATGACCAAATCCTCAATCTTTTTGCACCCAACCAATTGCAATTAATCGAATGGATAAAGCACGTATTCCAATTCCGCTAAATAGGACTTGCAACCTATTGAATTTGCATTCGACATTTACAATTACAAAAAAAATATAAAATATAGTAGCAAATGAAGAATGAGAAAATTAGGGTTGGGGGTCTGACTCGATCAATGAGAGCTTATTGTGGTAAAGCACAAGGTCACGAGGTCCAATCTACCCCCGGCCCACGTGATGTTGGAGGACGTATTGCCCCAGCGTCACCAATCACGTTAACATCTTTGCCAGGTGCACTACAGTTTATAGGGGGTGCTAAACCCGACTCCTACAGTCTTAAAAAAAGGAATGAGAAAGTTGAAAAATAAAAAATGTATACTTGAGAAAGTTTTTTCATTGCAAGAGGTTGTAAGTAAATATAGCCTTGACCGTATACTTGAGAAAGTTTTTTCATTGCAAGAGGTTGTAAGTAAATATAGCCTTGACCGTGTATGTACCACCATTCATGAGTATCTTTTCTTTAATTATCTCCATGAGCACAAACATCATGATTCTTTGAAGATATGAAGCAGTCAAGTTCACACAAGACCACATTTTGTATATCTGCATCTAGTAATATTCTTTTGAATGTAGTCTTCTAGACAACAACCTCTTCGTCTCTAAACGGTATTAGACAAACTATTTGGTAAAATATTGGATGAATTAAAGAATAAGCAAGACGCTCATTATAAAGTTTACAAAGATAATGTTATTAGAAACATTCAAATAACAAAAGAATAAAAGAATATTAGAAACATTCTAATATTTAAAAGATACAAAATATTAACCATTAAAAAACAAATAAATAAGATATTTGGAGATAGCATAATAATACCCTCCCTTAACAGTCAATTTGTCAACTACATCAAGGAGCCCCCAACTTAATAAATTTATCTGGAAGGAGTGACTTGGTGAGAATATCGGCAGTCTGGTCCGCTTTAGGAACATACTGCAAATCCACTGATCCATCTTCAACCAATTGTCAGATGAAGTGAAAATGAATGTCAATGTGCTTGGTTTGTTCATGGAAGATTGGATTTTTGGCAAGTTTGAACACCACTTGATTGTCACAGAAGAGGGATGACGGACTTCCCTGAGACATGGATGTCGAAAAGTGTCTTGCGAAGCCAAACTGCCTCACAACCTGCTTTGACTATTCCCCAATATTTAGCTTATGTTGGAGAAAGAGATATTGTTTGTTGCTTCTTACTGGTCCAAGTGAGCATTGGTGCCCAAACTGAAGACATACCCAGAAGTGGACTTTTTGTCATCAATAGAGCCTCCCCAATCCGAGTCTGTGTAACCAACGAGTCGAGGATTTTTGGTTCGCCCATAGAGGATACCAAAGTCTGGTGTGCCTTTGACATAGCGCAGGATCCGCTTCGCTACAGCCCAATGATCTGAAGTAGGAGATGTCATGAAGCGAGATATGTAACTAACTGCAAAGCTAATATCAAGTCTAGTTGCAGTGAGATAGATCAAACTACCTACGAGTTTCCTAAATACAGATTTAGTCTCAACAGGAGAACCAGATTGGGCTGACAGCTTTAGACCAAACTCTATAGGTGTAAATGCAGGTTTTCCATCCTGCATTCCGAATTTATCAAGCGGAGCCTGGGCATACTTAGACAAAGAGATAAAGTTGCCATGCGACTGCCACCAAACCTCGACACCTAGGCAGTAGTGCCGAAGCCCAAGGTTAGTCATGTCAAAAGACTAGCATAAATGATGTTTGATTTCTTGAATCAAAGATGTCAAACTATCAGTGTTGATCAAATCATCAACATAAATAACTAGAAGGATGATGTCACTGCCAGTAGTCTTGACATACAGATTAGAATCAGAAGACTCCTCTGGAAACCCTGACCTATGAGGTACTTATCAATTTTCATGTACCATCCCTGAGGAGCCTATTTGAGACCATACAGTGCTTTCACTAGTTTGAGTACCTGGTGTTATTTACTGGCAACCTTAAATCCAGGAGGTTGTGTCATGTACACCTCTTCTTGTAAATCACCATTGAGGAAGGCACTTTTGACGTCTATTTGATGGACCTTCTAGTTACACTAAGTTGTCATGGCTAGGATTAATTTGATGGTGCTCATCTTTGTTGTCAAGGCAAAGGTCTCATAATCAATCCCTTCACGCTGTGAGAAGCCTTTGGTAACAAGACGAGCCTTGTACTTATACAAAGTACCATCAGCCTTGTATGTTTGAGGCTCATACACACTTTGAATGTTGGCCATGAGAGCAAAATTTACAGAGTCAGAAAGTTTGCTCTTTTCCGAGCAGTTCGACCCTCGATGAGCTCATCATCATGAAGATCACCAATCATCTTAGCCCACCATTTAGGCCGGAGAGTAGAAGTGCCAATATCAAAAGCAGGAGATGTAATGAGATAATTATCATCAAACAAAAGATCGGATGGATCCTGAGGAAAATCAAGTGGTGTGGCTGCATGTCTGGGTGAGGCGGCAGGAGAAGTAACTGGTGGAGAGGCAAGAACAGGAAAAGCTGGAGTCTTCTTACTTGAAGCCCTCCCATCAAATGGACCTAATGGAAGACAGATACCCAAGTCTTGAGATATGAGAGATTGATCCTCTGGAACCAAAACTGGAGGAGAGAGATGAAATGACCCATGTTCTTCATCAAAGACCACACCACGACTGAAGATGAGATGATTAGTCTCGATGTCAACCAGGCGGTAGGCTTTGTGATTATCATTGTAGTCAACTAGCATGAGTTTCTGGCTCTTAGCATCTAACTTGGAGCGTTTATCATCAGGGATCCAGACAAAGGCAGTGGAGCCAAAAACTTTGAGATAACTGATTCTGGGCTTATGGCCAGACTAGGCCTCTTACGGAGTCTACTTCTTAACAGCCACTGTAGGAGTGTTGTTGAGAAGATAGATGGCAGTGTGGACAACTTCAGCCCAAAATTTCTTTGGAACACTCTTGTGTTCAAGCATAGACTAGGCCATTTCGGTGATCATGCGGTTTCGATGCTCAACGACACCATTTTGATGAGGGGTGTAGGGTATTGTTAATTGGCACTTTATGCCATGTTCACAGAAATAGGAGAAGGTAGAGGAACAAAATTCTCCCCCATTGTTAGTTCTAAGAGTACTAATATGTTGACCAAACTCTTTTTCTACAAATGATTTGAACTTTTGAAACACAACAAACGCCTCTGATTTTACGAAGGAAAAAAACCCACATTTTACGACTAAAATCATCAACAAAAAGTAAAAAATACCTGGACCCAATAACAGAGGGAGTAGCCATACGTCCACAAACATCAACATGGACCAGTTGTAATACCTTAGAAGTTGTCCAAGAGTCGCCATCTGAAAAAGGAGTACCATGTTGCTTCCCAATCTGACATGCTCCGCAAACTCCAAGGTTCAGGGTTTGAATCTCCGGCAGTCGAGTGACAAGATCTTCCCAAACAAGCTGAGAAAGATAGTGCACATTCAAGTGCCCATACCATTGATGCTAGAGTGTACTAATAGAGGAGTGGTGGGCTGCCATAGCAAGCTCCTCAGAATCCCCAAAGTCAACAAGTCTGAAAAGACCATGATCCTCAACACCCACAACAATTATAGACTGAGTTTCCCGATCAATGATATAGCACTGATGTGAACTAAAGTTCACGTCTAGTCGAGGAGAATGTCTCAGAATTAGACTGACTGAGAGAAGGTTGAGTTCCATTCCTGGAACATAGTACACATCAAGGAAAATCAATTTCCCTCCGCCCGACTGTATCTGTATATTGCCTTTTCTGACAACGGTTTACTCTTCTCCTCCCAAAATGACTGAATCTGAGAATGGCTGAAAGTCAGAGAACCAATCTCGGCGATGAGTGAAGCGGCGGGAGGCACCTGAATCAATGTACAAGGCAGAGGATTTGACATGATCTGCAAGTCTTTTAGCCATGAAGGCTTAAAAGGCAAACTCACCCTACTTAGTGTGCTTTGCAGCATGTGCTTTAGGCTGTGAACCAAATTGCTTGGCTTGAGTAGCTAAGCATTTACAACACTCCAACTTCATATGACCAAACTTATGGCAATAGTTGCACTGAATATTCTTCTTCCGGGAGCTTTCTAATGACTGAGCAGAGGGATTCTGCTAAGAAGACTGAGAGAACTGATAGTTGTTTGTGTCCTTATGAATGGAGTTAGTTGAGAAAGCTTGTGTGTTTGAAGACAAGTTGGTACCACTGTCGAATTGTTGTTTCCAGTGATCTAGTTGTAGAAGCATTATGCAGAGATCGGAGAACAAAACATCAGAATGAGCGGAAGCAATGATGAGAGTTTCAACAAAGTGCTCATAGGAAGACGAAAGACTCTTCAGGGTGATCACCACCATGTCTTCTTCCATTTTGCGTCCAATAGCTTCTAACTGATCTCGGATATCCTTGATTTTATTGAGATGATCCTGCAGGGATACCTGATCATCCATCATGATCAAGAAGAGCATATTTTTTAGGAAGAATGCACGGCTCTTATCTGAGGTTTCATGCAAACCTTTCAGATGGCTCCAAATTTTTGCAGGTGTTTTACCAAAAGGAACTTGTGGGAGTTGATCATTAGTGATCGAAAGTTTGATGAGCATAACAGCTTCTCGATTTTGCTCATCAAATTTATCTTGCTCTTTGCCTTCTTCCTCGGGACGATTAGTCTTGCCCAAAACAATTTTATCAAGACATCTGCATTCAAAAATCGTCATCATACATTGCTTCCAAGTATTGTAGTTTTTGTCGTTGAATTTCTGACTACCCTCAAGCGGAATATTCGTCAGGGAAGCCATTATAGAAGTCTGAGGTCAGAGGTGGTTGACCAAAAGGCAGCACGAATATCGAGGCAAAATATTTGCAAATCATGTTGTGAATAACACAGATGTAGAAAAACAGGCACAGATTTTGAGACTAAGTTACAAATTTTTGGGCACGGATCCCAAGGGAAAATATTTGAAATCCCCAGAAAATTTTGACAAACCAAAAGAGTACTCAAAAAACCCACCAAGAATCAATAGTCAAAATTTGAAACCAACTAAAAAAACAGAGGTTTCTAAAAGAAACCCTAATCGGTCTGCAAAATTTTGAAAAAATTGGTAGAAGATTGCAAAGGAAGGTAGTAAAAAAAATGGCAGAATCCTGTGAATAGCAAAGAAGGCTCTGGTTACACAGAAACAGTGATGGAAGCACCAAGAAAAACCATCGCTTGTTCAGAAAACCCTAGGCGAGAGAAGAACGACCTCTATGATGGTCAAAATATGCTGAAAACAACACTGATTTGTACAGAACAATCACAGGAGAGGGTCATAACTGGCAAAAAAATAGTGGTCGACGTTGATAAATGTAGAAAAAAAAGCTCACAGAAGGAAAGACGAAGCTTAAAAGGCACGATTTAACTCGCGTCTGGGTAGAAAATGAAGTTTGCAGAAGAGAAACAAGCTTCCACGGCAATAGATGTTGTCGCATGAAGAGAGGCGACACATTTTTTTTTAAACGCAGAAATCTGAGAGGCGTTGCGTGGGTGAAGAACGACACACAATCAAGCAAAAAATCAAACCCCTCACTGTCGTAGATATATTCAGATTGGTAAAAAAAAAACCCATGGGAGCATAACAAACCAACACGGACGTGGATAGGAAAATTATTTTCCTAAAAGCAGACCCACGAACTCCCTCAGAAAGTCTTTTCAAAAAATTATACTGAAATCTTTTGAAACAAAAAAAAAAGAATCTACAAATCCCGCTCTGATACCATATTAGACAGACTATTTGGTAAAATATTGGATGGATTAAAGAATGAGCAAGACGCTCATTATATAGTTAACAAAGATAACATTATTAGAAACATTCTAATAACGAAAGAATAAAAGAATTTAGAAACATTCTAATATTTACAAGATACACAATGTTGACCATTAAAAGACAAATAAATAAGATATTCGGAGATATTATTCTAATAAATGGTGTCACCCTCCTCAACAAAGAAAGTATCTCTAACCTATAATATTTCAAAAACAGTGCAAATGCTAGGAGATGCAAGAGTGTGGTCATCTTGGTCCAAAAATCAACAATGATCTTTTGCAACCTTTTGAGAAATGTTCTTATTTAATCATGCTCCTTGGATTCTATCATAGTCCTTAATTTTTCAACCATGGAGTCCATGCCATCCCAAACATGGACAATCTCTATCAATATACCTAATCATGTTGATAATGAGCTTAGTCAAACTTAAAACCCTCATCATCTAAGATCAATGCTTTGATTTTTTGGGATTTCTTTATATTTGATTGCCTCAATAAACTCCGAAGAGTGTTGATGACCACAACACTCAATGCCTCTCATACCTTCACAAACCATCTAAAGACAATTATGTGTAATGCAAATCAAGTTTTGACAACCCCACATGGTGTAAAAAATAAACCTAATTAAAATATTTTTAAAAATGGCATGTCATATGACAAAAAATGGAAAAAAAATTAAAGTATACTAGAAAATTAAATTTAAATTACCTTCGACAACTCAAAGTTGGAGGTGGTCTTGAAGATGGCTGGTGACATATAATGATTTGTCACAAACATTTGAATCTCCTCGACCTTCATGAAAATTTATTTGACCTACTCAACCCCTAAGCCAATCTTTTGCAATATCGAGTTGAATGTGTGAGCAGCACAAGGTGTCCCAAAAATATGCCCATACTGTAAGATGACATCCCAAATCTAACCCAATTTTTCTGCACTCTAACTTGTCCAAACTGGTGCCAAATTATCCACCTATTTCCAAAACTCAATGAAGATACAATTTCCCCATTATGTTTGCATGAATGTCAAATATGGATTCCAGATTGCAAATGAGATTTTAATATTGCAGAAGTAAACTACGATAGTAGGTTTCTATTAATTTGGACAGAGCTAACCAAGAAAGAACATCACAAACAACTAAACTGATAACACGTATTTTAATTCATATTTCAAATGCTAAGTTTGCAAGAGATTTGACCTTATTTGTGTTAATGTTTAGCCCAGAAATAATGATAAACAACAATAAACAAAATAGGTACAAAATACATGACTTTATCCTGGGAAAACCCTCCAACTAGAGAAAAACCCAGCCAAGCCAGAAAAATATCTCTTTTATTAATAATAGAAGTTCAAGTACAATGCTTTCAACTTGATGCAATTCCTCCACACAAAAAGCAATCACATATATATATATATATATATATAGAAATTGAGACTTCATATCACAACTGAAGATCTCTTCAATTTCCAAAAACAAGACTTCATATTTCCAAACACATGACTCTTTGCATGTCCCATGTCTCTTCATATAATAAAATGTCAAATATTAAGAGTGTGACACCTAGCACACATTGTGCTCACTTAAAATGACGGAAATATCATCATAAATATCTTCTCTAGCTATGACGCAATACATAGGTACTGTCCCAATTTCAACATATAGCAAAATCAGAGATAAAGATCTCTATCACGGCTACAATCTTCAACACTCCCTCTTAGCAAGAGAGAGATCTTTAGTATGGCAGGCACACATAGATACAACCAAAGATGTCAATAATAAATTCTCGTCACTTTGTTATCTCAGCATAACATTATTCATCATAATTATTTCATAAGTGCATAAAATTAAAGTCATGGAGTCGCACACATGACTTTCACCATGCCTGAACATTGAGGGTGGTCTACCATACCTACTCGCAGAGGGTGGAACGAGGGCTTTTACCTCAGACTTCTCGCAGAGAAGAATGCATTTCCACCATGCCTACTCGCAGAGGGTGGTCTACCATACCTATTCGCAGAGGGTGGAACGAGGGCTTTCACCTCAAACTTCTCCCAGAGAAGAATGCATTTACACCATGCCTACTCGTAGAGGGTGAATCCACCATGCCTACTCGCAGAGGGTGGAACATGGGATTTCATCTCGAATGTCTCTCGCAGAGAAGAACTCATTAACAGGGGATTTTACCTCGAAATTCTCTCGCAGTGAAGAACTCATTAGCAAGGGATTTCACCTCGAACTTCTCCTTCACAAAGAAGAACTCATTAATAGCATGTATAAGAATGGCTGAGATTCTCTCTCAACAGAGACTCCCTCTCAGCAGGGACAACTTTGATCACCACAATAAGATAGTTGATTCCAACTTGACCAAACAAGGAGCTTTAGCAGTTACACTGCCACTTAAGTTTTCAAAGAAATAGACATCTCCCTCTGTCACGTAACCTCCCTCTGAAGCTGAAAAGTCTCCCTCTAAATATCATTTCCCGTATATGATATTCCTCTTTTAATAAAGATATGTATCATCAATTCAGTCCCCATGTTTATGAATCTCTCATCATCTCATTGCTTCTTAATGTATCCTGCAATCAAGAGAAATAAATAAAATCAACCTATCATAAAGAGATATATAGAGATCAATGCTAAAAAACAAACACTATTCCCAGTGCTGTAAAAAAATAAAAAATCATAGAATACTTATCTCTTTGTAATCTGGATGCATAAAATTTGAAAACTGCTCTCAGGCTTAATCAGCTATTAACTCTTAACAATCAATAGAAGTATGCCCGTACACAAAAATTTTGAAGCAGATGCAGAGATGGCAAGAGAAAACTATCAAAGCTAAAATAGAGAACGACACTCTCAGTGTTTCTTCAATGCTTGGAACTGTCGAACATAAGACACTAGCAACACTATCATCCATCCAAGAATGCAAAAGGTTTGCCAACAAACAAGAGAGCCAAACAACTCAACCGTCGGGAGTTAAGAGACCTCCATGGCAATTAGGAGGATGAATCGATGCCTCTGACGCACATGAAGAATATTGATAAACTGTAGTCTTAAGAATATTGCAAGCTCATGATGACAAGTCATCGCACATGGTGGCCAAGACATAAACAGGGATTCCAGAAAACGAATCGTCACTATTATTATTCATTAATTTCCGATAACCTTCGCTAGCTAGTCATAGTCGTATGCGATGCCAATTCATCACATATAGCACCAACAATAAATTCAGAACATCTAAGTGAACATGAGCATTCAAAAAAGTTCAAATATGAACAATGAGCAACTATGAGGTCCAGATATCTTCAGCCGCCCAGTCACAGTGAAAGAAAGTATCGGCCAATTGCTCCAAACAATGCATCTGCTCTGTCCTTTTCCTTTTATAGAACAACACCATCAAACTCGACCAACTTCGTTCAGGAAGAACCCACGATAACCAGAATAGCTGCATCTTTGCTAGATTTAGCCCATCGAACGGATATTACTCTCTGATAATGCATAGAAAAACGACAAGCTGAGAATTTGAACACATGTCCAAAATATTAAGAAATATAATATCCACAAACAGTCACGAACTGAGACCATTATACTTAAGAGGAACGAACAGAACTGGAGCAGGAATATAATGATAGAAGATCTATATCGCTACTACAACATTCATCACTTCCATATTGTTGTAATCTAACTTGGCTCTGATACCATGTTAATGTTTAGCCCAGAAATAATGATAAACAACAATAAACAAAAGTAGAACAAAATAGGTACAAAATGCACGACTTTATCCTGGGAAAACCCTCCAGCTAGAGGGAAAAACCCAACCACACCAGAAAAATATCTCTTTTATTATTAATTGAAGTTCAAGTACAATGCTTTCAACTTGATGCAATTCCTCCACACACAAAGCAATCACATATATATATAGAATTGAGGGACTTCATATCACAACTGAAGGTCTCTTCAATTTCCAGAAACAAGACTCTTCATATTTCCAAATGCACGACTCTTTGCATGTCCCATGTCTCTTCATATAATAAAATGTAAAATATTAAGAATGTGACACCTAGCACACATTGTGCTCACTTAAAATGACGGAAATATCATCATAAATATTTTCTCTAGCTATGACGCAATACATAGGTATTGTCCCAATTTCAACATATAGCAAAATCAAAGATAAAGATCTCTATCACAGCTACAATCTTCAACAATTTGCATAAACCAACTGAGGTGTTTAGTCTTTCGATGGTGCCCATCAACCAGATTAAAGGGGTACTGTGTTCGGAAGACTCTTTCAATGCTACAGCAATCAGGTTTCCACAAGATATTTGTAAAAACTACCGATTGTCAATCTCTAGAACAGACCAACACCCATTTTGAGATTTCCCCATTTTTTCTAGTGCTTGGACTACAAATTGGAGTGCAAATTTATGAGTCGTTCTTACTCAGAAAAGATAAGATAAGAAGCTTATGGCAATGTCATGCTTCTAGAAACAGTGAAGATTGGTTTCCCTATGAAATCTCCAATGA
The DNA here is from genome assembly GCA_018584345.1 of Thuja plicata. NCBI lineage: Eukaryota > Viridiplantae > Streptophyta > Pinopsida > Cupressales > Cupressaceae > Thuja > Thuja plicata. The sequence goes on along the minus strand of MU213248.1, from coordinate 342,153 downwards.
GCAAAGTTTCTAGAAACTCACGAGAATAACATCTAGGCCACCCGATGATGATAGAGTCGGTAGTCGACACGGTTTTTTGAACCATTGATCAATTGTACGCAGGACTTCATGATTGACGGTGTTTGAAAGTAGAACTTAAGAGTCAACATCTCCCACAAAAATGACAGTTACAAACTAGCTTCGAACTGGAGAGTGAAGCTTCCAATTTGAAAACCTCATACATGACAACTGCTGAAGACAGAGGTACTCACGTTCGTTGGAAGAGATATCAATTTTAATCCATGCTACAAGCAATCAACATGTATTTTGTGAACCCAATGCACTACACTAGTGCAACTAATCGCTTCCCTTTGGTTCAAGTAAACTCCAAGATTTCCTTGTCTCACATATATGTTGCATCCTGAAGTATTACTCAATTTTGAGCCAGTATCAACGATGGCAAACACAACGACTCTGCTCTTTCGTTCCATCGTTGAACCGCAATTAAAGATTTGATTCCAACCTCTTCATAATACTTCCATTTATAGTTTTCTTGGATTAACTCCTATACTATTGAAATTCAGAAACCAACATATTCACCATTCCCAATTTCCTGCGCAATAACTTTGTATGGCTATTGTTCTGTTATGGCTTGTAATGTCTCCACTTAGGATCTTACTCAATTTGCTCTAAAATTCCCAATTACAGTTTGTGAGGTCCCCACTTCCTGGGTTGATTATGACTTGATTACTTGATGTGTAACCCTATGCTCAAGTATCAGTTCAATCTGATTTGCTATCTCCACTCTATAGTCTTTAGATCTGAATTGCAATATTGCTGTACAAATTCTATCGCAACTGATCATTGTTAGACTTTCCCCTGCAATTGTATTTTGTTTCCACTATATAAATAGTGTTTTCACTGTATAAATATTGCAGATTTCGTTTCCATTGTATAAATATTGTTTTCACTGTTTAAATACTGCAGATTATAATATAGAAGAAAGGTATTTATCTCTTATTGTTATTTTAATACCTAATGCTGGTGTAGGCCTGATTTCTGATTATATTTTTTTCCTACTGATTGCTGACTATGTTAGCACTGAATAATAATCGGTTCAAGTGCTGATTATGCAACCCAGATAGAATTCAATCCTTGGCTGTTTGCTGGTATATATATTCTTATTTCCTTGTTCGATACTTGCTGTCCTATGTCTTTTTCCCCTTACCTTGATTTGCTCCGTTCCCTGGTTAATACCTGTGATGGGTGAAGGGGAGCAACTGTCAATCAAAGTCGTGACCTTCGAGTCACAGGTTTATGTTTATTTAATTTATATTTATTCAATATGTGTGTGTGTGTGTGTGTGTTATGGTAAATCGATGTTGTTGTAGTTGTATTAAACAGAGGAGATGAAAGCTCCTCATACAGATTTACAAAGATGATATTTCTAAAAGAAACAATCGTGAACTAAAGACAAAAATAGAAACTACATAATAAACTAAAGATTAACTAAGATGACCATTAAAGAAACATTACAATATTCTAATACCCTCCCTTAATGGTCATCGTCTAACTGTTGTCTTTTGGTCACAAATTCTTCACAACATTCTGTTGTTGTTGAGACCCTCCCTGGATCTGCAAAATGTTAATGACCAAGAAGCCAAAATCCATCCAGAAAAAAATAAAGAAGGCTGCCCCCTTCTTCGTAATGCTCTGCAACGAGAGACAAGAGCATGCCTCTAACTCTACCACTAAGATGAGTCCGCCACTAACCCTCTTAGAATCTGCAAAACATTTGACCAAAAATCATCACAAAACGTCCAACCTAATGTTGGATAACAAAACTGTCCTTCCCTAGAAACAGAGATACACACTGAGAACAGTTGTCACGATTTTGAGGAAAAATCAGCAAACCGGCCAATTGCAGATGAGCAGGATGCCCCAAAACCGATTGCAAAATACCATGATTTGAAGATTACAAAGCATCGTTTTTTAAGAAAAAAATGGTAAAAACCCTAAAATAGGAAAACCTGTCATGAAATCCCACACGAACTTCGCGTATTATAGAAACCAGAAACGATTTGTGGGGAGAAAAATCGACGAAAACCCAACACAATTTTTGAGGTGAAAATTTGATCAAAACCCAACACAAAATCTGAGACACGGATCAGAACACAAAACTTCGTTTTTTAAGGAAAAACAGTAAAACCCTTTTACAAATTGATTTTAAGGCAAAAAATCGAACAAAAACCCACAATAATTTTTATGGCAAAAAATTATAAAACCCAACCACTAATTTTTAAGGACAAAAAATTAGAAAACCCAACAGATAATTTTTTAGGAAAAAATTATTAAAACCCAACAGATAATTTTTGAGGAAAAAATTATTAAAACCCACCATATAATTTTTGAGGGAAAAATTATAAACCCACCAGATAATTTTTGAGGAAAAAATTATAAACCCAACAGAGAAACCTCCATGCGGCAAAACACGAGACTTCGCATGGTAAAACAGCACATGCAAGAACATGCAACTCACAAAAAGCACATGCAAGTACATGCAACTCACATGCAAGTACATGCAACCCTCAAAAAACAGAGACTTTTGCTCAAACCAAGAAATTGCACGATCAAAACCCTCAACCAGGCTTGCGATTTTCAGCAAAAATCTTCGAAGATGAACCAAAAAAAATTTCATAAAATACCTCCAATGATTTTTATTTTAAAAAATCGAAAAACAAATTTTTGGAAAAAATTCCCGATCAGAAGAGGCTCGAATTTTTCTTAAAAAATTCACCAAATTTTATGAAATCCCATCAACCCGCTCTGATACCATGTTATGGTCAATCAATGTTGTTGTAGTTGTATTAAACAGAGGAGATGAAAGTTCCTTATATAGATTTACAAAGACGATGTTTCTAAAAGAAACAATCGTGAACTAAAGACGAAAATAGAAACTACCTAATAAACTAAAGATTAACTAAGATGACCATTAAAGAAACATTACAATATTCTAATAATATATTTAGATATATATAATTTGAGATATATGTATATATATAATCTTATAATACATATTAAATATATTTTATATTTTATGTTTGATAATATATTTTATATATTATAATATATGTTAATATATTTTATATATTATAATATATGTTAATATATTTTATATATTATAATATATGTTAATATAGAATTTTTGTGTATTACAATATATAATAATAATAATATATCAGATATTTATATTATTGTAATATATGATAATAAAATATATGATAATATATATTATAATTGTTTATCATATTATTTGATATGTTATTATTTAATGTATTATAATAATATATATTATGTCTACTATTTATTTATTTAATTATTAGCTTACTCACAATAATTTACTATATTTATTTATTTGTCTATTTTATATTTTAATATTATTATTTATTTATTAAAATCTTATTATTTAATGATTATTTACTATTTAATCATATTTCAAAACAGGGACATCACAGTCTACCCTTCCTCATATTGCTTGCCCTCAAGCAATTAGATGGTTTCTTCTCATGATTTGATACCACTGTAATGTCCTCCCTTCCGATGTTGAGTATTGCCTGATTCCTTGATGAGCGACCTTGCATATGTGTTAGTAGTTTCCACACAGATATACATATATATAAACATAAGTGAAAGAAAATATGTCTAGATCCCATGCTAATTCTCACATAATCCTTAGGGAGAAATTGTAATCAGGTTCCTAGCTCTTTGGTGAGGACCTCTGAGGGCTCTAGTTGCCTCAAGGCTTAATCTAGAATGGTCCTCAGCTATTCTACCATCTTATTACATCTCATCTCCTTTAAGGCCTCCAAAATAACCCTCATTTGATATATCCATCCTTATAATCTTTGGGAAAGACTTTATCTCTTCCAAAGTTTTATGGATGCCTTATATTGGGTGTATCCGTCCTTATAATCCTTGGGAGAGACTTTATCTCTTCCTAGGCCTTATGGATACCTACACAAGGCGTATCCATCCTTATAATCCTTGAGAGAGACTTTATCTCTTCCTTGGGCCTTATGGATACTCATACAGTTGTATCTATCCTTGTAATCTTTGGGAGAGACTTTATCTCTTCCCTAGGCCTTATGGATACTCACACGGTCGTATCCATCCTTGTAATCCTTGGGAGAGGCTTTATCTCTTCCCCAGGCCTTATGGATACTCACACAATAATATCCATCCTTGGGAGAGACTTTATCTCTTCCCCAGGCCTTATGGATACTCACACAGTCATATCCATCCTTGGGAGAGACTTTATCTCTTCCCCAGGCCTTATGGATACTCACATAGTCATATCTATCCTTGGGAGAGACTTTATCTCTTCCCTAGGCCTTACAGATACTCACACAATCGTATACATCCTTGTAAACCTTGGGAGAAACTTTATCTCTTCCCAGGACTTATGGATACCTTCTACTTTGGTGTATCAATCTTCATAACCCTTGGGAGAGACTTTATCTCTTTCCAAGTCTTATGGATACCCATTCAAGGGGTATCCATCCTTATAATCCTTAGGAGAGACTTTATCTCTTCCCAGGCCTTATGAATACCCCACACAAGTTGTATCCACCTTATAATCCTTGGGAGAGACTTTATCTCTTCCCTGACCTTCAGAGGTGTGTGGTCTCTACCTTAATTCCGCACAAAGAATTGAGAATATTCTGAGAATGAATAAATACAATTTAATATTTGCATTAATATTTTTGTGGTTACTTTGTTTATTACAAATTCTCATTCCCTGGTCTGGTATTCAAATCTTTATTCGTTAGCCTCGATCACCAGTTTTACTTGTTGGTTTTATATATACTTTTATTCGATATTGATAATTTCCCAACTAATTGGAAGTGAATGAGTTTTTTATTTCTAATTTCTATTTGCTGCTTTTCTTCTAGTCTTGATGTAATTCCCAAATTCGTGCACTATTGTCAAAGCTAGGGCTGAATTTCCTCAAACTATTGATTTTCCCCTCTATTTAGTGATTGGATGTTGTTAAGATCCCCTTTATCATGTCTTTTTATCTTATGCGGCGCTCCTTCTGTTTCTTTGTCAAGTGTTGCTTCTATTCTATGGACTTTATTTATTTTACCACACTTATGTCCCAATGACCATGGTTCTTTGCATCTGAAACATAAGCATCTTTTCATTATTTCATCTTTTTGCTTAAGGGCTTCCTTGCCTTGGAATTGATGCTGAGTATTATCTTTTCTTGACCCTTGATACTCGTGATGTGCCTAGTTGAGGGATTTTTGGGTTTTTCCTTTGAAGAATTTGATTCAACCTTCTTATCCTTTTGTATTGCTTCTTCCGTGGTTTGTGGTTCTAAGGGATTTACTATAGCTTTGATTGATTCTTTAAGTCCTTCAATAAATAGATAGGTGAGTCTTCTTTGGGATAGGTCAGGAACCATTTCGGAGAGTTTTTGAAATTCCATGGGCAAATTCCTCCACGGTTCCATGTTGCTTAAGTTGTGTTAGTTCCTTAAAGGATCATTCTAGATGTCTTTGGTCAAATCTACTAATGAGCCTTTAAGTAAACTCACTATGGGTTGTTATATTTTTATGGCCTTGAGTGATGATGCCATGATGCCACCAATCGTGGACTATGGCAAACTTGATAGCATTTTCCTCGGTCATAGGGCTGAGGGATAAATATTTGTCAAGTTATTGGACCCGTGATTGAGCGGTAATTCTACCGGAGCCATAAAAGCATGGAAGATTCATCTTGCTTATCTTTGATTTGAAATCTTTGTCTGAAAGGTTCTTTCTTCTAGTTGAATTGGCTTGGGTCTTGATTTCATAATACTCTTTAAAGGGTATTCAATTTTGAATTCTTGGGTCTAATCTGGCATACATTTGCACAAGTTCCTCTACATTGTTTGTGATTGGTTCTTCTTCTTCGATGATCAGTTCTTCCCTTGGTAAAAATGGAGGAATGGTTTGCCTAAGGATGGAACTTTGGGTTGAATGTTCATTCTCTTTCATTACGGCTATTGTTCATGCTTTGAATAGCTTGGAGGATCAATATATTGGTCCTTTCAAATCTTTCATTAGTCTATTCCATGAAGGTTTTGAGTTCATTGGCTAATTGCTCTACCATGGCAGCTGTGCGTTTCTTGCGTTGATAGGTTTGCATGAACTATCCTCACAGGATGGCAGGATTATGCTTTGATACCACTATAATGTCCCCACTTAGGATCTTACTCAATTTGCTCTAAAATTCCCAATTACGGTTTGTGATGTCGCCACTTCCTGGGTTGATTATGACTTGATTACTTGATGTGCAACCCTATGCTCAAGTATCAGTTAAATCTGATTTGCTATTTCCACTCTATAGTCTTTAGATCTGAATTGCAATATTGCTGTCCAAATTCTATCACAGCTGATTATTGTTAGACTTTCCCCTGCAATTGTATTTTGTTTCCACTATATAAATAATGTTTTCACTGTATAAATATTGTAGATTTTGTTTCCACTGTATAAATACTGTTTTCACTGTATAAATATTGTAGATTATAATTTAGAAGAAAGGTATTTATCTTGTATTGTTATTTTAATACTTAATGCTGGTGTAGGCCCGATTTCTGATTATATTTTTATCCTACTGATTGCTGACTGTGTTAGCACTGAATAATGATTGGTTCAAGTGCTGATTATGTAGCCCAGATGGAATCCAATCCTTGGCTGTTTGCTGGTATATATATTCTTATTTCCTTGTTCGCTACTTGCTGTCCTATGTCTTTTTCCCCTTACCTTGCTTTGCTCCCTTCCCTTATTAATACCAGTGATGGGTAATGAAGGGGAGCGACTGCCAATCAAAGTCATGACCTTTGAGTCACGGGTTTATGTTTATTTGATTTATATTTATTCATTATACACACACACACACACACATATATATATGCATGCATGTATTTATGTATGTATATATAATTATAATATTATAATATATATTAAATATATTTTATGTTTGATAATATATTTTATATATTATAATATATGTTAATATATAATTTTTATGTGTATTACAATATAATAATATATCAGATATTTATATTATTGTAATATATGTTAATAATATATATAAGATAATATTATCTATTATAATTGTTTATCATATTATTTGATGTATTATATTGATATATATTATGTCTACTATTTATTTATTTAATTATTAGCTTATTCACTATAATTTCCTATTGTTTATTTATTTGTCTATTTTATATTTTAATATTATTATTTATTTATTAAAATCCTATTATTTAATGTTTATTTACTATTTAATCCTACTTTAAAACGGGGACATCACATGGCTTCTACGCAAGGACCTCAGTTTGTTCGATTTTACTCTTCTCATGGAGAAACGTGAACCAAAAATGAGAGACTCGATAGACACTAGTGTTTCTCCAATTTTAAATCGAATATCTACTATGACAGAGGGTTTCAAACTGATATAAATCATGTCGATACCCAACTTATCGATGAACGCCCAGTAATGAATTCCAACTTAAAATAAAATATTCCACCAAGAGTTCATAAACTTCACGGCAGCAGCTTACCCCTTTTTTTCTTTTTTTTTTAAGAATCATCAAACATTCAATTCAGAATTACTGATCGAATCTATTATTCTATTTATTTGCCAACTCTTAAGATAGTAAATTGAAACATCCAGATTACCCTGAGAATGTCTTCCAATTCTGAAGGTAATGTTCTTCTGAAAAAGTTTTTGTTTTCCAGAGGCTGTAATCGATCTGCAATCTGCAAGATTCCTGGCTTCAATTAAGAATTTCCAGTCTGCCCCTCACTGAAAACTTCCAATTCTTTTAACCTGATCTCCCAAATGTAACTGCCAAGAAATTCTTTAAATTCCTTCAATTTTTAATTCCCTCAGCATATGAGACAAAAAGAATATTTCACTTTTTTCTTAAATTAACTTTATTAGTGCAAGTGAAATATTAATATTTAATTAAATGCTAATGAGGGGCAACTTAGCATTTAATTAAAATTAATAATGTAAGTCTCATTAATTGAGGGGAACATTACACATACTTACACTCCACTATTGAACTACTTTCCCTACAATTTTTAGCATTGTCAATTATAACTTGGACAACATTTTTTAAGCTTGACATCTGAATGGATTGTATGAGAATATTGGCAATGAAATTCGCATCTTTCACTTGCCCCTCAATCTATTGCCATTAAAAACTACGTTTGTTTAAGGGAAATTGCAATGACATTGATTAGTGATCTATTTTTGCAATATTTCCATACATCGCAAATGGACCAACCTACTTTGGGCTATGTATCCTGGATTGCCCTCAATGATGCCTTTGCAAAAGCTTTCTCCTTAGCCAGTAAGTGGTGCATGCCTTTTGATAGTCAAAACTATTGTAATCAACAAATGCATGACAACTACCATCACCATCTCTTGCCAATATGGTGATTTAAGAAAGTTGAAAGAAAGCCCATTGTCATAAATGAAACAAGCAACATTATTGATTGCAACCTCCCTCCCCTCATTATTGAAAGCATTTTCCAGTGGGTCTGTTTTACACAGAAGGGGTATTCTCTTCTCACGAAGACGGTAACATGAAATGATGTGGGTCAACCACTTGTGATAAGTTACTAGTAAGTTTCTGAAATCTATTATTTACCATTTCAGTGTCCTCTTGTTATTTAATATATCCCATTATTCATTGCTTTGGCAACCCTTTTTATTTTAGGGTGAAATTAGGCAATTAAGATATTTTTGTTTTAAAAAAGCTCTTTTTGGTATTTTGTAGATCTACCTAGGTTCACCAAAGTCTGGCCTGTGCCTGCCCAAAGAAAACCTAGAGCCGTCTCAACCCAGACCAGACCCACACATGTACAAGGGAGATTTAGGGAGGAGCCCAATAACATAGCTTGGAAACGTACTGTAAATACTTCAAACAATAGTATCATTCTTAGCATTATTATCACAACAAGAAGATACATAATATTAACAATGAATCAAGTTGATGAAAGGATAGGGCACAATTACCAAATCTCTCAATATTGCAGATCTATCTACATGAAGGATGGAATATAAAATCTAAACCACTTTATATGCCATCTCAACTGACCTATAGATGCTCTGAAATGGGTAATAGAGCTGCAGTCTTTGGTCAAAGCAGTCAGCAAGTCAAAGTCTTGTAAAGAGCGATTTCAGAATAAGCATGAGAAGCAAAAGTTATGGACCCAAGAAAAGGAGCAGCGTTCCAAGGGTATTAATGTTGGCACATTGAAGCAGGATCAAGTAAAGTCTAAAGCAGATATAGGACATATCTCTTCTTTCATTGCTCAGTGAACAGTGAGAACAATCACTACTAAAAATTATATTTAAAAGCCCTTCAATAAAAGTTATATTTAAAAGCCCTTTACATTCAACTTTAACGCTGAATTTCTAAGTGTTTTCATATCCATTTACAATTTTCTTTGTCTTGTACATCTTTCACCACCTGTGAGCTATCATTACTAGAAGTTATCTCATATGTTCGTTATGTCCCTTTCAAACCAATGTTTATTATGTCCCTTTCGAACCAATAATTAATGGATCTACTTATTGTCGCCTTTATTGAAAAATATTAATGACTGGCATCAAATAAATGAAACTGCCTCCAAAGTTCTTCTAAGAAGCCAAAATAATCTTACGGAAACTTTAAAGTAGTTCCGAGTATAAACACCTCCATATATAGCAATACAATTCAAGTGTTCTCATGGTAGAATCATTGTGCACCATTTCAATGTTCTAATTTAAAAATATACAAGCTTCCTTGAATGCAATAATCTGATTTCATGCATGCACTTTTATCACTAAAAATGAGATTTCAGAAATTTTATATGCTTTGAAACTTTCCTTCCAAAGGAACACCATGCATGTCTTCAATAAACAAAACTGCTAAAAGTCAGAAGCATGATATGAACATAACACTGAAAATCACATAATTACCAGAATAAGTCTGTTGGGCTGATAAAAATATTAAATCCTGTATTGTATGACCTGCCTAATCCTGGATTATCATAGGATCTCCCCCGTCTCCCACGGTTGTCATCCTCGCTGTCAAGATAACCATGTTCAGAACTTTTTCAAAATAAACATCAAGCCATCCATGCTTTCTCAGTATACATTATTTCATTGTGTTGTTCAGAAAGCTTTAATGGTTGAATATAGTGCCACAAAAACTAGCTCCATTTAATATCAAAAGACACAGATTTTGAAGGACAAACTTTCTAGCAATTTAAACTCCCTGAATGATTAGGACCTTGTTCCCCACATCAGGTATGGAGTTATGTATTTTGCATATACAACTAACTACAAAACATACAAATTGTAACCTATAATAATAAATGCAGTCTACTAACCATCAAACTGTGCATGGCTTAATCTATAAAACAGGTTATAGCCGCAAAAGTAGAAGATAAATATGAGCAAATACCTTCTACCAGACAAAATAGCAATGATTGCTGTGTAAACAATAGCAATTGAAGCAAGAAGTGCTGTTCCAAATGATACCCTGATCAAGTACTCTGCCACAGCCTGACAGAAACCAGATTAGTCTCTATCTGGTTATAATTAACTCCTACTCCCTCAAAGACCAGAGATATCAGAAGAGAAAATGAGGACCCTCTATTACCTTTATTCTGTCAAGCACAGGTTCAAATCTCAATCTAAGAGATTTTGCAGCTAGTTTTGTTCGATAGTCCCTTGGAAAAACATATAGCACATCGCCCTCATCTGAAACCTGCCAAAAGCACCTTGCAGAAGACATTTTGCCTTCATAAAATTAAGATATTATTCAATTTTTTTCCTGCAAATTCAACTCATCTTGCATACCACATAAAACTAAGCAAACTTACGACAAGAAACAGACTAAATCGAAGTAAAGGAAACATAATAATAAAAGCAATATATTGTTGATAAAATTTTGATATGTTTTACTTTCAGCCCACTTTTCACTAGCAATTTGATAGCATGTTTAAAATTTCATTTTGAGGCCCTCCAATAAAATTCTCTCGGTAGAAGCCAAAATCCTGAAACAGTTATATTGAATGAATGTTGAAACGGGAACATTGTTAAAACATTTTTAATATAAAATGAGGTCCCAACATTTTTGGCAAATAATTTCTTTTTTATGTGGAAATTGCTTAATGAATGCTTAAAACAACATTTATTTGGTATTTGCTCCCAACATACAATGAACCACCATTGTCCAAGAAAACAGATGCACTGATACTCAAGTCCAAAGATCTGAATTGAGAATTCTCTTTAGAAGTTTTAATGCCCTTGCTCCCTATTGTGATCTTTAACACCTAGTGGTTAACCTTTGAAATATTATGCTTATGATTTTCAATACCTCCAAAGATGCTCAATCAGATTTTGATTGTCCTCTAGAGAGAAGCCCAAAGAGATCACAACATATACACATCTTGGATTTCAGTTCAATGTTCCATCTCTTGATTTCAAACCCTCTGTCGCATCTTTCCTATGAATAGGCCCCCCTCTATGTTCTAGATTGCCATTGCTTTCAAATAAATTTCCCAGATAAACCCACAATGGATAAGATTTTCGGGATCATGATTTAGGACCTGTGAATTAAGCACATGTTGAGACTCGAGAGGATCCAAACTAATGTGCTTCAGCATATGATCCAACGCAAATGGATGATTTAACAAAATATTATATGGGTTGAATCTTTAGCTCTCTGCCCAACCTCTTCATTAAGAGACCATCTTCAGACTTTCTTTCTTCACAATCTCTAATAAGTAGCCTAAAGTCCTAAGAACATATTTGGCACTTTGTTCTTCAAGGAGAGTCATCCCCATGGGTCTAACTAGGCATCATCAATGTTGGTTTTCGAAGCCAATGTGCTTCCTTAGTTTGTCAACATCTCCATTAAATAAACACTCTTTAGATAATCATTGGATTCCCCTTCTCACTTTCTCCCTAGGAAGGATGTGATTTAAAGAGTTTTCAAGGAATTTGTAGAGGATATATGTAAGTCACTGCGTGCAATGTCCCCTTTTTGGGCACATTAATTTGTGCCTTATAGTTAGCCTTTTCATCATGGTCCGGTGGGTTAACTGAGGTTTGGCAGAGGATCAGAGGGATGTTTGGCCTAGGCGTTTTCAATTTCAAGGCAATCAGAGCAATTCCCACAGGGTTTCCAGGGTACTTACTATTTATAGTAAGTCGACAGAACTCAGTTTTCCTGGCATTTCAGTAGTGGACTTGGAGCGCCTCGCCGAGAACTTTCCGGCAAGCTATCACACGTCTCAATCCGAGTTCAGTTGGCCCTCCATTTTAATGCCAAAAGATTCCTACTTTATTTTATTATGTCACTTTATAACCCAACGTTATATTTATTTAAAAAGTGACTTTAAGTGGAATATGAAGAGACAAAGTGGGAAACTCAAGGGTCACAGTTGCAGCTTTAAAAGAAGACTTGGAGTCTCATTTTATCAGGCTTATCTTTTGATATTATATTTATCTCTTGGAGATATCAAGAAGCTTTCAGCTTTCGAATACAGTCGTGAGGACGGAAACCCTTTTGGCTCAGAGGTGGATTGGACATAGCCCCAGTTCGTCTCCGGTGCGAATTCACTGCAAAGTTCGCCATTGCATTTCCAAGTTCTTGTCATTTGATATTACTGCTGAATATTGTAGTTCAGATTTTGGATTGTGGAAATCCCATTATTATTGTATTGCTGTTGTAGAATGCAATAATATTTGTTGAGGGTTTTATTGGGACATTTTGCTGGTATTTGTTATGAGTCAATGTTTTATCTGCATGATTGTATTTGTTTAAATCTGCATGAGATATATTTGAGAAAAATTGGGAAAGACCCGGTTCGGGTCATTACACTGGGACTTCTTTACCACAACCTCTTAGCCCAGGTATGGTGTTCCATGCTAAGCATTTCTTAGAGCCTACACATTATTGAAGGTACAATGTACTAGTCCAATTGTCTCTAGCACCATTGATTGTATAAAGGATTCCTCTTTGTGAGCCAGCATTAATTCCAACCAATTATGAATTGAATCTTTCCACCATATGCCTCATGATGATAGGATATGTCATCTCTTTTATCTCTGTGAGGTGTAGAATCAGAATCACTTTCTTTTAAAATGCCCCATTCACCATAAGAATTAGGGTAGGTACCATTGTTTTTACATAGACGCAAGAGGTTCCCCTTCCATCTTCTTCTAATATCCTATGTTCTAACCATATGTGTTCGGCCTTTTTTCGTTTTGGAGGTTATCCCTTTCAGGCATAGAAGATTTAAAGGGGTATCCACAGCTAACATGGCACATTTCTTTTTCTATTCTATTACTGATGTTAAAGAGATTAAGCAAGTTTGGATTCAGGTAAACAAAAAATAGCAACAAATCATGAGGCAATGTTTTCCTTAATGTCTTGCTACAAGTGTATCCTAGCCCTCTCACTTATATACCAAGCAACATGAATCTATCAATACTTGATGTCATATACCTTTTGTTTCTCCTAGATAGAAACCCGAGCACAAGAACATGTGCACATCACTAGTTTTCATCTATCTCAAGAAACTTATCAACCTTTGGCATTAGAAGAGGTCTATGGAAAGTATCCTATTTCGATTGTCCATCCAAAGCTTCTTGGTTGAGGGCATCTCCTCAGTTCTTCTATTGATGTTGTTGGTTCATTCTTATCTACTCCTAAACAATACTGCTTTGCAGCATTAGTTTCCAGCCCATGGTCTCCACCTTCAGAATTGAGCTCCTTGCATCCCACGCCCTCTAAGCTCTGTTAAACACTCAAAAATCCTCACTTTCACTCGCAATTTCATTTCAAGTTTTTCAACAACTAGGTTGAAGAGAAGCAATAGAGTGATTGAAGGAGTGAAGGAGTGTGATTGAAGTGTTGCAAGTGCAAAAGGGGCAAGGACAAGCAAGAAGAAGAGGAAGAAAAGGAATTCCTCACAAGTAGGAAGGACTATTCAAGTACAAGGTAGGATTCTATGACTGTTTATTCAAAAAAAAAAGTTTTTTTAATTTATTTCTTTACCAAAAAAAGTTTTAATCAAAATTCCATAGATATGGCATATTTGTAGATTTATTGCAATGTTCATTGTTCATTGTTCATATTGTCATCAAGATTCAACATTGAAATTTAAATTTTATTTTCAAATTTGTCAAACTATGCTTGAAACTAGGTTAAAACTAGGTACTTCTAGAATTATAAACTTCTAAAAATATGAATTTATATTGTTTATTGTAGTGTCACAATGAGCTATCATGGCATGAGTGAGGATGCTGGATGAGATAAAGGTTGATACTTCATAGAGAAAGTAATGAGTTAGAGGTTCATACTTCATAGAGAAGCAGAATTATGAATTGCAAAAGAGGTCGGGACATCTATTCCTACCTAGCTTTGATGGATCATCCAAGTGTGCTAATTTGCAGTGTAGTAAATCAGCAATAGTTGATCAGCCACATGATGGTAGGTGTTCTAAAAATGATGAATCAGAGGATTGCCAAAAACAAAGTAATATGGGGAATTGTCTTAAACACAAATGGGATGGAGAAACTGGAATAAATGAGAAGAGTAAAGAGCTGAAGCCAGTAGAAGCATTCTTGAAAGAAGAAAAATGAAAATCAGAAGTTAACCTTGAAGAAGGGTTGGTGAAGAAACTAAATGAAGTTGATCATGGGGTGGAAGCTAATTCTACAAGTGCTTCTATCTATAAAGATAAATGCATTGTTGCCCATCAGATTAAAAAATCTGATAATGAAGTTGCTCCTTTGTGTCCTATCACAGATGGGTATGATGGTGTTCATTAAATTAAAAAATCAATTGTTGATAAAAGTAAGGAGTGCAAGAGTCTCTTGGTGGGTGACTTAGAGGTCATGATTGATAAGCCATGTGAAGAGATGAATTATCTTGATGCTTCCATGAATGACTCTACTGCTGTCCGACTTCCTCTGCATGAAGAAAAACCATTGGGTATTAATGAAGACTTCACTTGCAGCGATGTGACAACATTTATGGTGGATCATACGCTTGACTTTCAATTGATATTATCTCATGAATCAATGCTTGTCAATGGGCGACTTCACATGGAAGGAGACGGTTAAAAAAGTAGAAGTATTACAGCCAAAGCTTTTTGGGTTCCAATTCAATCACTGTTATTAGGAGGCTATCCTACATTGCTAGTTACGAAAGTTTCATATTGTAATTTGATGACAGCAGCTGTTTGAATAGATTGGAATGATTGGGATCATTACCCCCAAGTTGGATATTGGCACAGTGATGAGGTTCCAGCAGTACATGACATTGGAGGCATTTCCTACACCATCAGGAGTATAAATTTCAATCAGTTTGATGGTGTTTTGAATTATAACAGCAGTCATTTATGGTTTGATATATTCTTTCTAGCGCCATTGATGGACACTCATCACATTTTTGCAGATTCACTCAGAGTTGGCATTAATAATATGATGAAAGACATCTGTCTCTTCCATTTTAGGGAGTGTGATAGTGTGAGGAGTTGGGATCTAAGGATTTGCTTGATGGATGGAGTGCCTCTTAGGTTGCTGCAGATTAATGACAGTTATATCAAAGTGGCGCAACGAATTGGTGGAGCCGTATTATGTAAATATATGGGATCCTGGTGGTGCAACAAAGAATCGCTTGAGGACAAGCAATGTTTGGGCAAGGAGGACTGTAATGTCCCCAATTTTTTAAGTGACAGTTAATTAAAATGATTTTTATGAAGTTGTCAAAAAAACAAATAAAAAATATTCAAATGACAACTTAATATTAATTAATTTAATTAAAATAATTAAAAATAATAAAATATAATGAAATGTTACTCTATTAAATAAAGTTCTCCAATTATTAAAGTCAGCCTAATCATCTAGAGGGTTCTTGGAGTTCTTTATAAGGAGGGGTTTTGCATTGTATTGGACCTGTTCAGATGTTTATTCAATTTGATATTTGATTCATTTCCTTTGAGTTAACTTCTGAGGACGAAAACCCTTGGAGTTGAAGGTGTGAACGGAAACCAATTCCTTCTTGTGGAGTGTTTGCAAGGCAGCAAGCACTGTTGAGCAAATTCGTGAAGTCTTGATTGGAGACAAATTTGAAAGATTTTGAGTTTGTTTCAGACATAATAATATTCTGCTTCTATTTCTTATTTGGGAAATAAGGATATTGTATTCTGAATATTTATATATTTTGGTGTGAGCTTTATTGGGGGTTTATATTATATTCTAAATACTTTATATTTCTGAGTATTATGTGGCAAAATATTTGTGGGTCCCAATACTTTGTTTGAGGCAAGGTTCAATATATATTGAAGAAAAATATTTGAGTTATGGAGGGTAATAAAGGTTTGTGTCTGCAGTTGGTTTATTATCGGCAATGGCAAATTAATGTTATTATGTCATGGGTTTGATTAATTGGAATAAAATATGGAAGGGGATATGGTTCAAAATTATTGAAGTCAATATATATTTGATTTGTGTTCATCAGGTTTCATCATCTCTAAAGTTGGTCGCATGACACCTTTGCCATGGAAATTATTTGTGTCCGCCAATATTATATTTGCTCAAAGCTAGGCACTGGAAGTTTGCTGTGTGGAGACCATTATATGAATCGACTTCATACAAATGTGTTGTGGAGGAATCGCAGTTGGCATCTGTTGATGTGAGTTTTGTACCACTACATAACATATAGGATTTAAACACTTGATACAGGATATCAAACACTCAACCCTCTCTTGAAAATTTATTACTCATGAAGAACATGAGAAAACTCCAAGGTTCCTTACACCTGTGGATCCTAACTCAGTTATATTATTGATGTGATTTGCTAGTAATCACGTCGGCGGGCTTACGTTGTTCCTTCAAGGATATCAGGTTCTTGCTATGATGGTGATGGGACTTAGCTTTTCAACGTATAATCAATTGATCCCTTCTTAATTTATATCACTTCCAACTTCACTCATCAAACTCTCACTATTAAGCTACTCACTGCCTTACTACTACTCCTATGAATGAAGAAATTAGCAAATGGACGGGGATCAAACCTAATGAAAGCTTACCAGCGGTGCTACCTTCATAGATGCAATGATTCAAGGGGAACGAGA
>MU213248.1:298068-313001 GCA_018584345.1 Thuja plicata | reverse complement strand
ATGGTTATGTTTTTTGTCTTTCACTATCAAGGTTGATAGTTAAGGGTGTGTCCAAATATAGATGGGATCTATAGTTTGATCTTACCCTCAAGACTAAGAGGGAGTGTTAATAATTATAGCCTTTTGGTTAAGATCAAAATTGGATAAAAGAATTAACAATTATTATTAATTATGACCCTTTATTTACTTGTGTGATTTTATGATAATAAGAGTATTATTATAAAACGCAAGTAATTAATGTTTATGTGGTTTTAATTAATTAAGCCAAGTCGGCCCTTAATTAAGCCAAGTCGGCTCTCTTGAGAGAGTGTAAGAATTAATTAAAACCCATATATATAATGGATCGATTCTAGGAGAGAAATCATCAAAAACATAACATGCATTTTCTTCTCCTAGAATTCGAATTAATCAGATTTTCCTTCTTCTACTTGGAGCCAATGTGTCTTAGATTTCGACCTATATTGGAGTAGCGAATCAAGACAAATCGAAGTGCATGCTGGGCAGATTTGGACCAGACATCTACAGTGCAAATTCTTCCAGCCATGTCGAATTCACATAAGCGAGATTCAGATCTGATTTGAAGTGCAAATTCAAGGGCATGAATTCGCATCTTGGAAGATCAATACTATGTCAACCTAGAGCTGGAAATCAGACCTGTGATTGCAGCATCTGGACTTTACATTAAAGGCAGATCCGTATTTATTTCATCCATTGGATCTCAAGCAAATTGGTGAACAAATCGGATTTGGATTGCACTCACATTCAAGGGATTCGCAGACAAACTCAAGCTCAGTCCAGAACTTCATTTCCGGGTATTATCTATCCTTATTTGAAGTTTACTTTGTCTCCTTCCTGTGCTTAGTTTTGTTAGACCTCTATAGACTGTATATTCCTTGCTAGAATCTGAAATATATTAACATCTTGGGCATAGTCCATCTATCAGTCTTGCACATGAGATGATGCGATCCAATTCTCAACTGGGTAATTAACAACTTCACCTTCCTCTTTATTGCAGCTCTCATTTATGCATTTTTTGTTGGTGTAACCATTCACTGTTAGCATAACATTGGTTCTATTACATTGTTTATTATAGGTGGCAGTTATGGGTAAGTGGTTATATCAACTGCAATGTTTCATCCTTATTTTAGCATGCTCAATGTACATCGAATCGATCTATCAAAAAAGCATTCTGCTCTTTCATTTGGTATCAAAGCGGTGCAGTTGTAGGGATTTTGCTGATGCTGAACGGTTCCTGTGTTTTGGCCAAGATTGCTGTTTGAGCAGAAATGACATCTCCACAGCCCCCTTGAGTAAGAGCAGGTGATGACAGAAGTTGCTGCTGTGCGCAAGAGGGAAGTCATCTGGGTATTGGTGGAAAACAAAAGGAAAGCCTCAACGATATACACTACTGCTATGCCGTGAAGAACAAATTGGAGCATCTAAATGTTAATTGGCTTCTAGAAGTGAAGGCTTGGGAAGATGTTGAAACAGTTGAAGTTTGTTGCTGTTTAAAGTTGGAGGACTATTATATTTTGCGTATGCATCTTTTAATCCCTTGAATGCCTTTTACACTCTGTGTTTCTTGTTCCTGAAATAATAATCTGACTGAAATGCCAATTACAATCATGCCCGACAAATCTGCAAATACATATCACACTTGACAAATCCATATATCTGTAAATTTACTTCATTCCTTGCTCTCTATGTAATGCCAATATCAAGTACCCTTTCCTCCATAATCATGATTGCACGGCATAAAACAGATATGACTATCATTTTGCATTATTGAATCCATTGCTAAATAATTTATTGCTGCCACTGTTGGATTCTCTATTGACCAAAATTTGCCCCATACAGTGTGATTCTCATTGCAAGTCTGCAATAATAGTGATGCTGCACATAACACATTTGGATTCTGAACTTTGAATGTGTATACTCAATTCACAACTGCCACTTCGTTTATCACAATTTAATTTGTGATGTACTCGCTGTCACATCGCTACAAAAACATTGAAACACATGCTTACATCTTCCGTGCATGCTTTCAATGTCTATGTTACAAATGAGACTCAAGAGTAATCTAAGTGGTTTTTATTGGGCTTGCATCTCTATCCAACCATATCAATCAATTAGCATGTTGTTCACATAGATAATGAATAAGGCTGTTGCAAGAGGAAAAATTGGACATACTGTCCTGGAGCTATAAATCACAGGCATGAATTAAATTAATGTTTCAATGAGGATGCTCAATAGAAGTGAAAAGCTTCAAATGATAGTATCTAGAACTAAGAGCATTGGAAAACTTAAGAGGTTGCCTCTCCAATCATTATCAACACTTTTGAAGTACCATGGTGTAAAGAAAAATGAGGTAACAAAGAATGGCGAGTTTTCAATGGGTGGAATGGAGTTTATGGAATGTGTGCATACCAATTAGATAAGGCATAATATTGAGAAACTTCAAGATGTTATACTTGTGTCTTTACACACAATGCATAGGGAGATAGAAGGTTTGAAAATGGTTGCAGCAAGGATTGAAGTCAAAATCTTTTTAATGCCACTAAGGTTGTTTATGATGATCTTGCAAAAGAACCTATTTAGAAGTATCCTTTGAATGTTTTCAATTGGGCTCTTGGAGGTTGTATTATTTCCTCTAGTGCTGATTTTGGAGGGTAAAGTGTAACAGGATCAATTTGGAGGTTAGCGGCATCGAAGGATGGAAGAATTTCCATCATCTGAAGTCAGCTTCTCACTTTGTGATGGTGTTTTGTGTGAGAAGCATTTTTGGCATTTTTGGTTTATGTTTTTTGTTTTGCATTCATTGTTGATGCTGATGAATTTGAAGAATGCATGTGTTGTGAAGATTCATTTTGGAGACAAGTCCAAGATTTGGTGTTGAGCTCAATATGGATTGTTGTCCAGCAAGCTTTAGAGTACATGATCAAGAATTATACCCTTTCGTGGTCATCAAACAATGATAGAGCTTTGTCATAGCTCTTAGAGATTGTTGTTGAATAATTCAAGACTGTGATTCAAGAGTTTGGGACTGAGAGCTTGAGAACACAGCTCAAAGCTACACCTTTCCAAATTTCAAGAGACAGCCTGATGGAGCCCAACTTGGTTTAGGATTTGTTTCTTCGGGGGAAGATTTTCCCAAAATGTGTATTCATAAGCCTTAAGGGGGTCCCTTGGCCAGGGTACAACTTGGGGTTTGGATGGTACATTTGCAGGAATAAAGTAATAAGTGAGGGAATGTTGGAGTAACCGTTCAATGTTAGCATAACATTGGTTCTATTACATTGTTTATTATAGGCAGCACTTATGGGTAAGCGGTTATATCAACTGCAATGTTTCATTATTATTCTAACATGCTCAATGTACATCAAATCGATCTATCAATAAAGCATTCTGCTCTTCATTTTCATCCTATTTGCATGTGTGCTTAACTCTTTGACATAGTACGCTTTCTTCCAACCAATTTGCTTTGTCCACATGGCAGTCCTAAATTTTTCTTTCAAATTTATTTCCTCATTGGTGTTCAGACATTCTTGCAATTTATTGTCCTGTTTACTCTTCCATTTGTTGTTCTATTTCATCAATGTATTCTTCCTTTGGTTTAATTCTTCCTCCACAGCCATTCTGGGAGAGTGATGATTCTCCATAATTTGAACCTTTTTAAGATAACATCTGATTTATCATCATTGCCTCCAATGATGAATGCCTACTTCAGCCAAAAGAATCGCATATGGAACTACAGTTTTAGTTTGAGGCTACATATGACTAAATGCTTTTAAATTCTTTCTAATTGCCTCCTTTGTGATTTGACATACTACACCCATGTATTTTACACCCATTAAGGATTACCACCATGACAAGCAAGCTGAAAAGAATTTTCTTGGTTTTCTAGTTCCATAATTCAGCATTCCTGCATCTATTTCACAGTATGTATGAAACTTTACAACCCCTGTATCCTTTTTGCACTACAAATCTCCCAAGTGAGCCTATTGCAGAAATTGATCCCAAGGTACTTGTATTGTTCCACTATTTCCAGCGGGCTTCCTTCATAAAGAAAAGCAAAATTGTTTCCTTTTTCTTCTTAACGAAAAGCTCATGACTTTAGTTTTGGGAGTGTTCACTTGACCTCAACCTTCTAGCAAAAGAGTTTTAAGGCCCTCAGATGATCTTTCAAACCATGAACTGATTTTGCAATTAGGATGAGATGCACCCAGACTCCCAATAGCTTTGTTCAACCACTATTCAACTTTATTAATGAATAAACCAAAGAAAGTAGGGAAGAGGGGAAAGAAGCATAATTGTATATCATACACAACAGAGCATAATAACATCTTTACGTATATATTGTTTTAAAAATTGTGTAACTGGGTTTTGTCCTCACGACCAATTAATTTTTGTATGCCTGATTTTATTCGGCTATGCTGTATACTATTAAAAATTACCTCATGACATTCTTTTGTTGTTCTGATCACTGTCTGACAGATGTATTAACTACAGTTAAAGGTATCGGTTACTTTCAAAGCAAGGACACCAATTTGATGTACAAGATCCCATATTGAAATCCACAGGGAGATCTTTTTCATCACTTACCTAGTATATTCTACAAAATTCCAGTATGCCTGGGCTTTAATCTCATAACCAAGTAATTCAAACTTGACAATCCACCTATCCCAAGAGTACTACATTCCAGACACATTAGATTATCCCTTTGAAAGTTTGCACAAAATTCTAACAAAGCAAGTAATAGCTGACATGATATTTTGATGGTGTAAAAAAAATTAAGCAAAAATTAAGCAAAAGTGCAAATATATTGACAATTTGAATCTGGTAATATTTTTTGGCAAAAACAGAAAAGAGAGATAAGGGTGAAATTATAGTCAACGGTTGCTTCAAGCGAAAGTATATGTTTTGGATGATTTCTACCTCGAGAAAGCCCGCAGAATCGGCGGCGAGGGCCTGCAAAGCCTTCTCTGCTTCGTTGAGCTTCAAGCCCGCCTTGCTCGCCACGTCGCCAATGGTCACTCGACCTCCCAGAGCGTCTACCGCCTTTATAGTTTTGTCTCTTACAGACGACGCCAATTTGTCAGTTTCCAGGCGATTCCCCAGTCTCAGTTGTGCTATAGAGCTTCCCAGGTCCGCTCTGCATATGAAGGGCACCCTCAAAGCTCTGGTATTGATTAATTTGATTGTACCATTTCTTGGGAGATATGGCAACTGTCGTGAACAAGCCCTGTCGCTCAATCCTTGAGGAGAAGCGTGAAACTTTGTGGTTAATGAAGCGCGAAGATGAAAATGACAATGAAAATAACTCGGGTTATTGAAAACTCTGGCTGATGCTGCGGGAAAGCAGCTGCTGCCAATGCTGATCGCGCCCATGGCTGCAGGATTAGCCCATACCGATCATTGGGATGGCTAAACGAGTGAAGGAGGGCCTGTTATTTTGTTGAGATGGATTTGCTTATCTGTATTATGTGGGACTGACAAATATGTTTGTCCAAGGTTTCTTGATATATCTGCCTCTTCGCATAATATATTACTACCCATAGAGCTGTGACTTTATTTTCCTCAAATCTAAGGTAATAATCTAGTCCTCAAATCTAAGGTAATAATCTAGTCCTCAAATAGTAATGATCTTTGGTAAATAAAAGAATTGTACTTAAGGTAATAATCTAGAATCAAATTAAAGTAATGATCTTTGGTAAATAAAAGAATTATACTTTGCAATAATAGAGTGTAAATGGAGAGATATAGTAGAAGACTTAATATTTTATTTATTAATTTAATGTAAATGTAATAGCAAATAAAATTGTGTGCATTGGCATTATAATAAATAAATAGTAAATAGAGGGATTAAAAAAATTCAATAGAGTTATGTTAGATTTTGGGAAGTCGGTAGAGGATGTGGGGGCTATAGATTGTGTTTCGAAAAATGGAACCTTTACATGGACTAATCAAAGGATCATATTTACAAATATTTTTGAAAGACTAGATCGATTCTTACTGGGTTTCTTTTGGATGAGCAAAGATACTATGTGCTCCACTTCTATTCTCTCAATCTCAATATCAGATCATTTCCCCAACCAATTGGATATCAGTCAAAATCTTAAACTTAGCAACGGTTACTTCAAATTTTGAAAATATGTGGTAGTGCAATAACTCCCTATCTAATTGCTTGGATTGTTGGTGGAAGGAAAGCAATATATTCAATGGTACAATTAGCTATTGTTTCACAAAAAGGATTCAATTTGTGAAAAATAAGTTATGGGTTTAGAACAAAAAGGTGTTCAAGAATATCTTTGTGTAGAAAGAGGCTATTGAAGCAGAGTTGGCGTCTCTAAACAAAATAGTTATCAAAATTGGAATGTTCAAAGAAGATTATTTGAAGAAAAAAAGAATTAAAGGAAAAATTATTAGAGCTACTAGCACGAGAAGAAGTTTACTAGCAAGAGAAAATGAGAGAGAGTTGGATTCGCACAAGTGACTCCAATACCAAATGCTTCCACACCTCAGTCAAAGCAAGACAGACAATGAGCATAACTCATGAAATCTTGTTGGAGGATGGTTTATGTTGCAGCAACAGCATGGGTATTGGGGAAAATGCAGTCTATTTTTTTCAATCTCTTTTGGGGTGTAACCTTCAATTGAATAAGAGAAAGTGGGATGTGTTGTTGAATTTTATGCCCCATGTTATATCTGAGGATGACAACAAAATGCTTATGGAGCCCTGAAAGATTTTTGCCTAAATTCTATCAAGTTTGATGGGACTTTATGGGTCAAGGTATTCTTAGATTGGTGCAAGATATCAAATGTGATAAGAGTTTTTTAAAAGAACTAAATAATATGATGATTGTGTTAATCCCTAAGAAGAGTGAGTACAAAACTATGACTGATTATCGCCTCATTTCTTTGTGCGATACAATATATAAGATCCTCTCCAAGGCATTAGCAAATGGATTAAAAAATGCTATGGGGAAACTAATTTCAAAGAAACAAAATGGCTTTACTCCAAAATGCAACATTGCATACAACATAATTATGGTTATTGAAACTATTCATTCCATCCCCATAGAAAGAGTCATAGGTATGGTTGTGAAACTTGATATCAGTAAGGCATACAATAAAGTCAATTGGGAGCTCCTACTTAGAATTTTGGAAAGATTCAGCTTCATAGCTAGTTGGAGTAACATCACCAAAACGTGTATTTCCACATCAAGTTTCTCAGTGCTTATTAATAGCTCATTGTTTGGTTTTATCAAAGCTACTAATGGTCTTCACCAAGGCAACCCAATTTCCCCTTTCCTATTCATTATTATGGTAGAATCTATGGGTATATACATCAAAGCATTAAGATCTCAAAATATATGGAAGGGAATTGCAGTGCATTCAGGATTGGATCCAGTTTCCCATTCAGAATTTGCATATGACATCATTTTATTTAGGGAGGCCTCAGTGAGGGAGGAAAAGGTTATGAAAAGTGCATTAGATGTATATGCACGTGTCTATAGATAGGTGGTTAATATTGACAAATCAGTGGTCTTCTTTTTCAACACTAAGAAAACCAATCAAAAGTGTATTGCTAAGGTGCTTGGGTGTCCAATATCTCAATTGCAAACAAATACCTTAGGGTTCTATTATTTGTGGGGGCATCAAAATTTTCTCTTTGGGAAGATCTTATCAATAAATGTAACATCAATATGATAGCCTAAAAAAATAAATGGATTTTCTAGGTTAAAATGAAATGATCTTAGTGATTAAAGCCATTTTATTGGTGATACATATTTGCGCAATGTCATGCTTCAAACCATTTGCCAGAACCATTGCATCTATGGAGAGTTTCATGAAACAATATTGTGGGATGGAACAAAGATGAAAAATATATCCCTCAGCTCAACTGGGAAACTACATGCATGACTAAGGATGAGCAGGGTGATGGCTTGCGAAGGATGGAACTACAAAATTTAGACTTAGGGGCAAAGTCAATATGGAAGATTTATAAGAATTCTTATAAGCACTAGTGTAGAATCATGAGGAAAAAGTATTTGGATTATAATAATGCTAATAGAAGTGTGACTATTGTTAATCCTTTGGGTGGTTTGTCATCTAGAGATTCATTTGTGAAAGTAGATTCTTAGTTAAAAAGCATTTGTCCTAAAAGACCGGCAATGGTAAATAGAAATTTTTTTGGCATGATTTATGGAATGGTGAAGTTGCTATTATTAACTTGTTTGAAGATCAAGACTGGATTTCGAAGGTTAAAAGACATTGTGGGAATATGTGGGTGACTATGTCAAGGAAGTAGATGGATGAAGTCACTCATTTGAATGGTGTTTTGTTGTATCTAGAGAAACCCTCTAAGTAGGTGGGTCCCATTTTGTCAAACATCCTAAAGAAGAGAAGGATAATTTTATCAAACAACGAGGATAAAGTCACTTCATGTGCAACCAAATCTAAAAATTACTTGGTAAGGTTAGAATACAAAGTTCAGTGAAAACAATTGGGCACTCAAGATTGGCCAGCTAGGCTTTGTTAACACATGAGTGTTTCCCTTATAGTGTGGCTTTCTTATGGATTGTCTTGCATGGCCAAACTCTAACATAAGAAAGATTTTTAAAAGTATGGGATTTTGGGGCCTAGCAGTCATCCAATATGCTTATCAAATAAGGAAACTCTCAACCATCTGTAGTTTTGGTGTCCCTTTGCTACTCAATGTTGGGATTGGTTAAAGGCATTCATTGGTTGCTCAACTACTAGAAATGAAATTCTTCTTCGCCTCCTTATTGGGTGGCCTCTTATTGGTAAGAGATTATTGTGGGGTGACATATGGTATGTTTCTCCCTTGATGCAAGTCTGGAAGATCTGGAAGGAAAGAAATAGAAGAATTTTCAACAAGTCAATAATAGTTAAATGCATTATTGGAAAGATAAAAGGTGGCATTTGTGAAGTTGTCTATAATGTCCCTGACTAGAACCTTACTTAATTTACTCAAAAATTCCCAATTAGAGTTTGGTTTTCACTTGGGAATGACAACATAGGACATTCCCTACTAGGGAAATATTGTTTTCCAAATATTAACATACATCATAATGCCTTTAAATCAAATTAAGGAACAATCACTGATTTATAATACATACTTAAGACCTAATTCCTTACTCCTCTCCTAATCACTAACCTTAAGAAGGATGGTAGAATTATTGCGACCATGGCACAAAAATAGTCTACAAGCAAGCTCCCTCAAGGTTTTTGTCTATGTTGAGGCCCTCCTGACATGTCACCACATTACTCTGCCACTCCCTTCACAAACTACCTATCATCTTAGTTGTATTAGCGAGTGATTAAGGAAATATGTGTGTGTGTGTGTGCGCGCGCGCGCGCGTGTGTGTGTGTGTGCGTGTGTGTGTGTGTGTATGTATATGTATATGTATATGTTGTTGGAAATATATTATATGCAATGTGACTGAGAGGAGGATGAATCAAGAAAGAATAAGTGTGTGTGTGTGTGTGTGTGTGTGTGTGTGTGTGTGTGTGTGTTGTTGGAAATACATTATATGCAATGTGACTGAGAGGGGGATGAATCAGGAACCAATAAAACTTATTCTTCTTTAACCTTAATTTGATTGTCTAATATGATTGCATGTATAGAAAAGAAATAATCATTCATAACACACGACACAGTATTCGGTTACCCAAAAACCTTCCAAATAGAAAGTAAAACTGGGGTGGGGATGGTACCCACAAGATTTAGTACTGTAGTATAAATTTAGCCTGTAAGATCTTACATTGATCACTTCTGATGGCTTTCCCTTTTAGGAGCAATAAGGACTATTAAGTCCACCTTGTTAAAGGATTTTATACAATACAAAAAAGCAATGCAACTTTGTTAAGAGATTTACAAAGAACTGTTAGGTCCACATGGTTAGAGGATTTTTCTAATCCACCTGTTAGAATGAACCAATAGATGATCTACTTAGGAAACTCTGATTTGTTGAATAAGATCCTTTGATTTATAACTAATCACCTAACTATGATGGATGAGTCTTTGTTATACTTTATACTTCTGCAATCTTCTAATCAATATGCCACTTCATATTCGCATATATACTTCTACTATATACTCTTCTATTACATATTTTGGATAAAAAAAATGTCTTATATATATCTTATCCAAAATAAATAACTTCATAATTCATTTTCCATTAGACATAATGATATAAAACAATATATGCAAAGTCGTCCTAATACTGTCACTCAGGTCCAGAAGTCTACTCGGGTGATAAACTGATACTCGGGAAATATGTTGATCACTCGGACGATACTGGTTACTCGGGCAATACTGATCACTCGGGCGATGTTGGTCACTCGGGTCACATTGATCACTCAGGTGATACTGATCACTCAAGTCACACTGACCACTTGGGCAATACTGGATGACTAACTGTTTTGACACTAATTGACAACATGTCTTTCCATAAGGTCTACAATCTCCCCCTTTGGCATTAGTGACAAAAACACTTATCATTGTACTTTGAATTTGATAGGTCAAAACTCCCCCTTACCATCTGCTCGGGTTTTGACATGGCTCTGTTTCTCGGGTCCAACTGACTCTCTTTTTTTTTCAAAATTATTTTTGTAATGTATATCTTCTTCTCTACTCAATTGTACATGTATTTCCTCAATGTATATACAATGACCTTTCCCCCTTATTTTTGACAAAAATGGCAAACTATATCTACAAGGTAATTCCAAAGTAGGATAGGAAATCACAATGTACCTTCAAAATTTGAGACAGAGTGTTGTCCCAATTATCCTGTAGCACCTTCATGATGTGCAATTCTATCTGTAGCTCGGCTGACAACTCTATTATAAGTTCTGCAACTAAGAAATTATTGTCACGAATGAGTGTCTCGGCATGTGTGATGTGTTTCTGCATTGCATCCATGTGTGGTAGGAGTTGGCTCTGGATGGCTAAAAGAGACTCTCTAGTCCTTGCTTCTTCTCTCAGCAACTCAGCCTATAGATCAGTCAGATATTTGATCTTCAAAAAGTGTGTTGAGCTTGTGCTCGGATCAAGTTCCAACTATTTTGTACTTTCCTTCAGATATGCATCAATATTTACTAACTTACTCTTTATCTCCACATTAAAGTTAGAAGTATCGCTTAACTTTACAAATAGTGCTACTACATTGGTCACAATGGTTTCTAGAGTGCTAATAACATTGGTTAGTTGCACCTGGTCAATTGTAATCTTCTTTGCAACATTCTCTAGAACCCTGTTTTCAAACTTCCTTTCATCTTTCTCAAGTAGCTTCTCTTGACCATTTAAGTCTATATTAAACTTATGGACTAAGTCAACAAGTTGGTCCATAATGGATTAATTCTCATTGACTTCAATCTATAGCATATCTTGGAATATGCCTTTTATATCTTCAAGCACTTTGTTCCTCCTTTTCTCTTCTCGGAACTTCTTTTGGATTGCTCTTTTCTTCCATAGTTCTCCAAGTATATCCATTTGTTCTACAAACAAGTTGGACAGATCCCAATTTGGAATCACAATGTCCTTTTCAAGATCAATCTCATCAGTATTCACTTCCTTCTCTTTACCTTTGATCTTGGGGTTAGGTGAAGGAATAATTTCCTTACCTTTTCTATCCTCAACTTGTACCTCAATATTCAATTGATTTATGTCATTGACCTTTATTGTACCAATTATTGAATCAAAATTAACTGAAGAAACATTTACCTTGTCCATCTGTAAATTGGTTGTTCTTGGCCCAGTAATAGGTGGAGCTTGTTTCCCGGTTCCTATTAGTTCTAATTTTGATTATGTACCCTTATCCTTGCTCGGAGACAATATGTTCTGGATAGGTGATTGGGACAAGGATGCTTGAATGCTTTCCATGTTCTTGCTTAGCTGGATGAGCTGCAACTCAGCTAGGTCAAATACCAGATTATTATTTACCACCTTGTAAGCTAAGTCCACAGCTTCACACGGTACACTATTTGGTCTATTAGAACTATATATCTTGTGAGCTATCACATGAATTCCAAACTTCAATTCTATGTCAGTAACTTTGTTTAGTCGCATGCCTTTGTCGTCCCACTCGGCAAGAGTTAACTTAGCTAGCTTATCTTTGGTTAGGGTTTTGGTAGCTTTAGCTTTGTCAAGCATGGGATACCCTGTTACTCAGTGTATCATTATCTTTGTGATCTTTACAGGCTATTCCATTCATAGTTGCATGTCATGAACGTGGCTAAGAATGAATCTAATCCATTTGATTTGGAAATTCTTTGGCATATGCAGGATGTGGGTTAAACCTTTAACCTCTAGATGCTTGTGCTCAAGCTTCATATTCCCGCCTATGCACAATTTCTCATATGCTTGATTCATCTCAATTATTCCAAGCTCCTGGATATTACAATGATAGAAGCTTCGAATGTCATTTACTAGTAATACCTTTGGAGGAATTAGGGAATGAGCTCCTAATGGATCTATTTCCTTTGCTACTGTCGTATGAAGCTTAAACTCTAGAGGGTTACAGACAACATTTATCACCAACATCTCCAATCCTTTCTTAACTTTGCTATTGGATGTTGATGCCATACCGCTCGGGGAATTTGATCAAACTTCGCTTCCAAACACAAATTTACTCTGAATTGCTAAGGGCTTTGAATTTCTCTGCAAACTAAAATCTTTGTAAATAATAACATTTTTGATTCATCGTTTATAAGAATATTTACCATTTAAGTATTTCATTGAATGCTCCATACATAGTAGCTGGCATAGCTCGGGCAGTTCTCCCATGCTTACTTGGAAGCTTGATGAAAACTAACTTCCCGACTTAGCTCGGTTAAGCTAGAGTAGCTCAGGTGCAACTGAGATCCTAACTCAGTTAGCACCATAATATGTCCTAATGCATCAATATGTGGATTTGGACTTGCTAGCATATTTGGAACTTATGTATGATGGCTTGAATGCAGAGTTACAATCATTTCCTTGCATCTCCATTTTGTGATGGTAGATCCACCCAACTCACTATCTTGGGTGCCATTTGATCCTTCATTGTTTTGGTCTGAACTTTCAGAGGATTTCCTTACCCATTGTTTATTCATCTAAGTTCTGATTTCTGAGACCTTTGCTTTTCCTTTCTCAAAACCAGTATCCACTTTTTCTCTATTCATGCAATTCTTGCTTAGATGACCGAGTTGATTACACACATAACATCTCTTAGTAGGATTTCTTCTTCAGAGGTGAGTTTTTGTACAATTTGCACCAATGTTTCCATACTCTCCACAATGACAACATTTGTACCATTTGTTGTAATCCCAACCAAAAATTGCTTTAGCTAGTTGTTCAGCAGGGTTCCATTTCTTAGTTCTGCACTCGGAGGATCTATGAACTTGTTTGTTACATTTGAAACATTTTCCTTCAAACTTAGGTTTTCTAGTGCATTCACTTGCTCTATTTCCATGCTTGTTGCAACTATAGCATTTGTCATTAAATTTTGATTTTCCATTGCTCCAACATTTATTTGATGTATTCCCTAACTTACCAAAATGGTTACAAGTAGGCTTCATGTTCTTTTGAGCTCCTTGCTTTGAGGATTCACCTTGTTTAGTATAACCTATTCCAATTTGTCCATGATGTCTGATTTATTTTGACTGATCTGTACTACCTTGTGAATTCATCATACTTTCATTGGTTTTCCTTTCAATGTTGAGATCATTCAGCAGTCTTTCATTTTCTGTTCTTAGGTTGACAACTTATTGATTTGCATTATTGAGTTGATTTTCCAAATCTACTTGCTGGAGTGAGAAATGATGGATTTCATTTTCTTTTTCTTCCAATCTTGTACTCAACAATCTCTTATCATCTTGTGCCAAATTTCTGTCATCTTCTGCTTGACTCTTTTGTTTTATGACTTCACACAATCTGACTGAATGAACTTCTTGTTCTCTTTTCAACTTTCTGACTTCTTCATTTAGATTGAGATTCTTTGCAAGCAAGTCTTCAATGGTTGCATCAGCTTCTTCAGAACTTCTGTCTTTGCAAAAATCTTCAATTCTTTCTTCTATGTAATTCTTGTCATCCATTTGTACTGCTAAATCTTTTTTTCTTTTTAGGGAAAGAGAGGGCTACTCTTTGAGTTTCTTGATATGATCCATGGCCATTTGTAGATCTATCTT
Source organism: Thuja plicata (assembly GCA_018584345.1). Lineage (NCBI taxonomy): Eukaryota > Viridiplantae > Streptophyta > Pinopsida > Cupressales > Cupressaceae > Thuja > Thuja plicata. The sequence goes on along the minus strand of MU213248.1, from coordinate 298,808 downwards.
TTCATTCTCAATGGCTTTCTCCAGTCTATATATTTCCATTGCCTCTAATCTTTGCTCAAGCTGTTAAACTTCTATAGAGAGAACCTTTAGCTCTGATACCAATTGTTGGAAACATATTACATGCAATGTGACTGGGGGGGTGAATTAGGAACCAATAAAACTTATTCTTCTTTAACCTTAATTAGATTATTTAATCTGATTACATGTATAGAAAATAAATAATCATTCATAACACATGACACAGTATTTGGTTACCCAGAAACCTTCCAAATAGAAAGTAAAACTGGGGTGGGGATGGTACCCACAAGATTTAGTACTGCAGTATAAATTTAGCATGTTAGAGCTTACATTGACCACTTCTAATGGCCTGCCCTGTTAGGAGCAATAAGGATTGTTAAGTCCACTTTGTTAAAGGATTTTATACAATACAAAAAAGTAATGCAACTCTGTTAAGAGATTTACAAAAGCCTGTTAGGTCCACATGGTTAGAGGATTTTGTTGATCCACCTGTTAAAATGAACTAGTAGATGATCTGCTTAGGCAACTCTGATTTGTTGAATAAGATCCTTTGATTTATAACTAATCACATGACTGTGATGGATGAGTACTGTTGTACTTTATACTTTTGCAATCTTCTAATCAATATGCCACTTCTTATTCACATATATACTTTTGCTATATACTCTTCTATTACATATTTTGGATAAACAAAATATATATATATATATATATATATATAT
>MU213248.1:217115-240242 GCA_018584345.1 Thuja plicata | reverse complement strand
TGAAACCCTAACCACGGTCCTGGTGCAAACTGCCTCACAGTCGGCGATCTATTTACACACTCAGGAACTTCTCGCTCTGATACCACTTGATGAAGGGTGCTCCCCTTAATGCCACAAACACATAACAAAAATAGAGAAGCAACAAAAATTTGCAAGAATAGAAAATTGGCTTCTTATTATCTCCACAAATGTGGAATTACAAACTTTCAGAATTACAATATGCAAAGCCACATGGGCATTCCCCTTACAATGTTCTGTAGGACAAAGCCTTGAATTATTACCCAGATCTCCCAAAACTGCCCTAGACAACACTACGGGCCTTCTTTATATAGGCAATTTTCACCGCCCGAGAAGGTTCCAAAAATTTATCCCTTAGGGCCGACCAAAATTAGAATTATTTTATTTTTCAATTTAGTACATCAAAGTCGGCTCAAAATAACTTTTGAAACCCGAACAAAAATTTTGAAGGAAAATTATTTTCTGCTATTTCAGGTGGCCCGACTTTCAGAGACCATAAGTCATCACCAGTTGACCCGATTGACTATTATAACCCCATTTCAAAAATGCCACGAAGCGCTCTACAAAAACTAAATTAAGCAAGATTCGTGTAGCCCAAGTTTCGACCTCATCCGGGGCCTCTAAAGCCTTCAAAATTGAGCCCAAAGTTTTTGTACCCTATTTTCAATACCAAATTTTTTTAATATCTTCAAAACTAGACTCGATCTAGCCATGAAACTTTACTGGTAGGCTGATATGACTGAGATGAACCTCCACATGTAAAATCAAAACATTCCGAGATCGTATGACCAACTTACTAAAAATAGCAAGTTTCCATAAATAGCAGCTCTGCAACAGATAGCCCTTATTGAATACAAAAAAATAGAAATATTTTTGGGTGATGCAAGATTTCTCTTACACCCTGGATGCTCCTACATCAAAAGGTTACATAAGGAGATAAGGACAAAGATGTGGATACTCAAGAGAAGAATGAGAACACCAAGTCATATGATGCAAAGGACTCAAAAGATGGAGACAAACCAAAAGATGGAACTCTTGAGAAAATAGACAAAGGTGCTATCGATGATGCTAAGGTGAATGTAGAGATGTCTGCAGATGCTCGATGAGCTGAAACCGATGCAAAGCAACAGAAAGATGCACAACAAGTCACATCATCAAGCACAACTAAAAAGGCTAAAAAATTAGCAATGGTGCTACACTCCACTGAGTCACAAAATATGAATAAAACAAAGAAGAACAAGTTGTAGGTTACACTTGACGAAATCATTGAAATACTAAAGTGTGACCCCACTACACTTGACATGGACGCACTACAAGAATATTGAGAGATACGCCAAAGAAAGGAATTACAAGAAAAGCTAAAGAAACAACATAAGGAATCAATGGTACTAGAAACAACATGAGACATTCTACACGAGAGTGTACCAGATGTTGATATTGATCAAAGAAAGCCCATAATTGATCAAATAGCTATCCTCACTGACGCCATTACAACTCAAAACATTGACGTTGAGAAAGAAATTGAGTAGAGAGCAGAAATGAAGTATCAAAAAAAGCTTCTAGAGAACATCAGCCAAGAAGTGGCCAAAAATAAGGTAAAGCTATAAAAATTAGATCCCATTATATCTGAAGCTATAAACTTAATCCAAAAGCTAAGCACAATTGAAAAGTTCACTCAAGAAAATAGTGACAACATAGCTAAGCTGGATACAGATCTAGCAAACAGTGCTAGTAGCCTAACAACCAATGGAGAAAATGCAGTCAAACTACATTATGAAAAGATAATTGAAGTAAAATGGTTAAGGCAAGAGCTGTGGGAAGAAGAGACATGATTCAAAGAAGAAGTAATTGAGCTACAGGCTCAACTTCTTCCAAATCTCACACTACTACAACAACATATCAATTTTGCAAGACAACTGATAGCAACTCCCGAGATGTCTGTAGCTGACAACATCTATGATATGCATGCCAAGATAATGCTTGAGAAAATGGCTCTAGAAAACCTAAAGGAGCAATGAGAGAAAATGATGGAAGACATGAAGTCTTCTCATTCACACATTTTTGATAAGCTCTAAGGTAATTGACCTTTGCCCTTAATATCAAATAAAGGGGGAAATGATATGTTAGCTCTTTTTCTTGTAGAATCAGTATATAACAATGAATTATTGACTCTTTAGTTCCCAATTCAGATTCTTACAGGGAAAAGGCTAATTAACAAGGATGAAAATCCTTCTACACTTTGGGCTCCACAAACCCAGGTGGGTGCACCTTCAACATACTACTAACTTTCAACAAGTCTAACAATGGATTAAGGATTCATGATCCTTCTTTTAAAGCCACTTGGCTTAGGAAGGCTAACCTATTGATTCTCTCTTCAAGGAATCACTAAGATGAATTGTACTCAATACAATTATCTAAACATGTATTTTAGATAACATAAATATAAAGATTAATTAATATTTGATTGATGATAACAACCGCTTATCAGAAATTGACCAGTGCCTAATCCTGGGCCATAGAGTCAGGATAAAAAATACATACACCAGAGATAATTAATTGAAATACAAATAAAACCTTAGATAGAATGACTTATAGACTATCTTCTCACCTTCACACCCCTGTATCAAATTCCTGCATACACCCTAACCCTCTGGAACTATTTGCAAGATTTAACCCTCCTTGAAAGCAACTTACAAACAATAACATAGCTACCTTATAACTAATACATTTAAGATGCCTTACAAATTAAACATACAAGAGCTAAATGTATATGCAAAAAGACATCATTGGTATCAAAACGGATATTCCATTGTATTTTATTAATAAAATCCTGATTTGAGTACATTCACACTGATTCAAAACTAAAGCTTAGACATAATTCAGAAGTCTGCTTCACATTTTTGATTTTACCATCCTTTACAATATGTTACAACTTACTATTTATAGCCAACACTAGTCATCTTGGAATCCTTAAAGATAAAGGATTCAACAAGCTTTGGATGACTAGGCTAAAAGACAAAACTCAAGAATATAATAGGAAAAAATGAAAAGTGGATAGAAAAAGCACATTTGTTACAAGATATTCTAATTGATTCTTTGTCCTATGGCCGCATGGTGATTGCATTTGCCTTATACTTTCTAGGGGATAGCCATCTAGAACTCATTGCCTCTGATGCTAGTGATGTGTGATCTCCATCTTCAACTGTGTCAACTGCTTTGTTGGGCTTCATCATCCACCTGCATATCTTCACCTTCACCCAGATCAACTATTGTGTACTTGTCCTTCCAGGAAGTGTACACTTCATCACTTGGCCAAATGAAACCAAGGATCTCATCTTTTCTGCTATTGATCTCCTTCCAAGAGGCATGTGCCTTCTCAATCTCATCTATCCATAATGCAAAAAATGACCTAGCCTTTCCCACTATCTCAATGGTTTGAGAAAAAAGCAGTGTACTCTCCAAGGTTAATATACTATTAGTTCTAACTGTTAATGCTTCATTCATTTGTCAGTGCCACAACCCCTCATCTTTGATGTTTCAATGCTTCCTAAAGAGGTTTTGGAACATGTCATATCTGTCCTAAGAATATTCCCCTTTTAAATCTAGCACCTTTCTAATAACAATGTCTCTCTTGATATCCATATCCAAAAGTAATTTGACACATTTGTGGGTGCCAGTCAGAACTATGTCAACATCATTACTTTTCTTGCAAGTGGTGTGAAAGAATTCTAACTCCCCTATTTTCCCTTTCCACTTGCTCACCAACTGATCTAGATTGTCTTTGTTTTCATGATATTAATTTATAATGTTGACAATCTTCTTACCTTGAGCATATATAGCAGCGGGTACTAATTCATGAGTATAATGCATAAGAGCACTGTGTATTTTATCTGCATACTTCTACTTTACCCAAGCTTCTACTTCTCTGAAGGCTATAGAATACTCTACCCACTCTTTCTTCTGCCTTTCAAGTTCTGCTCTTGCAGCTTTCAACATGGCCTTTTCCTGTTCTAGCTCTTCTAGTGTAGTAGAAGTAGATGGTGCAGGGGAAGGAGGGTAAGTGATGATGGGACTTGATGAGGAAGGCGGGTGAGGACCCTGTGCAATCCTCTTCTTAGGAATTATTTGTACTGCTTGCCTCCCCTTCAGGAATGCAATTCTTTAATCCTTCTGCAGGGATTTAACCCTTTCATCATTGTATTCTTTCAGGACAAATTCATACTTTTGGTTCAGGCTATCAAAAGCATCTTTCTACTTTTCAGCTACCTACAGACTCAAATTGGCAGTTTGAAAAACAAGGTTAGCTACCTCCACACCTAAGGTATCAGAAACTCTTTTGATAATGAGGCTACCTATATCCTCAGTTTGATCACTTTCATTTGCTCTTCTTTTATCCTTCCTCTTCAGGGACCATATTGCTAAAGCTGCATGATCTTCACTGTACTGGGAACTAATTGATGCTCTAGTAGTGCTCAATGGTTTTTCTTCCTTCCTAATAGAATCAAAAACTATGGAATCAGCCAAATCTCACTAGGGTAGGATAAGGACTCCTTTCTTCTTTACCAACTCCTTGCCCTCTTCAGGGGTGATTTTGTTAAATTTGGTCATTAACTTTTGCTTGACCTCTTTTTCAATATCATCTTTGCTCTGATCTGGTTGGGTTTCTTGCAACCTTTGGCACTTATCCTTGAACTCATCAATATGAGTTCTCCAAAGAAATTGAACAAAGGCCCTAGTCTTAACAAAATTATCATCTGAAAGAAACTCTTCACTGACTTGTTTGGTTACAGGGTCCAACTCCTTTCCTGCAAATTCTGCCACTATGAGATCCGAAGTTGTATGCCTAGGTGCCTCTGGCACTCCTTCTTGTAGCTCTTATGCAGTGACAAAGACTTGGCCCATGTTTCCCATTTGAACCAATTGCTCAGTAATGGCTTGGTCATCCATATGTAAAGGGGACTAGGAAGGAGAGTATAACTCACTCTCTTTCTCTTTTCCCTCCACTTTTTGTTTCTTGGGAGAGGGCATATTTTGGGCACTGGCATCTGCTGGCCTCTTTCCTTTTTGATCAAAATATTTATCAATCTTGGGCATGATAGTACTGTACCCTCTCCTTTTGTAGACCACATAGTTCCCAAGTGGGATTACCCTTCCTTGTGAAAGTTTGCTTAGAATGGCCTTAGCCTTTTCTAGCTCATCTTCCATTATTTTTTCTTTCTTCTCATTGAGAGTCTGCATAATACCTTCAAATAATGTCATCATGGACTCAATATTTCTGGCCCAGGGTAAAAATTCCTTCAAAGGATCATAGGATCTATCAAAATTGTGGACAAAGTCCAAAGAATTCTTGTACACTGGCCACTTTTATTTCCTGGCCTCCTGGTCACTCAGATCAAAATTATTTCTAACAATATCCTCTAGGAAATTGAATTGGTGCTCTAATGCCAAGCATTTGGTTCTCTTTCTGAACAGGCCAATTATGAATCCCTCATTGTCAGCACACCTTTATTAGTGCAGGAGCACACCTAACTCAAACCCTTAGCTCTTTATTTCTGGCATGTACTGAATCTAGCCAAGTCAGGAGAGTGTGTGTGGACCTAGAAGGTCATTTGTTCTATTTTCCCTAAGATGGATATGACTAGGTCAATCCATGTCTAGATAGGTTTCTTAGTTGGTTTATTTTGTTGTGTGTGTATGTGAGGTAGTTTGTAATCCTATGGAAATCCAACCAAGGCATCGGGAACTTTGGATAAGCTGCTTGGTATCACTGGTGCTTGGCCAGCATTGGCAGCTCGGCTAGCACTACCAACTCGGCTAGGACTGCCAACTCGGCTAGCACTGCCAACTCGGCCAACACTGCAGCTCTGCCAACACTGCCAGCTCGGCCAATACTACAGCTTGGCCAACACTGGAGTTGGGTTTACGTTACTATTGCTTGGCAAAGTCAGTTGTAATGGCCCGTGAAAAGTGGATCTTGTCTTTTATGGACAGTATGGTCAATTGTAATGGTTCCGAAAGAGATGCTTTTGAATATGTGGGAAGTTAGGGTTGTTTCCAATGAGACGATGGTACTAATAACATCCCAAACCTTCATTTTAGAGATCTAGAGGTAGAGATTGTAGAAGAAGAGAAGCTACATGAAAATTTATAGAGTTACAGATTATTGTATTGTTTTGCTTTGTTTCCAATAATGAGAAGTTGCAAACTGTGTGTTTAGTGGATATCAAGTTTCTTTGTGGTTCCTTTTGCATGCAAGTAGATTAGCTACTTTATTTTCTATTTTGTAAGCTGTTAGTTCTTCACCTATTCTGGGTTGTAACCATTAATGGCCCCTCAAGGTTCCTGAATCCATGGTGAGAGTCATGTGTTGGGATGGAACTTGAGAGGAGCCCTTGTACATAGTTTCCTTTTTGTTTTTGGTAGGAATAGAAATAGGTATGAATCTAGAGATCTTACCCTAGGCGAGCTCGGTAATAGTCCGGCTAGGGAAGAGAATGAAAGTAATATTTTGAAAACATTGATTGAGTGAGTAGAATTAATTTATTTGTGTAGGTTCAGTGAGGATGAGATATAACATGTCGATGGGGACTGAGTCTTGAAGAGGAGGTAAATCTGATAGTGACTTAACTCAGCTTAGGGTTGTGAATACCCTAAGAGATCTAGGAGAAAGATCTCAGAGTAGAGCCAAGTTGGTTATTTAGTAGCAATGAGACTTCTATCCACATCATATTGGTATTAGAGCCCTAAAAGATTTGGGCATGTGTTGTTTGGATGTTATCTACAAGAACGTTTGTCGACTCATGCAAGATGGTGACCAACGCAGAACTCACAAAAGATGTGGAAGAGAAAAGAGAGGAGAATAGACTCCTGAAGGAAAAGTTAGCCAAAATGGTGACTAAGTTGGAAGAAGTGTAGCTTAGGACTACAGAAGTCAGTGAACGGATGAGAGAATCTAATAGAAAGGGTAAAGCAGTGGTAGAGGACATTATACCAGAGCTGGAGCTTGTGCTTCAAGAAGAGCCATTCTTGAAAGCATTGAAGGCAATGAGTGGTAATTCCTTAGAAGGTGTGCCTCTATTTAGTGGCAAGATGGAACTAGAGTTAATCATGGAATGGATAGAAGGTCTTAAAAATCACTTTGACTATGATAATGTGACCGAAGCTCAGAAAGTAAGAATAGGGAAAACAAGTTTGAGAGGAATTGCTCTCACTTGGTGGAAGTTTGTCCAAGATGAAAGGATGAAAGAAGGAAAGAACCCCATAACTAGTTGGAAAGGTATGGTGGCCAAGATGAAGGAAACTTACCTTCCTAATGATTATGAAGTGCAGTTGCACAAAAGGAGACAAAATCTAAGACAAAAAGATTTAGAAGTCAGTTCCTACGCAGAAGAGTTTCAAAAGCTATGCCTAAGGTTGCATGTGATGGAAGAAGAAAACCTAAAAGTGGCTAGGTACCTGAATGGTCTCAAGTGGAGTATCCAAGAGGAAATTAGTCTCTTAAACCCCAAGACTATACACCAATGTTACCAGCTAGCACTCAAAGTGGAGGAAAAATTCAAGAAGAAGCAAGATTCAAATAGCAGAGGAAGAGGAAGAGACAACAGAGGTCATAGAGAATGATATGGAGGAAGAAATTAGAGTGAGTCCAAAATCACTGAGAATCAAGGAGAATCCAATAACACAAGAGGTGGTTATAACTATGGAAGAGATTCAAATAGTAGTTCAAGAGGAAGAACTAATAACCAAGGAAGATGATCTTACTTATCTTCAATGAAGTGTTACAACTGTCAGCAATTTAGACATCCTGCATATCGGTGTCCTAAGAATAGTTATACATCACAAGGAGGAGAAAGGAGAGCCCACTATGTGCAAGAAGAGTCTTCTAGCAACAAGACAACAAAAGTTGCACTAGATTATGAGAATGGAGAGAATTTAATGATTCGTAGAGCACTCCTCAAAGAACCCAGCAAAGAAGAGACAAGCCAAAGGAGATCTTTATTTTGAATCAAATGCAAGGTACTCGGTAAGGTCTATAAATTTATCATAGAATTAGGTTCTACTGATAACATTGTTTCTTTAGAAGCTATTGAAAAGTTAAAGTTGAAGAGAATTCCTCATACTAATCCTTATAGGGTCACTTGGCTGAATAAAGATCAACATGTATTAGTTAATGAACAAGCTTGGGTAGAATTTTCCATAGGGAGATATAAGGACCAAGTGTTGTGTGATATACTTCCCATGGATGCTTGTCAACTATTATTCGGTAGACCTTGGCAGTTTGATAGAGCTGCAGTACATCATGGAGCTAAGAACTCCTATTCATTTAAGAAAGGTGGAGTAATTTTCAAGATTCAGTCAGTCTTGGAAGAAGGCAAAGTAAAGAAAGAGGGTCCTAACATATTGTTAGTAGGTGAGAAAGAGTTCTTATAGACATTGGAGGAAGAAGATGGAGTAGGCTTTGCTTTAGTTCTAAAGCCAAAGAATGATAAAGGGGATAAGAAGGAAGAGTTACCCTTAGAAGTGAAAGAGTTGTTGAGTCAATACCAAAACATCATTAGTGATGGTCAACCAACTAGTTTACCACCTGAGAGATCCATTAGTCATCAGATTGAATTCATCCCAAGAGCCTCACTTCCCAATAAAGCTGCCTACAAAATGACTCCACAATAGAATGTAGAGATAGCCAACCAAATTCAAGAGTTGCTTGGTCAAGGACTAATTAGAAGGAGCATAAGTCCATGTGCTGTTCCCATAGTCATAGCCCCAAAGAAGAATGGTACTTGGAGGTTTTGTACAGATTCTAGGGCCATAAATAGGATCACTATTTGGTATAGAATCCCAATCCCTAGAATAGAGGATTTGATGGATTGCTTAGGAGGAGCTACGTATTACTCCAAGATAGATCTTAAGAGTGGTTATCATCAGATAAGAATCAAAGGTGGAGATGAGTGGAAGACTACTTTTAAGACTACTGAGGGATTCTATCAGTGACTTGTTATGCCTTTTGGGTTATCAAATGCCTTGAGCACATTTATAAGATTAATGAATGAGGTGCTAAAAGAATTCATTGGAAAATTGGCTGTAGTGTACTTAGATGACATTTTGGTTTTCAGTAAAACCAAGGAGGATCATCTCAGACATTTGCAAATGGTAATGCAAATATTGCATGAAGAGAAGTTGGCAATCAACATGGAGAAGAGTGAGTTCATGAAACAAGAACTCATATACTTGGGTTTTGTTATCTCAGAAGGTAACTTGAAGATGGATATCAACAAGGTGGAAGCAATTTCAAATTGGCCTACACCTAAGCCAACCACATAAGTAAGAAGCTTCCATGGGTTAGCACAGTTCTACAAGAAGTTCATCAGGCAGTTTAGTGAAATCAGTGCACCTGTTTTAGATACCATAAAAGGAGGTATGAAGGAAAAGTTCCAATGGAATGAGTAGGCTGATAAAGGATTCAAGGATTTGAAGAAAAGGATAGCAACTCAACCTATTCTTACTCTTCCCAGCTTTGATAAGTTGTTCGCTGTGGAATGTGATGCAAGCAATGTTTCCATAGAATCAGTTTTGAGTCAAGAGGGAAAACGAGTAGCTTTTCATAGCGAAAAACTAAATGATGCAAATAGGATGCATTCCTCATATGATTTGGAGATGTACACATTAGTACAAGCACTAAGGAAATGGAGACATTATCTCCTTCTCAAGGAATTTGTAGTCTTTACAGACAATCAGGCTTTAAGTTTTCTGAATTCTCAAGACAAACTAAGCCATAAGCATATGAAATGGGTAGAGTACATTCAAGCCTACACCTTCACCATCAAGCACAAGAAGGGAGTACATAATAAGGTAGCAGATGCATTGAGTAGAAGGTTGCTCATGGTGCAAGAAATTTAGTTAAAAAGCATTGGCATAGATAGTTTCAAGGATGTGTATTCGTCCGATGAAGATTTTTCAGCAGCATACAAGATATGTCAAGGTTTTCAAAATCACTTTCATAGTGAGTATTCTGATTTCACCCTACAAGAAGGTCTTCTATTTAAAAGAGGACAACTCTATGTACCAAAAGGTTCAATGAGGGAGAAATTATTACAAGAGAAACATAATGGTTCAATGAGCGGACATTTTGGGGTGCATAAAACCTTAGAGTTTGTGCAATGGTACTACTATTGGCCAAGAATGAGCACAAATGTTCAAAAGTATGCAGAGACTTGCATAGTTTGTCAAAAGGCCAAGGGTAATTCATCAAATGTAGGATTTTATCAACCACTTCCAATCCCAAACCGACCTTGGGAGTGTGTCAGCATGGATTTTTTGGTTGGACTTCCTAAGACCAAGCTAGGAATGGACAATATTTTTGTGATTGTTGATAGATTCAACAAGATGGCTCACTTTGTGCCTTGCAAGACCACACATGATGCATGCTATATATCACATCTTTTCTTTAGACAAGCAGTGAGGATACATGGTTTAACTTTGAGTATTGTATCAGACTGAGACTCTAAGTTTATGAATCATTTCTGGAAAACCTTATGGCAGAAGCTTGGTACAAATCTTTCCTTTAGCTTGGCATATCACCCACAAACTGATGATTAGATTGAAGTGGTGAGCTTAAGTTTAGGAAATCTTTTGAGATGTCTCACAAAAGAATATGGACAGTCATGGGATCAGTTACTTGCACAACTAGAGTTTACCTATAATGATACAGTCAATAGATCCACTGGAAAAATCCCTTTTGCAACAGTATATGGGATTCATCCTAGGGGTATATGTGAACTTAGGGATCTTGGAAATAATGTAGAGAAGAGTGGTTATGCTGAAGATTTTTCTCAGTCCATGAAAGAAGTCCATGATACTATGAAGAAGACCTTAGTGGAGAGTACAACTCACACCAAGCAGAAGGCAGATGAAAGGAAAAGGGATGTTCAATTTTAGATTGGAGATGTTGTGATGGTACACTTGAATAGACATAGGCTACAAAAAGGTGTTCCTCACAAGCTACATATGAAGAGGCTAGGTCCGTGTAAGATACTTGCAAATTATGGAAATAATGCATACAAGGTGGAGCTTCCTGAAGACATTGGGTTGTCACCGGTTTTCAACATTGCATATTTGGTAGCATATAAAGACCAATTCAAGATGCTGATCAGAACCTTCAAGAGGTAATACAAGAGGTAAAAGATCTAAAATTAACCCCTACTCCATCTATGACAACTGAAAAGATACTAGACTCAAGGGTCTACAAGAAGACTAGGAGCAAAGATTACATGGAGCACCTTGTCAAATGGCATGAAAAAGAAGATGTTGATGCTACTTGGATCAGAGAAACAAAATTCAAGAGGTTGGGTATTGATCCAAATATTCTCAATCCAAGGATGGATTAACCTTTCTTTTGTCTGGGGGAGTATGGTGCAGGAGCACACCTAACTCAAACCCTTAGCTCTTTATTTATGGCATGTACTGACTCCAGCCAAGTTAGGAGAGTGTGTGTGGACCTTAGAAGGTCATTTGTTCTATTTTACCTAAGATGGATATGACTAGGTCAATCCATGTCTAGATAGGTTTCTTAGTTGGTTTCTTTTGTTGTGTGTGTATGTGAGGTAGTTTGTAAGCCTCTCAAAATCCAACCAAGGCATCATGAACTTTGGATAAGTTGCTTGGTATCACTGGTGCTCGACCAGCACTAGCAGCTTAGCAAGCACTACCAGCTCATCCAGCACTACCAGCTCGGCCAGCACTGCCAGCTCGACCAGCACTGCAGCTCGGCCAACACTGCCAACTCGACCAACACTGGCGCTGGGTTTACGTTACTTTTGCTCAGCAAAGTCAGTCATAACGACCCGTGAAAAGAGGATCTTGTCTTTTGTGGACACAATGGTCAGTTGTAACGGTTCTAGAAGAGATTCTTGCGAATATGTGGGTAGTTAGGGTTGTTTCCAATGAGAGGATGGTTACTAATAACATCCAAAGCCTTCATTTTAGAAATCTAGAGGTAGAGATTGTAGAAGAAGAGAAACTACAAGAAAAGTTACAGAGTTGTAGATTATTGTATTGTTTTTCTTTATTTCCAGTAATGAGAAGTTTTAAACTGTGTGTTTAGTGGATATCAAGTTTCTTTGTTGTTCATTTTGCATGCAAGTAGATTAGCTACTTTATTTTCTATTTTGTAAGCCTGTTAGTTCTTCACCCATTTTGGGTTGTAACCATTAATGGCCCCTCGAGGTTCCTGAATCCATGGTGAGAGTCATGTGTTGGGATGGGACTTGAGAGGAGCCCTTGTACATAGTTTCCTTTTTGTTTTTGGTAGGAATACCAACAGGTATGAATATGGAGATCTTACCCTAGGCAAGCTTGGTAATAGTCTGGCTAGGAAAGAGAATGAAATTAATGTTTTGAAAACATTTATTGAGTGAGTAGAATGAATCTATTTGTGTAGGTTTAGTGAGGATGAGATATAACATGTCAATGGGGACCAAGTCTTGAAGAGGAGGTAAATCTGATAGTGACTTACCTTAGCTTAGGGTTGTGAATACCCTAAGAGATCTAGGAGAAAGATCTCATAGCAGAGCCAAGCTGGTTCTGTAGTAGCAGTGAGACTTCTATCCACATCATTAATACAGACGTTGCTAGATGGTAGGGCTCAAAATATTTGTCAAACTGTGTCCACCCACCTTTTATTATGCTGAAATGGTGGGCTCTTGTAAGGGTATGGAAAATACTTCCTTCATTTTGCTTGTTAGGGCTTCTTCTTGTAATCCACCCAATTGTCTCATAATCTCTGCAATTCCAATCTTCAAAGGCACTCTATAGGGTAGAACATTGGGGGTTCCCCTAAATCCATAAACCCTTATCACTGTAGAAACAGGGTACAAAATCAAATCTCCCCAATTGTGGGCAATTTTCAATTCTGGGGCAAACTCCATAAGTCTCAATAATTTCATCATATCTGTATAGATCCTAGAATTATGTTTGCATAACAATGAATTAAGCCTAGTGGAAAAAACCCTATCAAATTATACATAAGTGGCTTCTTTTCTATCCCATGATAGATCAACACTCCACAATTGAACATGCAAATCTTCATCATCTTGGAACTTAGTTAGGTCCATCTCTTCCTCAAAGATGTCGAAACTATTAAACAGAAAACATATGCATCATAAGAGATTACCACCCCATTGGTTTGAGTATGTTACTATCTTGGATACCTATTAGACCTTCATGCATTTGTTGAGAAATATAAGGAGCATATTCAAAAACTACTGATAGTTGGGGATGTAGAATCTGAACCATCATGAGCATCATATGAACATGCACTGTTGTTTCTTCATGCTCTCCTACAACTAGGCATGGGGCACTATACATTTTCTTAGCCTTACCATTGAAATAGTCCAATTTGAATGGTTCTGGTGTGTTAGGGCCCACAACAATCAAATCCCCTATCTTATTAAAGTACCCTTTCAGAGCCTCACTCCTGTAATATTCCCTCTTGGTCTGGTATACTTACTTAAAGTAATTGAAGTCAATATCATCCATTTGTATTAAGGTTTCACTTAATTTGAAGATTCTTATGATCTCATTGGTTGTGACAGTAAACAACATGTTTCCCTGTGTATCCCTTACAACCCTGGATACTTTGTCATAAGTGTTGGCTATCAGGGTGAACAAATCTATATCCATGAACACCCTGGGTACTATCAATTTTCCCACGTCTAAGTCCCATATGCTACAATCTGGGGTAGGAGAGTTTCTTTGGATGTGGGAAGTTCTAAACAAACTTAGACCATTTATACTGGTTTTGACATCTTTGGCCCACCTACCTCTGTCATATAAACCCTCTCCTACTCTGAAGCGGGGATGTGTTGCGACTATTCTCTTAACCTAAGTTGCATCACTAGTGGACCCTTTTAATTGTTGTAGAAGGTCCTCTCTAAAATTTCTCTTTTGATAATCTACCTCCCTAGAGAGTTCAATCCTAGGGGCCATTTCGAATCTAGGGATTTTTACTAAGATGATATTCAGATTTAAACGAGAATTCTGAAAGCTTTTCAAATTTCAAATCTTTACTGGAATCCTGAATTTTACTATACCAGAGAAGACTTACCTGTTCTGCAATTCTGTTGCAAGGAGCTAAATATCGCTGCAATTCTATTCTTCACTTGAATGATTTTGGTAAATTATGGTGAATTCAAGTTTAAATGATGAATTATACCGCTTCAATCAAATTAGTCATTTGCATTAAATTGAGCTGAAGTGGCTACACATTCTGCAATCAATTTGCCTGCTTCAAACTCATGGCTTAACGGCTCACTGAAAATCATTTTAATAACTTTGAATCTACATCGTAGATCTCAAACAACATCTCCTTCATCTGATGGTTCCCTTCTTTTCCTAGAAACAACTGTTCATTTTGGACACATGTCGACACAACTTAATTGCTTACATGATAGATGTCGTTCTTATTTTCCTTAAGCGATTAAGTCCACCATTAGATTCATCTTAACCTATCTGTAAGTTATTTCACCTTGAGTTTACTGATTGTGGCTGCAATGTCATCACCTGGGACACGTGTCAACACGGCTTAATGGCTTAATCACTATATCTTGATTACTTTTCCTTTAATCCATTAAGCAGACCATCCAACCTTTTCATACTTACAACCTTATTAACATGATAACTGTGTTGTACAGGACCCACCTTTTATGACATGTGTCATCACACCTTAATCACTTATCCATTAGATCTCGAACACTTTACCTTCAAGCGATTAAGTCGACCATTGATTTTTTCTGTACATGCTGTTCCTTTAATCTTATCTTTATGACCTTAGCCAGACCCACTAGGACATGTGTCAGCATGAATTAATGGATTAATCACTAGATCTTGTGCATCTTTGAGATAAGCCACTAAATCATCCATTGGATCAGAAACAAGTTGTCTGTACTTTAATCATCGCCTTATCAGAATGCCTGGGTCCACCAACTGCCACATGTCAACACCTCTTAATCGCTTACATGGTAGATGTCATGCATCTTGCCTTTAAGCGATTAAGCCAACTATTAGATCTTTCTAAACTTTAATCTCTTTTATGTTGCCTGTGGCAGGACCTACACCGCTCCTTTTGACATGCGTCATCATGACTTAATCACTTATATGATAGATGTCATGCATCTTGGGACTAAGTGATCAAGTCTACCACTCGATGAAACAAGATCTACACGCTGATTAACTGAGAACCTTTATGACCATCAGACCCACCAAAGACACGTGGTGTCATGGCTTAATGGCTTAGATGATAGATTTTGATTGGTTTGGGATTAATCCATTAAGCGGGCCATCCGATTAAAACAAACTTGATCGACAGATAATGATTTTAACTAAAATATTAGCGAACCTTGGACTTAGGGAAAAATGTTGGACCACGACGTTAGGATTGACAACTTAACGAACAAGAGAAACTTAAAAGGAACCCACTCGAAACATGATTTAAGTGACAAAAAGTAACGTGAAATTAGAAGGCATTTCAATGCTTAGGGTTTTTATGACCAAATTTACACTAGGAGACATGAAATAGGGTTTTTGAGAATTTCCAACAAGGTTGAGGGCTAGAACAAAATTTGCAGAGGCATAAGAACAATTTTAACCAAGATTTTAAACCTTTAGACAACATGAATGACAGGAGACTTCAAAATTTTACAAGGCATATTCCAAACAAGAAATATCACCAACAGTGGCTCTCTCTGAGGATGCTTAAACACTAGGTTACAATAAGAATACAAATCTCTGGGGAGGTAGACCACTAACCAGACTAACCTATTACTAGAAAAAAACACACAACAGAAAGAAAACACACCTGTACATATGATACCTACTGCTGTGCATGGAATAGAAGAGCTAATTGAAGAAATTTTTTAGGAATTGTCCATGCACTGGAAATTCCTGCTCTTCATCATCCATATTTCTGAGGAAATATGAATCCTTTCCAAAAATCTGAGATATGACAAAAGGCCCCATCCATAGTGACTAAAATTTTTTGTGCTTGCCTTTGTCTCCAGCCTTGGTATTCCATTGCAGTACAAAATCACCAGGCTAAAACTTTCTTTCATCTGCCCTTCTGTCAAAGAGATACTTCATTTTTTTTTGCAATTTGACATTTTACCTCTGGCTTTCTCTCCTAACATGATCCAATTCCACCAATTGAACCATTCTTTCTTCCATAGGTTCTGAGACTTCAATCTCTTCATCTTTGATGAACTTGTAAATTGGGAGCAAGTTATTAACATGCATCCTTGATTGAAAACCCTAAACCAACTCAAAAGGAGATTTTCCAGTGGCCTTTTTGACAGTGATCCTATTCGCCCAAAGGGAAAGTTTTAGTTTTACATGCCAAGCTCTTTTATTGCCTTCTAAGGTCTTTTTCCAAATTTTTAAGATACTCTTGTTGCTAGACTCTGCTTGACCATTGGCTTGAGAATGGTATGGGGATGAATAAGACAATAATTCCCATATCGGAGAAAAAATTAGTAAATTCTTCAGACATGAAGCACATGGCATTATGCATCACCAACTTGAGGGGAAAACCAAATCTTGTAATCACATTATCCATCAGAAAGTAAATGACCACAATGCTTGTTTATCTTTTAGTTAGAATTGCCTCCACCCATTTTGTAAAATAATGAGTTACCAGCAAAATTTAGCTATGGCCTCCACTTGATTTCTCAGCTAATTATCCTATGAATTCCATTCCCCACATACAAAAGGGGGCCTCTGCTACTACAGGGTTCAACAGTAATGCTCCTGAATACTTCATCTTGCTTGAGAATCTTTGGCATGGCTCACATTTCCTGACAAATGTATAAGCATTTTGAAATAAACAAGGCCAATAGTATCCATCTCTTAGAATTTTATGAGCTGTGGACCTAGTAGAATAGTGCCCTCCACACATTCCAACATGCATTTCCTTCAACATCTTCTCTGATTAACCTTCTATTATGCCTTGCATCCCCGCCCCTACATTTTGTGTGCGAAATTTTGGGTCCCCCTTTTTTGTTTTTCTACTTTTGGCTCTTGCCTTGTCTTTTTATTTGTTCCCTTTGTTTTCCTTCTCTGGGGTTTTCTTCCCTGTGGTTTTTCTTTGTTCTGTTGGTCTCTCATGCCTCTAGGACCCCGGTCCCGGAGTTGGTCATCCTTTGTCGGGAGCCAGATTCTGGACTCCGGGATTCTTCGCCGCAATGTCTTCTTTCATTAAGATGGTATTATCGTATGGAATCCCTGGGCCTGAAATCCGGAGGTCTGTCTATCTGGAGTTTGCAGATGGAAAGGTGGCTTTCTTTTTACTGCGGGTACAAATAGAAGTTACATGTCATTTTCACATTTACTGTGATTAAACACTTAAGCAATCAGAGCGATTTCAGAGTGATCTGCAACAATTTAGCGATAATCCAGTGCTAATCATTTCAAGCATTTTTGAGCAATTATGAGTGGTTTGTGGTGGTAGGTTGTGATCATTTGGTAGTTGAAGCTATTGCAGAGCTTCTGTGGAGGATTCCTTTCCTCTCCTTTCTATGTTTTCAGGTTGGTGCCTCCTCTCCCTTTGAATTTCCTTCTATCTGGTGTTGTTGGTTTTGTGTTGCCTTGCCTTTTTGTCTGTTTGTCTTCTATTTCTTTCTGGTTTGCTGCCCATTGGTGGGTCAACTCTGCCAAAGGGTTGTCTGTGCTCTATGAAGGTGTAATCTAGTCTGTATATAGTGTAGGAAGTTGTAAATATTCTGTGCTTTATCTATTTTCCTGTAAGTGTTTGCTCTACAGTGTATATATGTATAAATTTGGTGTATATTTGTTGTATATCCCTCCAATCTACATGTATATATCCTTTGGCTCTAATGTATATTCTATGTGTATCCTATTGGGTAGCCTAGCAAGCTCACCGTGTTGCCTATGTTGTTGGTTTTTTTCCGTGAGCTCGTTCTGTGTAGAATACCGCCTGTTTGAAACTCAACTCTCGACCGGTTTCAAACAGGCAGTTTTCTCTCTCCTCTGTAAACCAGCCTGATCTTCATTTATGACCCATGCGCACATTTGAATCTACCCAAGTGGCCTTCACTTTTTGTGCATTCAGACAGTTGGCTCCACCGTCATCACCATAACTCCCATTTATTACTCACCCACGTGGAACCCACGTGGGTCTGATGGTTTTCTTTTTGTACACTTCTACCAATGGTTACTTCCCCAGGCTCTAGGTCTCTTGCCATCACCCATCCCATCTCCTTCTTTCTAAGTGTGATAAAATTCCCAGACCTGGATGGTTAATTAAATTCCTAAGTTTGCAATATGTATATGTATGCTTTCTGAAGTTTTTTTTGAACGCAGCTAACTTTTTCAGGGGAAGAAAATGCCATGATGGTAAGATCTCCAGACCTTGAAGTATATGTCTATTAATGGGCTTTGACGGTCACCTTGCCTTGCAGGTTCCTAAAGTAGAAAAATTTGCAAATATGTCTGAAGCTTCCGCATCCTCACCACCTAGAAGCCCGGAACTACCCTCCACGACAAGTACCAGGGTGACAGTTAGATCTAAGATGGAAAAGGCCCTAGAGAAGTTGCCTATAAGCCTAAAATACATAAATGACAGAGTCATTGTGGGCTCAAAGATTGAGTCCAAAGTCGAGTTCATTACCGACACCAGCATCGGAACATGGCCAGAAATGCAGGCCTTGGTCAAAGTTATTTACATTCAGCGACAGGCCGGGGATCCTTTGGCCATTCAAATTGGAAACTCTGAGATTCTCAAGGTGGCTTGTTTCCCATGCTCTGTGCAGTCTCCAGAGCTTATTCTCACACTTTCGGCACACTACAACGCATCTATCCGGGCTGTTATGCTCACAGCCCCGAAGCCAATAGGGTACCCTACTCCCTTGGTGTCCCTCGATCCTGATACCTTCTAGAGGCGCTTGGGGATCTCCCAATTTAACAAACTAGCCGTGGTCACCCGGTTAGATGCCTTGGCCCAATTCACTCAGTTGGAGGAAGCGGCTTATATATACATGAACAATCATTGGCTAAAGACCCAAAAAAGGGATCCCAGGAGGATGAAGCTGGAAATCCCCAGTGCTAAATTCAAAGAAAGCATCCAAATGGGGATGATAGCCTTATGTTAGGTCTTTGGACAACAACATGCCTGGGAGTTCTCTGGGTGGATGTACTAATTTTTTCTAGGTATCAACACGGGCAAGGAGTATTTTGACTGGGCTACCATAATCTCCAACCATGTGGACTCCCAATTCCTCCAACTAGCCAAGAAGAAGAAGTTTTATATGACATCTTATGTCCTCTGGGCCCTGGCGCAACAACAACCCCATACCAATGGGTTACTTACAGAGGGTGTGCTCGGGATCATCTCGGGACAGAAGGCCCCTTGGGACCACTTCCCACAAATACAATGGGAGGCTAGCTTCCCCAGTTTTTGTCGAGTAAACAATGCATTCATTTACTACCACCTGCTCACACCCACTCAGGATGCAAGATACCACATGTCTACAGAGGTGATGAATTTGGTCTGGAGTTACAGACATTATTATATACAATTTTAGTAGCATACTTATATAAGGGTGACCGACTTCTCTGGGAAACCCTACTTGTTTCCCAAACACTACGGGGACAAGATAGTCCTCCTAGAATATTGGAAGCAAATGATGGAGCTACACGCCTTCTTCACCTTGAAGAAAGTAACAAATATTCCATTCCCAATCACTTGTGGAAATTATTCATGTAGTTTGGCCATCATGAAAGAGGCGGATAATGAGCTTAAGAGCCATAGCCTGGCAGAATTTTACTTAGCACGGAAACATTTTGATTTGCATGGAAAGATCGTAGCAGCACTTCCCTAGGCATCAGAGCCCCACCAATATCATATGGAAGATTTCTGAGAGGATTGCCAGGATGATGTGGATGTCTGGGGGTGGCATTTTTTCAAGATGACCATAGGGATGATGGAGAGATTGAAGCTATGGAGATTCCTGGAGGACTTTTTAGATACTGGCTCCACGGTCGATCCCTAGTACAAGGAAAAGGGGATCGATAAATTGGAGAGTTCACTCACAGCATAGTCAAATGCAGCCACCTCTACTTCAAAAGGGTGTGCCGCAAAAGCATCTGTCGGTGGCCTAGCTGGTACCAAAGTTAACTCCAGGGGCCGAGACTTCCTCACAATGAGTAGATAAAGGAAAAGGGGTAGACACAACTCCCACTGTGCAAGAAGTCCCTATTAAAGAGAAAATAAGGCAATCGGTAGCAGCCTCCTAGAAAATGAAGGAGAAGCTAATCACATGGCTGGCTACCCCGGTGCTTATTGTCAGGCCAATTCATCCTCCATCCTCTCCTTCACTAGCAACCTTGATGGTCAAGGCAATAGGGGTGGATCCGACGGAGAAAGCAACAATAAGGGATGCGGGGCCGCCCTTGATTACCAAGAGGAGGAGGCTTGACCCAAAGCCCAAGAAGGAGCCAAAGTTGGGGATGCCCCAGAATCCACAAGTTGAGATCCTTTCTTCTGACTCCCCAGAGCTGGAAAAGGAACTAGAGCCTGTCGATGTCCCAGCCAACCCTCCTCCGCAGGATGAGTTTGATGACATTTTTGCAACTGACGAGTTTAGTAATCTTCAGGGGGACATCGAGCAAACGGAGGCTGAAGTCCCAGCAGAAGAGGAAGATGAGGAATAAAGACCTGCACAAGAATAGGAGGAAAAAATGAAAGAAGAGGAGGTAGAGCAGGAGATCACTTCTAAAGTTCCAGAGGTGCAAGATACAGGGGTGGACCAACAGAAGCAGAGTGAACAAGTGACATCCATTGAGGGAACTAGACCTACGAGAGCAACTATAACTTCAGCCGCCATGTTCCAAGTGCCACTCCCCAGAGTGACCTTTGGGTAGGTAATAACTATGACACAAATGCTAAATCTTGGCCTGGTACCTCCCATATTACCAAAGGATATATCAGAAGAAGAAGAGATCTCAGTGACAAAGGCCGAAGAGCAAGAACAACAAGAGGAGGAAACCTTCAAGATAGTTGATGAAGGTCTAGACAAAGCTAAAGATATAGAGGACAGGGCTGAGGAAACAAATGTCGCCAGGGGAAATGTTCCTGATGAAGCCCAAGATAAAGAGAAAGGGGCGGGTGTGACTCACACCACTGAGGAGGAACAACAACAAGACACCAGGGAAGAACTAAAAGAACAGAATTTGGCAAACAAGCCACCCCTATCGCCTCAATGGTTAGTTGAAATCAAGAAGAGAAAATCCCCGTCCACCCCTAGAGCTCACCTCTCCCTAGCTAAAATGATGGCTCAGGTCCAGGGCCCACCAAAGGCCAAGAAAGCCCAGACGGTTCATACTCTTCAAACCGGGCTGGGGGGAGAAACAATTGTCGTTGTTGCAACACCTCCCCCAAACACTGATAAGGAAACTACTGAGGCTGAAGATTACGATATCACAAAGATATCACTGGGAAAAAAAGGTAAATAGGGTGAAGTGAACCTATTAAAAGAGGTGACCATCATCGTGGAGGCCCGATACGAAAAAGAGGCCCAAAGGCTCAAAGTGGAAAAAGAAAAGACAACGAACCTTTTGGGATTGCTTACTGAGCTAGCCAGGCCTATTAGTGCCATTCCCCTGGAGGCCTCCACATATGATGTGCCATTACCCCAGAGTGACATAGACTCCCTGCAAGCAATGAAGAAGAAGGCCCAAGCGATCGATGAGTGGGTCACTCTGCAAGTAGGAAACACCTGGTGTTTCCTAGTATCTACCCTCCTAGATTTATATGCGGCGTGATAGGTTCTGCATCAGGAAGAAACCATCCTCAACATATGGGAGGGTGATGTGGAAAACTATGAGGCATGGAAGGTAGAACTAGAAGAACTCCTCAGCCTTGGGGAGGAAATGGTCTCTGAGTCTGGGATTCTGGGAGAAGAATCATTCAATTTTGTGAGGACCCAGCACTCCAGACTTGATCTCACATTAGAGGTACTCAAGCAACTGGTAGGGGTTCTACATGATAAAGTCAACATAGTTTAGTATTCTTCAAATATGTACAAGGCATTTGTCACAAAGGTCTCTGGGGCTGACCCATTCAGCACTTATACATGCACTCTGGAGGAGTATGTTTTGGGTAAGTTTGATGAATTAATGGAGTCCAGATATCAATCCCCAGAGGGACTGGATGGGACTCAAATGATAGGGCTAACTCGCATGATCCTTAGTGGCCATGATGCGGAAAAAATGGCTGATGAGTTCAAGAATAATATTCTGAAGCTAGGGGAACAAATTGAGGCAGCTAAGTACCGATGGTCCGGCCTTAGAGAAATTGATGAGGATGGAATCTCCCACCTTCTCCAAACCTTCAATGAAAATAAGCAACAATAAAGTTTCTTTGGAGGATAGAGAAAACCCAAGAATTCTATATTCTTTATTCTTTCAGAACGTAAGTTCCCAGATCCCGGAGCCCCGGATCCTAAATTTTGTATTCTTTCAAGTGATCTATGTCTGGTCCCGAGGCCGACTGGTCACTTTCAGAACCGGTTAATAAATACTGTCAGAGGGTAGTTGGTTACATCAAAGAACTTCGGATCAATAGTTGGTTTTCTGACAGATGGTCTTCTCGAGGTGCCACTTTGGATGTACACCTGGCACATTGGAAACAGGGCACTGCATTTCCCATTTATGAGGCACGTAGCCTCAATCCTTGGGGATTAGATTTCTTCCTCCTCTTCCCTGGCTCTCTTCTCGAGGCTGATTCTTCCACTCTACCTTCTTGTCTTATTCTTCTGACATGTCAGGCCTATTCTGTCTCAAGGTATTTTGTATGGTGGCGTAGGTAGTACCGGCCCCTGAATATTATATTTTATTGCAGTGTAATGTAAAATAGGGTTAGGGTTAGGGTTAGATAAAAATGTGTATAAATAGTAAGTCTGACCCTTTTTTGAGGGTCAGCAAAATTGATGATTTTGCTGTCCACAGTAATAGAGAAGCAGTATTTTTATTTCAGTTGCAGAGCTCAATGCTCCATTGTTTAAGCATTCAGTAGTTAGATGCTCCCTTGGAGCCACCATTGTATCA
>MU213248.1:181032-217042 GCA_018584345.1 Thuja plicata | reverse complement strand
TTTCCCTTGCTACTGATCAAATATGGACTGATGGTTGTGTATTTCTTTGGTATTTAGTATAGTATATCAGAGCATTATTGATGTATGGGATGTTTAAACATAACTATAAGTAGATGAGACATTTCTAGCCCTGTAGGATCTTTTCAGTTTATTTTCTAAGTGTAGAATACTTGGAGAAACCTTACCTTCCTAAATCCCCGGAGAGAATGAGTTGAAGAAACTAGCTATCCCCCTCAAAAATAGTCACTTCTCCCAATTGAGCCCCACACTATCAAGACCTGACACCCAGGTGCTTGGAGGCCTAGGGAGTCTCACTTCCTCGGATAACCTTTGCAGGCAGAGTTGGTCGGTACCCTGATACCTGGTGAAAACTTATGACTATTGGCGGACCCGATCAACAAAACCCCATCAACACCTTCGTCAAGACATAATAGCAGGATCCCATCTCTATTTTTCCAAAACAAGTCACAGTGCAACCAAACATATTTCTGAGCTTTTAATCTTAAAATCCTCCTTTGGTTATCACTTAGGTTATCTAGACACTTAGAATTTTTTAGAAAATATACAATATTGGCATACTAGGGTTGCATTTCAATACTTGTTAAGCAATTCTCACTTGTATCAACATTTTTGACCAGGACCAAATCCAAATTTTCTTTTGTCATCAACTTTGCCAATCCTATTCCTCTCACCAACTTAGTGATATGGATGTCAAAATCAAACTCTTGAATTTTGTTTATCCATTTGCATCTTTTCCCTTTTACTTCATTCTAAACAAAAATGTCCTTGACAGTAGCATGAGGAACATAAGCATTTACCTTTGCACATACCAAATATGGCCTGAAAGCCTTGACTACCTTTACCAGAGCATAGGCTTGTTTCTCTATCAAATGCTAGTTTAACTCAGCTGACTGCAATGACTGGCTAAAAAATGCAATGGGATGTTCAAATCCCTCACCATCCTTTTGCAATAAGATTGCTGCAATAGTATGGAAGGAAGAAAAAGTGAACAAAGAGAAAGGCTTGGTGTAATCAGGGGACACAAGGACTGATGCTTCTTGGATAGCTTGTTTTATTTTTTCAAAGGCTAATTGTGCTTCCTGGTCCCATTCAAACTTTACATTTTTCTTCAGCAATTTGACAATTGGCTTAACCAGTTCTGCAAAGTTGGTAATAAATCTCCTAACAAAATTAATTTACCCTAGAAATGATTTTATACCTTTTAAAATCTTGGGAGCAAGTACCTTTTGAATGGATTCAAATCTTTAAAGATTTATCCTTACTCCCTCTTTTGATACTATGTGTCCTAGGAGTTTCCCCTCAGTAACAAAAAAGTGACACTTTTTTGGGTTCAAAGACACCCCATATTTCAATGCTTTTATCATCACTTTCTCCAAGTGATTGCAATGATCCTCTGCCCTTTTTGAAAAAGATGTCAAATCATCTTGGTATACTACCATCAGAACATCTATAAGGTCTTTCAAAGCTACATCCATGGATCTTTGAAAGGTTGCACCAACATTTTTCAACCCAAATGACATACAAGCATATACATAAGTGCCCCAGGGAGTAGTAAATGTTGTTTTGAATTGCTCAGATTCTTTAACTGGCACTTTATTATACCCTGAGAACCCATCCATCATAGACAACAAGTCATATCCGGTGACTTTATGTAGCATAGCTTCCATATTTGGCAGTCCATAATTATCCTTTAATGAGGCCACATTTAGATTTCTAAAATCAACACACAATCTTATGTCCCCATTCTTCTTTCTTACCGGGACTAAGTTAGAGACCCATGACGAATGTCTTATTGGCTGAATTATACCTACATATCTTAGTTTCATCAATTTTGCCTGCATTTTGGTAGCTAGTAGGGGATTAATGGGCCTTTGTTTTTGTCTGAATGGTTTTATACCTTCTTTCAAAGGGATATCATGCTAAAATAAGTATTTTCTATAAACTTTCAAATCCTCATAAGACCATGCAAATACATGCTTGTATTTATTCAACAATTTTATCAAAATCTATCTCACATTGCTATCCAATTTTTTACCAATATAGACTAATTAGGGAGATGTTTTAGATCCCAAGTTAACTTCCTCTAAATCTCCCACCTTGGCATTGGACTTATAAGTCATATAATTGCCATTTATGCTGAACATGCCTTCCAATTCAACCAACCCTTTGGGAATGTGATTAGTAGACAAATGGATGACTTCTTGATCAAAGATATACTCCTTATTGTCCACAACTGATACTAGAGATTCACAATCAATCTTCTGACCATCATATTGATCTACACACTGAATAAACCTGAGGATATCACCATCATCCTCAAATACTTGCCAATTATGAATATTGTCAGGAACTGCAGGTCTACTTTTTATTTCAAGCACAGACATACCAGTAAGAGTAGTATCCTTATTTTTTAGGGCAATAATTGCCAGGAAATCTGCCATTATGTTATTGGATCTCTCTATCCATAAGATATTGAAGGCATCAAAGAATTTTATCCTATCCCAGACAACATATTTGTACAATTTTAATCTATGATCTTTAGTAGTATAATGCTCCCTAATCTAAGATATAATTAACTGGGAATCCCCATGAACTTTTAAACATTTAATACCATGCTTGATAGCAATATCCATTCCCAAGATTAAGGCTTCCTACTCAGCAGTATTATTTGTACAATGAAAAGTCAGCAGGAAAGAGTACTTGAAGGTGATACCTGATGGGGAAATAAAAATAACTCTTGCTCTAGATCCTTCCTTTGAGCATCCTCCATCAAAGTACATTTTCCATAGTCCATCTTGTTGCAATAATAATTCATCCATAATTGGGCCAGTGTTCTTTAATTATGGCTTGATTTATTCAACAGTACAATTTTCCATATCAACATTTACACAACAATTCAACTAGTCAAGTAGAACCACCTCCACCATGACAGATGACCGGGGTTCTCTGTACAACTTGACCTCATGTCCATTTATAGGGATAGTTGCATAGGACAAATCTAACTACATTTTTCCACCTATTGCTGCTGCCCACTGCCTTGACAAAAGCATACCATAATATGGTTTAGTGTCTACTACCACTATATCATTTCTGTAAGTTGCCTTAGGGAAAGAAACAATTTTCACCTCAATGTCTTTCAGTGTTCCTATCATAGGAACTTCCCTGTTGTCCATAGCATAACAAATTCCAGCAGATGTAGTGACCTGGAGGCCCAATTCCTTCATAACATGATAAGACATCACATTTGTTGTAGCTCCAGAATCAATCATGCAGTTTTTTACCAAGAAACTATTAACCATTAAGGTGACATAGAATGAGTCAATAGATAATGGTTCTTGGGTAATTATATTTCCAATGCAAATGTTGGAAAATTCCTTATTTTTCTCTTTTCCTTTTACTTGTGGACTATCCATTCTACTATCATTTGGTGTCAAAAGTGTTTCCTCTTGGTTGGGAATAGATACATCATCTATCCCACTTAAAACTGCCAGAGCAACTTCTTTGTGCTCCCTTATTTTCAACATCTCCATGAGTGGGACTGAGACTTTCATTTGGGTCATAGCATGTTTCATGTCAAAAAGGGGCAATTTAGAGGACATGTCACTCATCTTCCTCACTTTCCTAGATTTTTCATTGGGTATTAGTTCCTCCTTCGCTTCTTCCCTTTCAGCATGATCAGAAGAAGGTCCTGCTTGTTTTTCATTCTTTTCCCCTTTATTTTCCTTGACATGAGAATCCTCAGTAACATGGGGTGGATATTTTCTGACATAGAGAGGGGAAAAATTGCATTGAGCTGGTTGCACTATCCTATTTCTAAGGTTGTATGAATTTCTTTCTTGATTAATTGCTGCAATAGTCAAAGACCTCTTTTCTTCATCAGTGGGAGTCTTAAAATGAGAATGTGAATTATCACTTCCCACTGTATTTATAGTTGCCCATGAAACACTGTCAACCTGATCACTTTGATAGGGTGGGTTTTGTGATTGATATTCAAAACAAGAATTATCTTTTGGACACAAATTGTTAGAAGATGGTCCAATATCAGAAAACCACGGGTATGGTTTCTTTACTGTGAACATATTTATGGCAGGGCCTTCTTTTTCCCTTTCTTCTGTTTGATCAAACAAAGCCTGGACTACTACACATTTATAAGAAGAGTGTGGCATATTGCAAGCATCACACCATGGAGTGTTCTCAACATATTTGACACTATTCCTTTTTAGGGGATCTTGGGTTTCTTTAGCTTTTGAGTTATCTTGTCCTTCAGGGACTGGCTTAGCATTGCTCCAATTATTTTTATACGGATAGTCTCTCAGGTTAGGTTGTTTATCAAATCTTTGGTTAGTGTACTTATTGTCATGATACCCTCCCCTATCATTTTTATCCATCTTGGCAGCAAGGTTTTTTACTACACTTACCATTTTATCCATTGTATCATCTTCTTTGACATTTTTGTTGGCTGACCCCTTTTCCTTCCAAAGTTTATTGTCTTCCCTCTTCCCCAGTTTTCCTGATGCTCTCCTATTACTCTCAATGTCAATAGCTATTTTATAAGAATCCCTTAAGGTTGTAGATTTTTTATCTCTGAGTAGATAGGACATTTTTCCATCAGCAACTTTGATATAAGTGGTAAGACATACTTCCTCATCTAACCTTAAGACTTGGAAAATTTTATTCATGGCCTTTTGAAATCTACTGTTAAAATCAACCATACTCTCATTAGGGAAATTTTTAATGTTATTGAATTCATTTAACATGTATCTAGAATTTACATGTTCTCTATACTATTCCCTAAAAGAATTTACAAATTAATCCCAAGAAGCAATACTATCATTAGGTAAATTTCTAAACCAATCCCTAGCATCTTCTGTTAATGACTGAACAAAGAGCTTCATAATAACATCCTCATTTTCAATCTCAAAGAAAGTTATCTTATCACTAAAAGCTTTTAGATTCTCTTCACAAGTAACAACATTATTTCCAGTGAACTAGGGGATTTTATCTCTTACCTCATTGGGGATCACATTAGGGTGACTAGGAGTGCCTTCAAATAAGAGAGCTCTATGTCTGTTCATATGGACATGTCTCCTTTAAAAATTTCCAAGCACATTGTTGTCACCTACTCCAGTGGCTCCTCCTTGATTTTGAATGGGTGGGGGAACACTTTGTTTGAGGTTAGAGACTTGAATGCTTGGGCCAGAACCAACAAGCTGAGCATTTGTACTTGAGCCATAGATTTTAGCATTTGAATTCAAACTAGAAGGTTGCACTTTAGGATCAACCCCCTAATTATTTGTGATTGGGCCAGCCGATTTCTTTTTTTGCTGTGTCCCATGATCAACTGGCATAGAGCTTCTTGCAGAAGTATTAGTAGTAGCATGTAGAAAGGCTATCTTCATTCTCATGTGTACTACAACAACCTCCAATTCTAACTTCTCCAATTGTTTGGCTAAATCCTCTTTGGCTTTCCTAGCTTGTTCCAACTCAAGATCAACTTGAGATGCTCCTACAGGAATGGTCACCTTCTATTTAGGTTCCTCTATTGTCACACTGACAACCTTTTGCTTACCTTTTTTGGGAACCTCCTTTGTATTTGTCTTAAGCTTTGCATTTTGCTCAATCTCATATGGGAACAGTTGCCTGGTGACAAACCCTTCCTTCTCAAATTCATCCTTGTTAGGATTCAAGACTTTATTTGGGGCTTTGTCCCTTAAATCATCAATGTTACCAAAAAATTATGGATTCAAACCTTTAACCTCTTGACTCAGGCTTTTAGCCTTGAGGTCATTTCTTCTGGTCTCAGCCAAGAGCTCTTCTCTTTCCACTAGTAAGTCATATAGATTTTGTCCACATTTCTTTTCTACTTCAGCTATTTCCTTTTCTTGTTCTTTCTTTCTCCTTCTTAAATCCATAACCTCATCTTGCAACTTATCAGAAACATATGAAGTTGTTTCAGTAGCAGAGGTCTCTTCTGGTGGAGCAAGATTTTCTTCTACAGGAAAGAAACCTATATAAGTATTTTATCCATCCCTGAAGGGATCAAAATTGTCCCTAGTTCTATAAGTGTCAATTGGTCCCATGGGTCCTACATCTTTAGATGAAGATGATTTTCTTTCTAGAGCAGGAGTCTCCATCCTTCCCTTAGAGGTATGTTGGGAATCATGTTTGGATGTACCTCTTTTGGACCATTGTTTTCTTTTGGGTGTATGGAGCTCTTCTCCAACATCCTTTTCAAGATTTTCTATGAAATAGGATCTAGTATTCCTTTCTCGACTCATCTTTTAGAATAGACAAATATTTTCAACATGTTTAATGTGTAACACTGGAGCATATAGAGGTTAGAGTCACCACCTCTTCTCAGAGGACAAATATATATAATAGACTGAGTACCTTGTCCTAACTCAAGTTTTCTCTTATAGCAATAAGTCGAATTGAAACTTGAAAACAAAGATTCTTGCTAATTCCTCACCTGGTAATCTTAAGAAAAATCTCCTTCACTATTCATATCACTGCAAATCAACTTTGTAACTTTCTTTGAGAAACATACACTGTATTAAGCCATAGGTTTTGTAATCACCAGTCACTATATCTAAGAAAAGATTCATATCATTTTCAGGATCAAAACCTTCAAACAGTGTGCGATGATAGATAAATAGAATAGACTCACCTTTATGACTATGAGGAAAAATAGAATAATTCTCAATATTGCAAGGATAAAATCTTTCATGAACATGACTCTTAGAACATTACAATAGTCCTCAGTATAGTTGCGAATTTGTTAGCTCTTTTTCTTGTAGAATCAGTATATAGAAGTGAATGCTTGACTCTTTAGTTCCCAATTCAGATTCTTACAGGGAAAAGGCTAATTAATAAGGATGAAAATCCTTCTACACTTTGGGCTCCACCAACCCAGGCGGGTGCACCTTCAACATAATACTATCTTTCAAAAAGTCTAATAGTGGATTAAGGATTAATGATCCTTCTTCTTTTTAAGCCACTTGGCTTAGGAAGGCTAACATATTGATTCTCTCTTCAATGAATCACTAAGATGAATTGTACTCAGTACAATTATCTAAACATGTATTTTAGATAACAAAAATATAAAGATTGATTAATATTTGATTGATGATAACAACCACTTATTAGAAATTGACCAGTGCATAATCCTGGGCCATAGAGTCAGAATAAAACATGCATACACCAGAGATAATTAATTGAAATGCAAATAAAACCTCAGATAGAATGCCTTACATACTATCTTCTCACCTTCACACCTCTGTATCAAATTCTTGCATAAACCCTAACCCTCTGGAACTATTTGTAAGATTTAACCCTCCTTGAAAGAAACTTACAAACAATAACATAGCTACCTTATAACCAGTACATTTAAGATGCCTTACAAATTAAACATACAAGAGCTAAATGTATATGAAAAAAGACATCATTGGTATCAAAATGGAGATTCCATTGTATTTTATTAAAAAAATCCTGATTTGAGTACATTCACACTGATTCAAAACTAAAGCTTAGACACAATTCAGAAGTCTGCTTCGCAGTTTTGATTTTACCATCCTTTACAATATGTTACAACTTACTATTTATAGCTAGCACTAGTCATCTTGGAATCCTTAAAGATCAAGGATGCAACAAACTTTGGATGACTAGGCTAAAAGACAAAACTCAAGAATATAATAGGACAAAATGACAAGTGGATAGAAAAACCACTTTTGTTAAAAG
This sequence comes from Thuja plicata, assembly GCA_018584345.1. Taxonomy (NCBI): domain Eukaryota; kingdom Viridiplantae; phylum Streptophyta; class Pinopsida; order Cupressales; family Cupressaceae; genus Thuja; species Thuja plicata. The sequence continues at coordinate 209,284 of MU213248.1, read as the reverse complement.
ATATTCTAACTGATTCTTTGTCCTATGGCCACATGGTGATTGCATTTTCCTTGTACTTGCAAGGGGAAAGCCATCTAGAACTCATTGCTTCTGATGATAGTGATGTGTGATCTCCATCTTCAACTGCATCAACTGCTCTGTTGGGCTTCATCATCCACTTGCATATCTTCACCTTCACCCAGATAAACTATTGTGTACTTGTCCTTCCAGTAAGTGTACACTTCATCACTTGGCCAAATGAAACCAAGGATCTCATCTTTTTTTCTATTGATCTCCTTCCAAGTGGCATGTGCCTTCTCAATCTCATTTGTCCAGAATGCAAAAAATGACCTGGCCTTGCCCACTATCTCAATGGTTTGAGCAAAAAGGAGTGTACTGTCAAAGGTTAATATACTATTAGTTCTAACTGCTAATGCTTCATTCATTTGTCAGTGCCACAACCCCTCATCTTTGATGTTTCCATTCTTCCTAAAGAGGTTTGGAAACATTTCATATCTATCCTGTGAATATTCCCTTTTTAAATCCAGAACCTTTCTAACAACAATGTCTCTCCTGATATCCATATCCAAAAGTAATTTGACACATTTGTGGGTGCTAGTCAGGACTATGTCAACATCATTAATTTTCTTGCAAGTGGTGTGAAAGAATTTTAACTCCTCTATTTTCCCTTTCCACTTGCTCACCAACTGATCCAGATTGTCTTTGTTTTCATGATATTCATTTATAATGTTAACAATCTTCTTACCTTGGGCATATATAACAGTGGGTACTACTTCATGAGTACAATGCATAAGAGCACTATGTATTTTATCTACATAATTTTTCTTTACCCATGCTTCTGCTTCTCTGAAGGTTGCAAACTGCTCAACCCACTCTTTCTTTTGCCTTTCAAGTTTTTCTCTTGCATCTTTCAACATGGCCTTTTCCTATTCTAGCTCTTCTAGTGTAGTAGAAGTAGATGGTGCAGGGGAAGGAGGGTAAGTGATGATGGGACTTGATGATGAAGGCTGGTGGGGACCCTGTGCAATCCTCTTCTAAGCAATTATTTGTATTGTTTGCCTCCCCTCTAGGAATGCAATTCTCTCATCCTTCTGCATGGATTTAACCCTTTCATCATTGTATTCTTTCAGGACAAATTCATACTTTTGGTTCAGGCTATCAAAAGCATCTTTCTTCTTTTCAGCTACCTACAGACTCAAATTGGCAGTTTGAAAAACAAGGTTAGCTTCCTCCACACCTAAGGTATCAGAAACTCTTTTGATAATGAGGCTACTTGTATCCTTAGTTTGATCACTTTCATTCATTCTTATTTTATCCTTCCTCTTCAGGGAACATATTTCCAAAGCTGCATGATCTTCACTATACTGGGCACCAATTGATGCTCTAGTAGTGCTAGATGGGTTTTCTTCCTTCCTAACATCATCAAAAACTATGACATCAACCAAATCCCACTGGTGTAGGATAAGGACTCCTTTCTTCTTTACTAACTCCCTACCCTCTTCAGGGGTGATTTTGTTAAATTTGGTCATTAACTCTTGCTTGACCTCTTTTTCAATATCATCTTTTCTTTGATCTGGTTGGGTTTCTTGCAACCTCTGGCACTTATCCTTGAACTCATTAATATGAGTTCCCCAATAAATTGAATAAAGGCCCTAGTCTTAATGAAATTATCATCTAAAAGAAACTCTTCACTGTCTTGTTTGGTTACAAGGTCCATCTCCTTTCTTGCAAATTATGCCACTGTGAGATCCGATGTTGTATGCCTAGGTGCCTTTGGCACTCCTTCTTGTAGCTCTTGTGTAGTGACAAAGACTTGGCCTATGTTTCCCATTTGAACCAATTTCTTAGCAATGGCTTGGTCATCCATATGTGAAGGGGACTGGGAAGGGGAGTATAAATCACTCTCTTGCTCTTTTCCTGCCACTTTTTGTTTCTTGGGAGAGGGCATGTTTTGGGCACTAGAATCTCCTAGCCTCTTTCCTTTCTGATCAAAATATTTATCAATATTGGGCATGATAGTACTGTACCCTCTCCTTTTGTAGACCACATAGTTCCCAGGTGGGATTACCCTTCCTTGTGAAAGTTTTCTTAGAATGGCCTTAGCCTTTTCTGGCTTAGCTTCCATTATTTTTTCTTTCTTCTCACTGAGAGTCTACATAATACCTTCAAATAATGTCATCAGGGACTCAATCTTTCTGGCCCAAGGTAAAAATTCCTTCAAAGGATCATAGGATCTATCAAAATTGTGGACAAAGTCCAAAGAATTTCTAACAATATCCTTTGGGAAATTGAATTGGTGCTCTAATGCCAAGCATTTGGTTCTCTTTCTGAACATGCCCATTATGAAGCCCTCATTTTTTGTACACCTTAATACAGACGTTGCTAGATGGTAGGGCTCAAAATATTTGTCAAACTATGTCCACCCACCTTTTATGATGATGAAATGGTGGGGTCTTGTAAGGGTAGGGAAAATACTTCCCTTCATTTTGCCTATTAGGGCTTCTTGTAATCTACCCAATTGTCTCATAATCTCTGCAATTCCAATCTTCAAAGGCACTCTGTAGGGTAGAACATTGGGGGTTCCCCTGAATCCATAAACCCTTATCACTGTAGAAACATGGTACAAAATCAAATCTCCCCAGTTGTGGGCAATTTTCAATTTTGGGGCAAGCTCCATAAGTCTCAATAATTTCATCATATCTGTATGGATCCTAGCATTCTATTTGCATAACAATGACTTAAGCCTAGCGGAAAAAAACCCTGTAAAAGTATACATAACTGGCTTCTTTTCTATCCCATGATAGATCAACACTCAACAATTGAACATGCAAATCTTCATCATCTTGGAACTTAGTTAGGTCCATCTCTTCCTCAAAGATGTCAGCACTATTAAACAGAAACATGTGTATCATAAGAGAATACCACCCCATTGGTTTGAGTATGTTACTATCTTGGGTACATATTAGACCTTCATGCATTTGTTGAGCAATATAAGGAGCATAGTCAAAAACTATTGATAGGTGGGGATGTAGAATCTGAACCATCATGAGCATCATATGAACAAGCATTATTGTTTTTTCATCCTATCCTAAAACCAGGCACAAGGAACTATACATTTTCTTACCCTTACCATTGAAATAGTCCAATTTGAATGGTTCTGTTGTGTTAGGGCCCCCAACAATAAAATCCCCTATCTTATTAAAGTACCCTTTTAGATCCTCATTCCTGTAATATTCCCTTTGGGTTTGGTATACTTCCTTAAAGTAATTAAAGTCAATATCATCCATTTGTATTGAGGTGTCACTTAATTTGAAGATTCTTCTGATCTCATCGGCTGTGATAGTTAACAACATGTTTCCCTGTGTATCTGCCATAAGTGTTGGCTATCAGGGTGAATAAATCTATATCCATGAACACCCTAGTTACTATCAATTTTCCCATGTCTAAGTACCATATGTTACAATTTGGGGTAGGAGTGTTTCTTTGGCTGTAGGCAGTTCTAAACAAACTTAGACCATTTATAATAGTTTTGACATCTTTGTCCCACCTACCTGTGTCAAATAAACCCTCTCCTACTCTGAAGCGGGGATGTGTTGGGACTATTATCTTAACCTAGGTTGCATCACCCATGGACCCTTTTAATTGTTGTAGAAGGTCCTCTCTAAAATTTCTCTTTTGATAATCTACCTCTCTAGAGAGTTCAATCCTAGGGGCCATTTTGAATCTAGGGCTTTTTACTGAGACGATATTCAGATTTAAATAAGAATTCTGAAAGCTTTTAAAATTTCAAATCTTTACTGGAAGCCTAAATTTTACTGTACCAAAGAAGACTTACCCATTCTGCAATTCTATTGCAAGGATCTGAATATCGCTACAATTCTGTTCTTTGCTTGAATGATTTTGGTAAATTATGGCGACTTCAAGTTTAAATGATGAATTATACTACTTCAATCAAATTAGTCTTTCACATTGAATTGAACTGAAGTGGCCACACGTTCTGCAATCAATTTGCCTGCTTCAAACTCGCGGCTTAACAGCTGACTGAAACTCATTTTAATAACTTTGAATATGGGCCGTAGATCTCACACAACATCTCCTTCATCTGATGGTTCCCTTATTTTCTCAAAAACAACTATTCATTTGGGACATGTGTTGGCACGACTTAATCACTTACATGATAGATGTCATGCTTCTTTTCCTTAAGCAATTAAGTCCACTGTTAGATTCATCTTAACCTATCTGTAAGTTATTTCACCTTGAGTTTATTGACTGCGGCTGCAACGTCATCACCTGGGACATGCGTCAACATGACTTAATGGCTTAATCACTAGATCTTGATTACTTTGCATTTGAGCCATTAAGCGGGCCATCCAATATTTTCATACTTGCAACCTTATTAACATGATAACTACGCTGTACATGACCCACCTTTTATGACACACGTCATCACATCTTAATCACTTATCCATTAGATCTCGAGCACTTTACCTTCAAGTGATTAAGCCGACCGTTGATTTTTTCTATACATGCTGTTCCTTTAATCCTATCTTTACGACCTCAGCCAGACCCACAAGGACATGCATCAACATGACTTAATGGCTTAATCACTAGATCTTGCGCATCTTTGAGATAAGCCACTAAATCATCCATTGGATTAGAAACAAGTTGTCTGTACTTTAATCATCGCCTGCTCAGAATACCCGGGTCCACCAACTGCCATATGTCAACACCGCTTAATCTACATGATATATGTCGTGCATCTTTCCTTTAAGAGATTAAGCCAACCGTTAGATCTTTTTGAACTTTAATCTCTTTTATGCTTCCTGCGATAGGACCCACACCGCTCCTTTTGCCACGCGTCATCATGACTTAATCACTTATATGATAGATGTCGTGCATCTTGGGACTAAGCGATTAAGTCTATCGTTCGATGAAACAAGATCTGCCTGCTGATTAACTAAGAACCTTTATGACCATCATACCCACCAAAGAACGTGGTGTCATGGCTTAATGGCTTAGATGATAGATTTCGATCGGTTTGGGATTAAGCCATTAAGCAGGCCGTTTGATTAAAACAAACTTGCTCGACAAAGAATGATTTTAATTAAAACATCAGTGGACCTTGGACTTAGGGAAAAATGTTGGACCACGACATTAGGATTGACAACTTAACGAACAAGAGAAAATTAAAAGGAACCCACTTGAGACAGGACTTAAGTGACAAAAAGGAACGTGAAATTAGAAGGCATTTTGACGCTTAGGGTTTTTATGACCAAATGTACACTAGGAGACATGAAACAAGGGTTTTTGAGCATTTTCAACTAGGTTGAGGGCTAGAACACAATTTGCAGAGGCATAAGAACAATTTTAACCAAGATTTTAAACCTTTAGATAACATGAATGACAGGAGACTTCAAAATTTTACAAGGCATATTCCAAACAGGAAATATTACCAACATGATACTTGTACAAAATATCATTTAAAATATTATGTACATTTATTCAGAATAGGAAAATGATAGATATGTATATGTATATTCATAAAAAGAAAGTGATATGAAGAAGGAAAATATATCATACGTACAAAAATACCGATATATACATAGGGGGAGTCATTAAATGACTAAGGATTATATATGTTGTATATACTTAACATTTTGTTAGTATTTTTCACATATCAGTTTTTGATACTAATGTCAAAGGGGGAGATTGATGACATTAATTTGTCATTAGTATTCAAACAACACTTTCGGTAAGCTTACACCGAAAGATAGTAAAGGGAAAACCAAAGATCAGATTGGCAGATCACCAAAAATGACTAAGTATAGAGAGAACCAATGACACGAGGTAGTGTGTAAACCAAAAACCACAATGCAGAGAGTTAAAGTGGAACCTGACAGAGGAACCCAAAATGAAAGCTATAGTGTAAACCAATGAAATAGATTCAATGCAACCGATAGTAAAAACTGAAGGATAGTCAAGCATGACCGAAAGACAGAATGAAAAGTTAGTTGTAGCTCGCAAAAAGTGGATCTAACTTCCATGTTAGATAAAGCAAGGGTATTCTATTTATAGGATATTTAATTGTTTTTAAATCCATTTCTTTAGGGACAAGAAACATTAATGTAAGTATTTTAATCAGTCCAACTGATTTAAAGCACATAGACTAGGAGATCTAGGTGCAAGTTGTAAACCTGATCTTAGAGTTAACACTGTTTTTATCATCAACTCGATGAAATAAATCCATCTATAAATAGATGATGTAATCATTCATTAGAATGTGTGGGGAAGAGAGAGGAGAATAAAATGAGCACATCTATGGATTGAATTGAGAGTTTCAAGAACCAGAGCCAAGAAAGAAGAATTTGGTTAGCAGAACCAAGAACAGAGGAAACCGATAATCAGAGGTATTATTCAATCACAATTAAGGTGATATTATTCTGTATGTGAACTACATAGGATCTATATCAGCAATAAGAGATTGCATTTACCAGGTCAATTTGTAATTTTCTATCATTCTAACAAGTGAAGCAAAGTGTAAGAAATCCTTTCAAGAAAGGTGGATTTAATAGTCCTATAACAAATCTCTTAACCAAGTGCACACTTAACAGTGTTTCTAAAAGCTCTTAACAAAGTAGACTTTAACAGGTCTCTACTGATACTCCTAATAGGGTAGATCATCAAAAGTGATCAAAATTGTAAGCCTTAACCGACCCCTTCCATTCTTGAGATAGTGAAGTTTTGTGGGTGTCATCCCCACTACAGTTTTTACTTCCTAACAGGAGTTTTCTGTGATATCATATCTTGTGTTGTGTCAATTATGTCCATGAATGTTTCTATGAATGATTTATATGTTTATTAATGTCATGAATTGATATAACTCACACAAAGATAGTGTAGATCAGATGGAATGGATATGCAATTGATTACTAAGGTTAATTGATTAAAGGATAAGAAAAAGTTTAAGAGGTACTGATTCACCCCTCCCCTCTTAGTACTACTTCCCATTAAACCCAACACGACCAGTTAAGCTTTCCTAATACATAATTAACTAGGTCGGCCAATTAAGGCTTTTCATCATACAAATAATTACATAACCCCTTGCTGAGATAGACATAGTATCTATAACAAGTATACATCATTTAAAATCCATCACATATACTTCCAGATCTGTAATTCATGCTCACCATTAATTTCGCACGCTACATGTTTGAAATCGGCTAGGAAATAGGTCTTCTACAGAATACACACCACAACTGATGTCATCAGTATCCAAACAATAATAGAACTCAACCCATTACTCTACCATATGTCAGCTATCCATTAGTAAGCTCACAAGTTCTAAAATATCTTCGCCAGAAAGATATACCCAAAACACAGAGACCTGCTCTATCTAGAATCACAGTTACAGTCCTGAAAACCTGTCTTCACCAAATCAATTGTAACATCCACAATATGTAATATAGAGCCAAGCAACCTTAGGAATAAGGTCAGCACACATGCTTCTGCATCAATCCAACTTTGATCATTTTGAATAATCTGTACAATGTTCATACACTCCTTCCAGTTAAGTAGCCAGTCTGTCTTCTCAATAGAAATATATGTTGACATTAGTGACAAAACATGAATATCAATAGCATGATCAATAACCAAAACTGATATCATCCAACAATCTCCCCCTTTGGCATTGATGGAAACATATGGGAAAATCCATATGCATCAACCCAAAAGTACTCTCTCTCAATACAATCTTCTCAATATCCTCAACACAAATCTCCCCAAAATAGTAGGGATTTTCACATAGATTCCTTCCCCTTTGGCAACAATGGAAAAGGGTGGCATAACTCATCTGTAGTCTTCTGTATTCCTTTTCAAATCTTCATGTGCAATCAACTAGGTGCAAGATCACCCAAATGTACTCCATAGTATTCTCCTGCGATCACTCCCCCTAAGGAGTAGATCCATACATCAAGTCTAGAGAATGATATAGCTCTGAAATCCATTGCACTGATGCATGTCTACATCATTTTAGTCTTCACTGGGAGGGGCCATCACCCCAAGCATGCCTCTAAGATATTCAAAAGCATCTTTTGGCAAATTTTTAGTAAATATATCTGCTATTTGTTCCTTGGTGCTAATATACTCAAGTTTAATCTCTCTAACTACTACCTTCTCCCTCAAGAAATGATACTTGATGGAAATATGTTTAGTCTTTGAATGCATTATAGGATTTTTTGACATATTCATTGTGCTAGTGTTATCACAATGGATAATCACTGGATCTTTGAAAATTTTTCCAATATCCTTCAGCATTTGTTTCATCCAAATGACTTGTGTACAGTTTATTGCAGCAACAAAAAACTTTGACTCAGCAGCAGATTGAGCAATACAATTATGCTTCTTGCTCAACCAAGAAACTAGCCTTTTCCCAAGGAAAAATGCATTACCACTTGTACTCTTCCTATCATCCACATTACCTACCCAATCAACATTAGTAAAAGCCTACAATGTAAAATCATCAGATTTTTCATACCATAATCCATATTCTACTGTTCCTTTCAAATATCTGAAAATTATTTTCACAGTAGAAAAATGTGTCTCTTTAGGATCTGCCTAATATCTAGCCACTATTCCAACTGCATTGGTAATATCTGGTCTAGTGTGTGTTAGATATTGTAGACTTCCAATTATTGATCTGTACTTAGTCTACCCAACACTTTGAGTCTCATCTCTTTTAGTCAGTTTGTTCCCTATCACCATGGGTGTACCAACAGGTTTACAATCTTCCATTCCAAATTTCTTCAACATTTCCTTAAGATACTTGGTCTGAGATATAAAAATTCCATTCTTACTTTGATTAATTTGCAAACCAAGAAAGAATTTCATCTGACCAATCATTGACATTTCAAACTCATTCTCCATTTCTTTAGAAAACTTCTTACTCATTTTGTCATTGCCTCCAAAAATGATATCATCAAAAAAAACTTCTATAATTAAGATTCCATCTTCATCAGTTCTTAAATACAAATTACTATCTACATTACCTTTTCTAAAATCGAGATGAAGTAGATATTTATCCGGTCTTGCATACCATGCCCTTGGTGCTTTTTTCAGTCCATATAGTGCCTTCTTTAATCTGTAAACCATGTTTTCATCATTAGTCAAAGGAAAACCATCAGGTTGCTCAATATACACTTCTTCTTCTAGATCACCATTCAAGAATGTTGAATTTACATCCATCTGATAAACTTTGAAGTCTTTATGTGAAACATAAGCAAGGAATAGTCTCACAACTTCCAATCTAGAAACAGGTGCAAATGTTTCTTCATAGTTTATGCCTTCTTGTTGTGATTAGCCTTTACATACCAGTCTAGCCTTGTTTCTTACCATTGTGCCTTCCTCATCCATCTTGTTTCTGAAAACCCACTTAGTGCTAATCACATTTTTGTTCTTAGGTCTTGGAACAAATTCCCAAGTATTGTTTTTCTTTATCTATTCTAGCTCTTCTTCCATGGCTTTAGTCCAAGATTCATCTCTACATGCTTCATCAGTAGTCTTTGGTTCAACTTGAGAAATAATATAGATCTCATCTCTAACTCTAGATCTAGTCATCATGCCTTTGCTTGCATCGCCAATAATTTGATCTTCAGGATGGTTTATCTTGACATACCTTGGTGTCTTCAATGTCTCAGTAGCTTTGGAATGTTCTTCTTCTTCTTCAATATCATTCTCGACCATCAAGGGTCCTTCAGGTTCAACAACAACTTCTCTTGTTTCTATTATTTGACCACAATCATATATTATTTCCTAAATTTGAAACTTTTCATCTATCTTCACATTGGCACTTTCAATCAGTTTCCTCAGTCTCAGATTGAAACATTTATATGCTTTACTTTTAGTGGAATAACCAAGAAATATTCCTTCATCACTTCTAGCGTCAAACTTTCCTTTCTCATCATCTCTCTTGATATAACATTTACTACCAAATATTCTGAAATATTTCACAGTAGGGTTATGATCAAACCATAATTCATAGGGAGTTTTATTTGTACCTTCTTTGATATGAATTATGTTTAATGTGTACACATCAGTGCCATCTACTTCTCTCCAATGAACATGTGACACATTTCCTTCCAACAACATAGTCCTTGCAACATCTAATATGGTTCTATTTCTTTTCTCTGCTATCCCATTCTGTTGTAGAGTTCTAGGGGCTGAAGTCTGTCTATGTATTCCATTTTCTTCACAGTATGTATTAAACAGTTCTGATGTAACCTCTCCTCCTCTGTCTAATCTCAAACACTTCATCTTTAAACTAGATTCATTCTCAAATTTCGCTTTGAATAGCTTGAACTTGTCAAATGCTTCATATTTCTCTCTCAAATATGTAACCCACATCATTCTAGAAAAGTCATCAAAAAAAATTATAAAATACCTTTCACCATAGTATGATCTTGTTCTTGTAGGAATACACAGATCTGTATGCACTAGATCCAACTTCCCTTTTGTTGAATAAGCTTTACTCTTGAAAGTGCATCTAGTCTGTTTCCCCATAACACATTCACTACACATAGTGTTAGATGGATTTACAATTCTAGGTAGGTCTCTTACTTCTTTTGTCATACTTTCCTTCACAATGTTATCAAAATTAACATGACAAAATCTTTTGTGCCATAACCAATTGTCATCAACCTTTGTAATAAAATAAGAAGCTTTAGATGTGTTCAATTCAAATACATTACCTCTGGATTTAGTACCAGATTCTATCAAGTCTCCTATTTTACTCTTGATAAAACATTTTCCATTGATGAAGTTCAGTTGATAACCCTTGTCCACTAGCTGTCCAACACTCAACAAATTATGCTTAGGTCCATCAACAAGTAATACATTTTTAGTGTTAGTATTTCCATCCAAATAAATAGATCCAATTCCAATAATAAGTTTAGGAGTATTGTCACCAAATCTAACAACACCACCATCATGTATTTTCAAACTCACAAACTTATTTTTGTCTCCAGTCATATGATGTGAACAACCACTATCTATGACCCATTCAAATTTCTTTTCAACTCAGGATACTAAAGATTTTTCTTCATGCATAGGTTCATCATCCTTAATAACAGTAACTCCAATTTCATTATAGTCACCATCTTCATCATCAGATATACCCTCACTAGAATAATAACATTCCTTGTCCTTTGAGAACTTAGACTTGAAAAACTTAGGTTTATGCTTTGGAATTATTGTAGGACATCTAGATGCAAAATGATCAATATTGTTACATGAAAAACATTTCAAAGGTATTTTTCCCTCAAACTTACCATTACCTCTCTTTTATCTTATAGAAATTAGTGCCATGACTTCATCTAGCTTCCTTTCTTCTTCCTATATTTGTTCCCATTCATCAACATAGGCTCCAAGTTCTTCTCTTAGGCCACTACTGCTTGTCCTTGCATTTCCAGGTAAGATTCTTTTGCTTTTGTGCACAGTTTCTTTGAAGGCTGACTCAACCTTAGGTAAAGTGTCTCCCAATTCTATGGCTTCAAATGTAGTTAGCTTGCCAATCACCATCTCTCTAGTGAAGTTTGATTTCAAAGGTATGATCTCCTCTATAGCTTGAACCTTGGTTCTATATGCAGGTGTCAAAGATCTGAGTATCTTTGCAATCACTTCTTCCTCACTATAAGTTCCTCTAGAGTTCCTAATACCAGTAACCACTTTAGTAATTCTTTGCCCATATGCTTTGATGTTCTCATCTTATCTCATCTTTAGTGATTCCATCTTTGTCTTCCAGTTCTATAACTTTGATTTCTTTGTAAACTTGTCTCCAACATATAATGCTTCCAGTCTTGTCTAGATTTCATGTGCAGAGTCCAAGTCCTTTACTTCTGTAAATTCTCCTTCTAATAGTACACTAATCAAGGATTCCCTTGCAACCATATTGCATGAAAATAGCTTATTTTCATCTTCAGTGGCTTTCTCTAATTCATCCTCAGTTTTTAGCTTTTCTTTCTTCTTTTTTATCATCCAGTAATCAATTCCCATACATAGCAAATGTGTTCTCATCTTGTTCTGCCAACTATCAAAGTTTTCTGGATCAAACTTTGGACTATCCTTCCTATAGTAAGTCATCTTCAGGATCACCTCAAGCTGTTAAAATTTCTTTCTAAGGACCAATGGCTTTGATACCAATTGTTAGGAATAACAATCCACAAGACAACTGAGAAGGGGGGGGGAATCAGTTGTAATATAAATTATTAAAATTTAAACTTTATGAACCAAATCTGCAAATGTAAATGATAACATAGTAAATGCCAACACAATAACACAATATTTTTTGTTGAGGATACCCTGTTAAAGGTAAAACCCCAGTGGGAATTGACACCCACAAATAATGTATTGAGAGTATAGTATCCTTGTTAAAAGATATTAGCCCTGTTAGGAGCTTATTACAACATTAAAGTACACAGTCCATGTTAGGAGACATACCCTATTAGGAGTCAAGAAAATAGTAGGCTCACTACCAAGGCACATTTCCCAAAGAAGGTTAAAGCCACCCTCAAGGATTTACAATCCGAATCAAGTGTATAAAGCAAATACACATTCCAGTGAACTGTCTGATAGAAACTGTCTTTGCTTGGTCAGTTCCAATGAAGTATCCACTCTGCTTTGTATCCAATAGTCAACAAGCTTCACAGGTTCCACACATATCTATCTTTTTTCCTCTATCACACTTCTCCATAAGAAATTATCATTCATATATACCCTCTTACAACAATTCATTAGGTTGGCCAGTTAAGCTTTCCTAATACATAATTAACTAGGTTGACCAATTAAGGCTTTCCATCATACAAATAATTACATAACCCCTTGCTAAGATACACATGGTATCTATAACAAGTATACATTATTTACAATCCATCACATATACTTCCAGATTTGTAATTCATGCTCACCATTAATTTCACATGCTACATATATGAAGTCGGCCAGGAAATAGTTCTTCTCCAGAATACACGCCATAGCTGACATCAGTATCCAAAAAAAAATTGAACTCAACCCATTAATCTACCATATGTTAGTTTTCCATTAGTAAGCTCACAAGTTCTGAAATATCTTTGCTAGAAAGATATACCCGAAACACAGAGACCTGCTCTGTCCAGAATCATAGTTACAGTCCAGAAAACTAGTCTTCACCAAATCAAATGTAATATCCACAGTATGTAACATAGAGACAAGAGACCTTAGGAATAAGGTTAGCACACATCCTTCTGCATCAATCCAACTTTGATCATTCTAAATAATCCATACAGTGTCTCTACACTCCTTCCAGTTAAGTAGCCAATTTGTCTTCTCCATAGAAATATATGTTGACATCAGTGACAAAACATGAATATCAACAACATGATCAGTAACCAAAATTGATATCATCCAACAACTACAATGCCATAAAAATATGAAGAGGAATCCCGCTAAACAAATGAAAACTCAATAGGAAGTGGAGGTATATAAGTCACAACACTAGTCTTAGGAATAACACATAAGTTTAGGTGACTTGACTTCACCTCAATAGGCTCTTGCAAAGAAAGAGGGTGATTCTCTGATAGTGGACCAAAATGAGAGAAAGAGTACAAGTGGGAAGAATGATCAAATCTCCCTATTGCAACAATATTGTTTGTTTCACTATCTTTGATGTGCACTGAATCTCTTGTGAACTCAGTTGTCTTCCCTATCTCACTGTGAGTAATCTAATAGATAGAGAGAAGGTTAAAGGATAAAGATGGAACACATAGTACACCATTGAATGAACTATCATCAATGTTAATAGAACCTTTCCCACATATAGTCATAATAATGTTGTTCCCCATCAAAATGTGTGAGCTAGGATAAGCCTAAAAAAGAGAGTAAATATTGAGAAGATGTCACATGGTGTGAAGCACCTGAATCTAGTAGCCAACTATAAGAGTGTGGACCAATAGTTGTACATAGTGCATGACCCTTTACTTTGTATTGTCAATATTTCTAGAATGATGATGAAGAAGTAGACCTGTGAGAAGTAGATGAAGAAGGAATATTAATGTTGTTCTTCATAAGGAGAGTTTTCAAATCTAAAACATGTGAAACATATCCATTTATCTTATTCTCATAGAAATGAGATTCATCATGATTGGGATTTTTATAATAAGCACACTTAGGTCTTTATCTTTGATTCCCCCCCTAAAGAGAAGGTGGGATAGAGGGGTGTTGATAACTGTAATCCTTCCTAGGCTCTGTAGTTTGTGGCTTATGTTTACGCTCCTTCTTCCTTGGATATGTCTAAGCTACCAATGCTTGGTTCTTTTATCTTGGAAGAACATCCAACTATGTGAGCTTGGAATGCTCATGTGTCAACCAATCATAGAATACCTCAAAATAAGGCATAGAAAATCATGGACCCAAAGCATCCATGGTGGGGTATAATGTAGAATAAAATATTTGAAATGAACCTCGAAGCTTAGAGAGAATCAGGTATATACACTCGATGTTTATTTTGATCTTTCCACAACCCTATAAAAATTATCAGAGTGATTTGAAATTTCATCATTAAATCCTTAATGTATGGAAAATAATTAGCTTTCAAAGAGGTCAACTCTATCTCAATATCAAGTTCCCTAAATTGATTGATTGTTCCAAAAAGATCATGAAATTTGGTCCATGTGTCCCAAAGTGTAGTGCAAATCTCAAGATAAAACAAAATACTATCTGAAATTTTTAGAGAAAACATCCTCATGGCCTCATCCATTCTATTTTTTTTCTACATGACTTTGAACAAGAGAGTCAACTAAGGTTGAACCTCATCTAGACAGGACCATAATACCCTTAACATGAGAAGGTGGGTCATATGTGTCTTCTAGGTGTGATAATTGTGTGGAGTAAGTTGCTTAATAAAGGAAGGGTTTGCCATGTGAACTAAAGGAAAAATACCCTAGCACAAATATAAAAGTTGGAAATTGTAAAAACACAGAAATAACTAGTGTCCAATCTTGTGTACCTGGTGAAAATTTTGATGAAATTGACTATAGATATAGAAAGAGCATTGAAATACCTTTCTAATACCTATTAATTTTTAAAAATAGAGCCGGGAGGCAAAAAATATGCCCCTGAGAAGGAAAAAAATAACTTCTGACTTTGAATGAAAAAACCCCTATAAAATAGTAAAATCATAAAACCCCACCTACAAAAACTTCTCCATCTTGGAATCACCTTTCCGTCGATATCTCATTTTTCCAAAAATGCCTCTGTTTGCTTAAGATATGACTAGGCAACCATTTGCAGGCCAAAAAAGGCATGAAAAGGGATCTTGGCAGCTCTGTGGTGGTGGGTGGGTGGCGCGCAGGCGGCGGGTGGCATAGTGGTGGCGTGCAGGTGGCGGGTGGTGGTGGGGTTGAGCTGCTGGCCGACAGTGGGATCCACAGGCTAGCTCCAATTTTAGAAGCTGCAGACTAGTGGTGCCTTTTGAAGTCATACTCTGCATTATATATATATATATATATATATATATATATTCCTTAAAAATAGTGCTTGTATGGCCATGAGGCAAACAAATTTGCCCCAAATTCTCTGGTGACCAAAATAGGTTGAACTTTTACCAAAATTTGTTGAATCAGCCTTCTGAAGCTAATGGCAAGCTTTTAGGCCGAAACCACTTTGAATTTTTGGGTACCCTCTAGAGAAATCCTAGAACTTCAAACCCTTTTAAAATTGACCCTATATGTTATATTTTAGCGAAACAAAAGGTGATCCTGACTATCTTAAATCTTCTAGATCTGATTGTAAGATCCAAATTGCCCCAAGATGTACAAAAATCCTCATTGTAAGAAAAATTTCAAAATTGATGAATATGAAGCTTCAGGTCTGGAGCTCTAATACCATGTTAGAATTCAAGGATTGGCGAATTCTCAAAATCCTAATACTCACCTATATGCAAATAACATGTCACGTACAAGAGAAAATCCTCAAAGGAGAAAGTGCATAAATAATCAGAATTAAGGAATGATCAAGAATTGAATTAATCAGAATGAGTTATTACAATGAGATCGATAATTAATAAAGGAGATCAAAAACCTCAAAGAAAACCCTAAAGGATACATGCATAAAATAAAAGAATTATTTAATGCAAACTAAAACTCTCTAAATTTAGCTTAAGTGAAGAAAATAAAAAAAGGTGACTTAATTAATTAATCAATTTGATAAACTAATTAAGTTAAATAACCTTTTACTCTAGCATAATCTGCCCATATAATTTGTTTCTTACATATATATATATATATATATATTCTCTCTCTCAAGTATATAGGCATGTTTAGATTCTTTTTCATTGACTATAATGGTTCCATGTTTTATCTTTTACCCTACAGGATGATAGAATCATTCTTTGATACCAATTGCAATGTCCCCAACTAGGACCTTTCTTAATTTACCATAAAATTCCTAATTAGAATTTGGTTTGCATTTGGGAATGACAACTTAGGATGTTACCTATTAGGACAATTCCATTTTCCAAATATTAACATACATTACAATGCCTTTAAAATGAGATTAAGGAACAATCACTAATTTATAATACATACTTAAGCCCTAATTCCTTACTCCTTTTCTAATCACTAACCTTAAGAAGGATGGTAGAATTATTATGACCATGGCACAAAAATAGACTACAAGCAGGATCCCTCGAGGTTTTTTCCTATGTTTAGACCCTCCATATATGTGACTAAATTACTCTGTCACTCCCTTCACAAATTCCCTATCCTCTTAGTTGTATAGGGGAGTGATTAAGGAATTAACTAAGTAAATATTAATATCTTATATATATATATTTCAAATGTAAGAATATACATAACATAAATGATATATAATTTAAATATAATATATATATATAACTATTGTTAACAATTCTGGTAGGCCTCTGACTAAAGATGTGAATGATGGGTTATGCCAGGATTTTCTAGTTTCGACTGTCATTAGTTGTTACCATAGCGAAGATTAGCAAATGGTGTTAAAACTACTAGACTCGATAGTAGACCAAACTATCTCCTCTTGGGATAGGGTGCTTATTGGAAAGTTTTCTACTACTAGATCAACTACTATGATGGTTTCGACTTAGAATTTAGGTTCATAGAACCTTAAGGGGAACATCACCCCTTTGTCTTTCCTTGGGGGCCTTTTCTTATTCAAATTCACCTCCAAAGAAGACATGGCTTCTATCCTGAAGGGTACTTGGTTCTTCAGGAACCATTATCTATTCCTTTGCAAGTGGAAGTCAGGATTTGACCCTAAAGAGGATCTCAACAGACTGGTTCTAGTGGGGCTTAGACTCCCTGGTCTCCCCCTGGATATGTGGCATGACCTCATTTTTAAGTAGATTGGGGTTTCATTTTGCCAGCTCATTGCTAGAGACAACACTATGAGGAGCAAAGGCAAACTTTTCTATGCAAGATTTTGTTCCTATGTTGAGGTGGGTAAACCTCTCCCAAACTTTATCATATTACACTTAAAGCATGGAACCATTACCCAAGCGATGATGTTTGAGAATGCAGACATTTTATGTTAGAAATGTGTCAATCCAAGGCATGTATTCACATGCTACAAGTTTATACCTAGCAACATGATCCCTCCCCTCTCAAAGGATAGGCCTCTAGGTGGTATTGGGGAGGAAGGTTTGACCACCTTTTTTGGGTAGGTATCCCCTTTAAAAGGGAATGTATCTTGTCCTAAGACACTCGCTCTAAACAAAAGGCTTTAAGAGGGAGAGAAAATGGATTTCTCTCCCACAGATGCCTTGGGAAAGAGAGACACGGGTTTATAGTCATGTATGCGGTGCTTGCAAGTAGAGGAAAGTCCCCTAGAGGAAATATTGCTTAGCAAGATTAGACAAATGTTATGGGTAAAAAGAAGGGAGGTACAAGCTCCCTAGCTCCCTTTGGGGAGCACTCTCTAGCCAACACTAATGAAGGATTGCAGAGGTTGATGATCCATGGTCAGGTCACCAGGTTGAGGAAATGGGTCTCATTGGTATTTTTGATATTGGACTAGAGTGAAAGACTACTACCAGACCTCCCTATGACATAAATTGTGTATCTCATAGACTTTTAAAGTTCAAAGAAAAGGCAAGGGAAATTGCTGGTAGATGAAAATTCACCCTAGATCTAACCTCTAAGAAATGGAAATGAAGATCCTCTCATGGAATGTGAGGTGAATAAACAACCTCAACATACAATATTCTCTAAGAACTTGTGTTTGGGAGTATAAAGTTGAGATTCAACTTCTGCAAGTCAAAATGATTTTGGATACCTTGAAATCATTTGTTAACCTTAATTGGCTAGGGGCTTCCTGTTGCTTGATCTAGGCGATTGGGGTGCCAAGCAACATTATCACAATGTGGGACCCAGTCAAGATTAAAGGTAGCCTCTTACTTATCACCCATCAATCTTTGATTTCCTCCATGAGATTCAATGATATTTCTTAGAACTTGATCAACATGTATGCTCCCAACTCCCGCTCTGGTCGTAAAGCCATCTGGAAAACAACCTCTTTATTCATGCATGGTTCCTTGGATCATTAGATGGTGGCTGGGGATTTCAATACTCCCCTTTTCCCCTCTAAGAAATTAGGAGGTAACATTGACCACTTGGAGAGCATGTCAGATCTTTCTGATTTTGTAAACATGAATGGGATTTTGCTTATTGATCTTCCTAACCAAGTTTTCACCTAGAGAAATAATAAGAAAGGTGAGGAACTCATCCTAGTTAGGCTTGTTCAATTATTAATTTCTGTCAACTGGGATGGGGGGTTCAATGCTTCTCTAAAAGCACTTCCACATACTATTTTTGACCACTTCCCCCTTCTCCTTTAGTGGGTCAACATACCTAAAGGTCCTATTCCCTTCAGATATGAGATTATGTGGAACCACCACCCAGATTTAAAAAAGTGCATTCTCCAATGGTGGGACACACTGATCCAAGAGACAAAAATGTTTAGGGTTTCCAAGAAGTTGAAAATAATTAATGATAAGCTTGGTTCTTGTAATAGGATGGTGTTTGGGGACATTTTCAACTAGAAGAAGGAGATCTCTACAAATCTAAAAAAGTGCTAGGATTTAATGGCCAAAGGTATATGGTCTCTGCAAATTTGCAGTGAAGAGGATAATCTCAGAATGAGATCGAAATATATAACAATTAGGGAATAAATCTACTGGAAGTAGTGATATCGAGTTCAATGGTTGAAAGAGGGGGATAATAAGTTTGGATTTTTTCATAAATCAACCTGCAAGCATAGAAAAAGAAACATTGTTTAGTGATTGATGGACGAGTCTAATCAATATGTTATAGATGCTATTAACTTGGGGGGGAGAAGGTTGTAAATCTATTTTACAATGATTTCAAGGATGGGATTTGGAGATCATGGAAGAGAAACTTATCCAATGCATTCCCACTCTAGTCATACAGAATGAAAAAATTTGCATTCTCGCCTAGGTCACTAAGGAAGAAGTTTAAAATGTTGATTTATCCATGGGTGCCTATAAGGCTCCCGACCCAGATGACTTCCCTCCTACCTTCTTCCAATACCATTGGGACACCATCAAGTATGATGTCACAATGGTTGCTAGGGAATTCCTAAAGACAGGTAAGCTTCTCAAATCCCTTAGCCATAGGTATTTGGTCCTTGTCCTCAAATTCCTAGAGGTAAAGCACATCTCTGATTTTAGACTAATCATCCTCTGCAATTACTTGTATAATATTTTCTCCAAAATATTATTCAATAGGTTAAAACCCCTCTTGGCCTCCATTATCAATATCAACCAGAATGGTTTTGTCCTTGGTTGCTAGATTCTTGATGCAATGATTTCTACACATGAGGTTATTCCCTCAATGGAGAAGAATAAAACTCCTAGTATGGCTTTGAAGTTAGATATTTGCAAGGCTTATGATAGAGTCAGATGGGATTTTTTGTACAAATTCCTCCTCAAATTTTGATTTGATTCTAGAATTATGAACACTATCAAAACCTACATTGAATCTATTATATTTTTGGTAATGGTTAACAGGTTCCCTAGAGGCCTCTTTGGTCCTGAGAGGGGTATCAAGAAAGGGGACCCACTCTCTCCTTACCTATTCATTATCCTTGTAGAGGTTTTGGGTAGGAATTTATTGCAGCTAATTGAAAAGGGTAACATTTAGGGATTCAAGGATGCTTCCACTACCCCTGCGATGGTAATCAATAATTTGTGGATGATACTATCCTCTTTGGGAAAGCTTCAAAGGTTAAAGCTAGGATATGGGTGTCTTTCTTGGATGAATTTTAAAGTACCTCAGGTCACCAAATAAATTATGAGAAAGTATATTTGTATTTCTTTATTACTAATGAGAACCTCAAAAGGAAGATATATAGAATACTTGGTTGCAGGTGTGCTACCTTACATGGAGTTTGTCTTGGTCTCCCTTTGATTGTAAAAGAGGTTAGCCATTCTTTCTAGGGCTCCATTGTAGAGCACCTCTAGAGGAAGATGGAAATATGGAAAGGTTAACTTCTTAGCAATGCTGGAAAACTCCAACTCTAGTAAGCTTGTCTCCAAGTTATTCCAATTTTCTTTCTATCCATTTTTAAAATAATAGGAAACATGCCTATATGATTGAGACTATTTAGAAATCCTTCTTATGGAGTAGGATGGAAGAGAAAAAGATAATTTCTTTAGTTAAATGGGAGACAATTTTTAGACTCAAAAATTTGGGTGGTTTGGGATTAAGGAGAGTAACTCATATGAACAAGGCCTACATGGATAAGACAATTTGGAGGTTGGATAGCTGCAATGTCAACTGGTGCAAAATTATGTTTGCTAAATATTTGAATAATGAGAAGTTTTTGGATAACCGTTTTAGCCATGCCCTTCCATTAGGATCCAAAATTTGGTATAATCTTGTTATAGGAAGGAACATTTTGTGGACTAGTCTAAGAGAGCTAGTTGGAGATGGAAAGACCATTAAGTTTTGGGAGGATCATTGGTTTATGGATTATCCTCTTAGTGCTAACAATCATTTTAATTTCTCACAGAGGCTGACCTCAAGCCATTTTGATAAGTTGGTAGTTAACTATTTGTCCTCTACATGATCTTGGAAGGATATTACCTAGTGTGTCCAGTCACATCCAAAACTCATTCCTCTTGCCAAAGATTGCAGAATGTTATCCAACATGTACGGATCCCGCTCTTCCCCTGAGGCGATATATTTTTTTGGAAAGAGGATCCTTCAAGGAACTTCCTAGTCGAATCAGCCTATATGTCAATTATTAGAAACCAGTGGCCTCTGGATTGGTTCAAAGAGGTGTGGAATCTTTAATTGATCCCTAAGATAAATTATTCTAGTGGATGATGATGCATAATAAGATATTAACCCAAGATAACCTTGTCAAGAGGGGATTTGAATTCGTGAATAGATGTGTGCTATGCAAAAGGATAAAGAATCAGTGGCACATCTTGGTTCAATGTGACTTTGATAAACTTTCATGATAGAAAATTACCATTAATATGGATTTTTCTTGGGTTTCAATAATGATATTAAACAAATCCTACTGAAATCGAAGGGTTATAATCAAAACCCAATAATCTCTCAATGCTGGAGACATATTCGCCCACACCTTGCTTGGAGTATATGGAAAGAAATGATCGTCATAATTTTCTAAGAGAAGGATGGTACAACTAAGGAGGTCTGCACTTCCTTTTACAAGAGACTGAAAGAGAATATGATTATCACTAATACTAAATACCCAAAGATCCTACCCTCCATGTATGAGGATATGATTGCTAAAAATTGGGAGCTCCTAGATAAATACTCAAAGTTTGATAACTCAAAAAATATTATGAGAAAACATACTATATTGAGGGATCTAAGACATGGGTGGTTCAAATTAAATTTTAATGGTGCATCTCAGGAGAATAGGGCTACTGTTGGAGGCATGATCAGATTTGACTATGGTAAGTTAGTCTTTGCATATACATGGAAAGTTAATGGTGCCAAAAACAACATATTTGAAGGTTTGGCTTCATTATGAGGTATTATGAGGCCTCACCCCGACCCGTCATAGCTTTACTGCTCGATCACATTTTTCTACTTTATGTTTTGATACATTGATACACTCTTTGATAATCCTGACAGAGACTTGAGATATTATGTTTATTATGATGATTATATTGTATGGATTTCAGTTTGATATGGATTAGACCTAGAACATGTGGTTGATTTTGATTATATATGTTTAGATTAGTGAATTGATGAGAAGATCAGATCATGATTAGGCTTGCCTATTTCATGGATGTTATGTCGAGGTGATTATAGAATTATTATGTTTTAAACATTTCTGTATGACAATTGCAATTAGGAATTTAATTCTACGTATTGATTAATGTTGCTAATTATAAATTGAAAATGTATATTGCATGTGATTTTATTATCTTGGACTACTGATGCTCGAGTTTAGTGTGCAGGAAAGAGAACTATGAAATTATTCAGAGAATTAGGGCTAAACACATGTGAATTAAGTAAGCCAAGGTTTAATCTAATAAGGGGTTGAAACCTCATTGTAATTCGATCTTTATTGTAAATGTAATCTGAATGTGTGTTAATAGTTTAAAATTCATGTTGTTTTTGGACATGTCATTGTGAATGTGATGTGTATTTTGTTTGGTGTCACTTGACACTTGTGTTGTCCATGTGGATGGTGACATGTCAATTAGGGCTCAGGTAAGAATCACCTAACCTTATAAGATATTATATTAATCCCACTTGCATATAGATGTCTTGTAGGGATCACATCAAGTTGGAACTCGGATTTGAACTTTAGGGGTACCTTGGAGGGGTTAAAAGTGACCCTAGAGTGTATTTTTGACCAAAATTAGTTAACCCTAAGGGATACCTTGGGTTAGGCCTATTTTTTACCTATGGAGTAAATCTAGATCACCATTATAGCTCTCTAAAATGCCTACCTTTCAAAAGTGGCAAAAATGAAGATGGCCACATGAATTTAACTTATCCCACACTCCTTACCAAACTCACAATTAAGAGGGGAGACAAGAGGTAAGAAAAAGGACTAGAGGACATGTCTCATTAATTGATAAGTCTTGAGTACACTTCTAGGGGTCTTTTTAGAGGATTGGGAGAAACTTAGTGGGTGTTCACCCACTCTCCAATTTTGGAGACAACTAGGTTTGGAGGAAGAAAAAGAAAAAGGATAAAGACTTCTTCTCAACCACATTCTTGTCATTTTCTTGGATCAAGGTTGGTGGATTCTTTCCATGGAGGAATTCTCTTGCATTTAAGCTTTGCATGTTATTGTTTGAATGAATATATAAATCTTGTATGGTTTCATATATGTAATCTTGTAAAGTGTTATTGTATGTAGATGTTGATGTTATGTGTTGGGTTGGGGATGCATTTGAATTTTGTTTCATCTCTTGATCTTTTAGATTTGGGAGTATTGTTCATAGGAGTTTAAGGCATTACTCACCCTTTGGGAAGGGAAGAAGTGGCCTTGGGTGAAGGGGTTAGTTGGGCTCTCCATTGTAGTGAGAGTCTCTTCTCTTAGAGAAGAGGGATAATTTCATGGAGTATGGGCTCCATGAAGCCATGTGATAAATATTGTTTTGGTATAGAAATGAACAAATGTGTATATGAAAGGAATGTCAATTTAGCTTTGGAAAGGCATGGAAGAAAACTCTTGATGAGAAATTTAAAAATGTAATGACATTCTCCTCCTTGGAAAAGCCCACCTTTACCCTACTTCAATGGGTTTGGAAAACTCATTTGTGAAACCTTGGTTGGGAGTAAATTGTTGTGTTGTGCATATATGTTAGTTGTGAAAATTGGAATGTGTTACCTTCTTTAGTCTTGGTTCTCCAAGCTTGGGTGTAAGAACCCAACTTGGCTCTCCTTTGCTGACTGTTTCTTTTGAATGCAATTGATTTGAATTTGTTTTGGTTTTTGAATGTTTATGGATTTTTTTGTGTTTTTGGGAGTAATGAGCAATGATACAATTCTGAAATAAACTCCTATGCTTAAAATAATTCTGAAACAATAAGACCACTGGTGGAATTAATTTATGAGACTATCAAGGAGAATGTTTATTCTGTTCTAAGGCCAATATGCCTGAAAAAACAATTCATAACAATGTAAGAATAAAACCTGATTTTTGCTGTCCCAGAAGATGAAAATCTGCAAACTGCAAACCTTAATTTTTAATTTTTTACTGTTCACGCATCACTGTAGCAGTCAGTACAATGACACTGTTCATGCGACACTGTAGCAGTCCATACAACGGTACTATAGTAGTCCATATCATACTTGTTAATCACCAAAAATTCTTCAATAAATCTGCAATAATTATTCAAGAATTTATCCTCCAATTCTACACAATTAGATGCAAATAAGACCTCTGAATGAAGTCTCCCTGAAACCAAATATCACTGAATATTTCATCAGTTCAGATGGTGAACATTGAAGCAACTACGTCCTCCAATGGTAGCTGAAATCCCTAGTCTCCAAAGCAAACCCCTTCAATTTCCCAATGTCAAAATAGCAAAATAGAAATCAATATTCCTCTCTCCAAACTCAATGCCATATATCCTTCTTACAAATCATACCCTAATCCTCTTAATTACAATTTTTCTTGTAATTATTTTATTTAATTTCACTTTGGGTGCCAAACAATTTTAATCATTAAATGGGCATTTAATTTTAATATTTCAATAGTCTGGCTCAGATAATTTAATTAAAACCATGGCCCCGTCTAATGATGAGTTGACCCTCAAGTTCAGTGATTATAATATAAAGTCACTTTATAACTTTATTATTAAATCACTTAATAATAAATTCTAAGTTATTCAAACTTGTCTAACTCCATGAATACTTTGAATTTAGCTATGCCGTCTAAAACTAGAGCTCACTAGTTGACCACCCATATGACCGTGATGTCTGCTAAAAGTAACAGGGGTCCATCTCCAACAGCTAAAAATAGCCTGACCAATCCAAACTCAAAGAAAAACTCCTCATAAACAAACTCTGGCAACCCATAAGTGTACTCTGCTCTGTCCCCGAAAGATCTCCACGCGAAGGTGACCCTCTATCCAATCCTACTAGCCTACGAGGGTCTCTAATAGGCTAATCATAAGCTAGAGTGATGTCTCTAGCTAGAAGGGGACATCACAGTCTACCCTCCTTGAAATTGCTTGTCCTCAAGCAATCTCAACTCTGGATGCTGTAAAATCTCCTCGCTCTCCCAAGTAGCATCCTCTACCGATAAATCCTTCCACTTCACCAAATATTCCTGGATGGTACATCTCCTCAAGTTCCTCTCTTTGAAATCAATGATAGCCTCCGGTATCAAAACAAGTTTTCCCTCATCATCCAAGGGTGGTAGTACTGTAGAAGGCACAATATGATGTCCTAGCACCTTCTTGAGGCATGACACATGAAAAACATTGTGCACCTTGCTATCTGCTGACAAATCTAACTCATAAGCCACCTCTCCCACTTTCCTGATAATCCTAAATGGACCATAGTATCATGGATTAAGTTTCTCGGCACCACTCTTCTTGAGAGTGGATTGACGGTAAGGCTACAACATAAGATACACCATATCTCCAACCTCAAAAGTCTGCCCAATCCTCTTTTGATCTGCATACTTCTTCTGCTAATTCTGTGCCTTGGTTATATTATCCTTGAGAGTCTTAACAATGTCTTGACTCTCCTATAATAAATCACCTACACTGGGCACTCTACTGTCACCCAAAAGCAAATCCATAAAATTGGGTGCCTCATACCCATACAGGGCCATAAAGGGTGACATCTGAATAAACATGTGATAAGTGGTATTATAGCAATACTCATAGAGATAAATCCACTTTACCCATGCCTCTTGTTGCCCTACTATATAATTTCTGAGATATCCCTCCACCCATTTGTTCACTATCTCCGTCTGACCATCTGTCTAAGGGTGGTAGCTATTACTCGGAGTGAGCTCTATCACACACAACCTGAATAGCTCCTACCAAAAGTGACTCATAAACCTGCTATCTCTGTCACTCACAATGCTTTGAGGTAAGCCATGTAATCTAAATATCTCCTTGAAGAACAACTCTGCCACCTGTGTAGAAGTGTATGTAGCAGTGATCAGAAAGAAGTGTGCAAACTTCGTAAGGTGATCCACAACCACATATATGCAGTCCCTACCTTGGGCTCTAGGTAGTCCTATGATGAATTCCATAGACAAACACTCCCACTTCCTATCAGGAATCAAAAGTGGCTGAAGTAAACTGGCTGGATAGGAGTGTTCCTGCTTATTTTGCTGGCAGGTGGGACACTCCCTAACATACTGAAGTACCTCTGCTTTGAGCCCTTTCCATGTGAAGCACTCTCTAATCTGCCAGTATGTCTTGTAGAAACCAAGATGTCCTGTCATAGGTGAATCATGAAAATATTTTAGAACCATCCTCCTCACTGTTGATCCTGGGATCAAAAATATTCGCCCTTTGTAAATGATGAGCTCATTCACAAGGGTGTATCTACTTTCCTGAATAGTCCCATCTATGAATCCAGCTATCCAAGTATCCTTTGCATACTCTGCAAGGATCAAGTGTCTCCAATCCTCTGATATGTCTGTCAATAAGCTCAAATGGGGAATACATGATAAGGCATCAACAACTACATTCTGTGTCCCCTTAAAATATGTAATATCAAAGTCATAGGACTGTAACTTGCTCACCCACTTCTGCTGCCTTTCATTGAGATCTCGCTGCCCCAAAATGTGTTTTAGGCTATTATGGTCGGTTTTGATACAAAATTTGCTACCTACCAAATATTGCCTAAATTTAGCCAAAGCATGCATAATGGCTAACATCTCCTTATCATATATGCTAAAGCTCCGCTTTGGCCCTCTTAATTTCCTGCTCTCATAAGCAGTAGGGTGCTTCTCCTACATAAGCACCACTCCAATGCCCTCTCCAGAAGCATCACAGTGTAGCTCAAAAGGTTTGCTAAAATCTGGTAACGCTAACACTGGACAAGAAGTCATCAACTCCTTAAATTTCTCAAAACACTCATGTGCCTCAAGAGTCCACAAGAAAGCTCCCTTTCTCATCAAATCTGTCAAGGGTGTTGCATGCCTGGAATATCCATCCACAAACCTCCTGTAGAAACCACATAATCCCAGAAAGCCCCTCAGCTGTGTAAGGTTCACCGGTGAAGGCCACTCCACAATGGCATGAATCTTTTTAGGATCCATGTGTACGCCCTCTGCACTGATGATGTGACCCAAGTACAACAACTCTGTCATGCCCAAATCACACTTCAACTCCTTTGCATATAAGGACTCTCTGCCCAATATATCCAACACCTTGTCAAGGTGAACCAAGTGCTCCTCCCAAGATCTACTATACACCAAGATATCATCAAAGAAGACAAGTACAAATTTCCTCAACTGAGGATGGAAAACCCTATTCATTGTTGCCTGAAAAGTAGCAGGTGCGTTAGTTATCCCAAATGACATAACTAAAAACTCAAAATGGCCATAATGACATCTAAAGGCTATCTTCTTAATGTCCTGCTCTCTAACTCTGATATGGTGATAACCTGATCTCAAATCTATCTTTGAGAAGAAGCAGGCTCCATGAAGCTCATCTATCAACTCATCAATCCTAGGAATGGGGTACCTATTTTTAATTGTCTTCCTATTTAGCACCCTGTAATTAATGCACATCCTCAATGTCCCATCCTTCTTTACTAACACCACTGAAGAAGCGAAAGGAGACTTACTTGGTCTGATGTGGCCCATAGCAAGTAACTCCTTTATGGTTTTCTCAATTTCATCCTTCAACCTCTTCGGATGCCTATAAGGTGTAATCATGATGGGTTTAGCCCCCTCCTCTAACTCAATGATGTGCTCAATACCCCTGTCTAGTGGTCTACCTGGTGGAATGTCACTGAACACCTTAAAGTATTTAACTCTAAGCTCCTGAATATCAGGAAGATATTTAGTCTTCTGCTGCCCCTCCTGTGATGGCATCAACATGCACTCTGCTGCCCACTCTACCTGATCATGTCAAATCAATCTAGCCATCCTATGGAAAGAGACCATCTTGAGATCACTGTCCCTGATTGCCTTAAGAATATGTGTCTTCCCATTCACTTTAAACCTCATCTCCATCTCCTTGAGATTAAGAGTGAACTCA
>MU213248.1:145836-180548 GCA_018584345.1 Thuja plicata | reverse complement strand
ATGGTTTGCATCATAGGGTCCCTTACAGTAGAAACATAATTTTTTCTTCCTCAAATCATTTAATGTTTCCCTGTCAAAAGGTGCTAGAGTTTTATCTTTAGAATCATTTTTATAATCAGTCCTCTCTAATTTTTTATAAAATGGTTTGTTATCCTTACTAGAAGATGCTCCTTTTGACTGAAATTTGTTTGTTGGGACTACATGTTCCATACTTCTTTCCTTTTTCATAGCTTCCTATAAAGAAATAGGATCAAATGCCTTTATCCAACCTCTCAGTGGTTCGGATAGGCCCTCAATGAAAAGAACTATCAATCTACGCTCTGAAATGTTTGGCACCATGACTACCAACCGTTGAAATTCACCAATAAAATACTCCAAGTTTCCTATTTGTTTTAGCTGTGCTAAGTCCCAGAAGTAAACCTCTGGATCTTTCTTGTCAAATCTTTCAACCAACCTATCCATGAAGTCCTGGTACTCTGTCACCTGATTATGCTGAAGTGTTACCATACCATGGTACCACCAATCATGTGCTACTCCCTCCAAATGCAAAGTGACATATTTGATAGCTTCAATCTCTGTCATTGGCCTCAGTGCCAAAAATGTGTTAAGCTTATGAACCCAAGCTTGAGCTGTCATCTTACCACTCCCATCAAATGTAGGCATAGTAAGCTTGCCTGTAGCCCTCTTCAACTCACTATTTTGACCCCTAGGCCTCCTATCATGTCTGAGTGACCTGTAATGTTCTCTCCTCTAATTTACAAAGAGTTCAAAGGTCATCCTCTCCTGAATTTGAGGAACTAATAATTCCCATTCATCATTTGCAGCCATGAGTGCATCTGCAAATATGGGGTCTCCTGCCGCCTCCTCTGTCGAAGCTTCTTCTGGATCCTCTGAAACAAATGTAGGGCATGTAGGCCTATCGGCTATTCTAGAATGGGTCTACTATGGTCTCTGATTACCTGTAACACTCCTGTTATCTCCTTGTTCCCCATTCTATCTAACAGGTGGGTTCAACCTTTCTACCATAGTAGTGAGTGCCTGTAATGCCTGTGCCATCTGCTACTGCCCTGTAACCATAGCACGAAAGAATTCTCTGGTATCCTGATCATCATTATTCCTCCTATTTCTAGGTGGAATACCATCATGCCTCTCTTCCATATTTCCTATTTCCAGTAGCTGTTCTCTGTCAAGCAAAGCTCTCCTACGAGTATAGTACCTGTGTGGTCCAATTTTCTGTGGCTGCATATGAATCCCAAACCCTCAGGATGGCAGGAATGAAGCTTTGATACCAATGTAAGAACCCAACTTGGCTCTCCTTTGCTGACTGTTTCTTTTGAATGCAGTTGATTTGAATTTGTTTTGGTTTTTGAATGTTTATGGATTTTTTAGTGTTTTTGGTAGTAATGAGCGATGATACAATACTGAAATAAACTCCTATGCTTAAAATAATTATGAAATAATAAGACCAATTCTGGAATTAATTTATGAGACTATCAAGGAGAATGTTTATTCTGTTCTAAGGCCAATATGCCTAAAAAAAAAATTCATAACAATGTAAGAATAAAACCTGATTTTTGCTGTCCCAGTAGATGAAAATCTACAAACTGCAAATTTTAATTTTAATTTTTTTTACTGTTCACACATCACTGTAGCAGTCCATGCAGTGACACTATTCATGCGGCACTGTAGTAGTCTGTATGGCGGTACTGTAGCAATCCGTATGGCAGTACTGTAGTAGTCCGTACCATACTTGTTAATCACAAAAAATTCTTCAATAAATCTACAATAATTATTTGTGAATTTATTCTCCAATTCTGCACAATTAGATACAAATAAGACTTCTGAATGAAGTCTCCCTGAAACCAAATATCACTGAATATTTCATCAGTTTAGATGGTGAACATTGAAGCAAATACGTCCTCCAATGGTAGCTGAAATCCCTAGTCTCCAGAGCAAACCCCTTCAATTTCTCAATGTCAAAATAACAAAATAGCAATCAATATTCCTCTCTCCAAACTCAACGCCATATATCCTTCTTGCAAATCGTACCCTAATCCTCTTAATTACAATTTTTCTTGTAATTATTTCATTTAATTTCACTTTGGGTGCCAAACAATTTTAATCATTAAATGGGCATTTAATTTTAATATTTCAATAGTCTGGCTCAAATAATTTAATTAAAACCATGGCCCCGTCTAATGATGAGTTGACCCTCAAGTTAAGTGATTATAATATAAAGTCGCTTTATAACTTTATTATTAAATCACTTAACAATAAATGCTAAGTTATTCAAACTTGTCTAACTCTATGAATACTTTGAATTTAGCTATCTGAAACTGGAGCTCACTAGTTGACCACCCATATGACCGTGATGTCTGCTAAAAGTAACAGGGGTCCACCTCCAACTGCTAAAAATAGCCTGACCAAGCCAAACTCAAAGAAAAACTCCTCATAAACAAACTCTGGCAACCTAGAAGTGTACTCTTCTCTGTCCTTGGAAGATCTCCACGCCAAAGTGACCCTCTATCCAATCCTACTAGCCTATGAGGGTCTCTAATAGGCTAATCACAAGCTAGAGTGATGTCTCTAGCTAGAAGGGGACATCACATCGGGGGTGGTCTCTTTGAGGCCTTGGTTGGGAGGTGAGCTCCCATGGTTCCCTTCATGTTTTATTACAAGTTTTTGAAATCAAGTTGGATGTGGAAAAGTTTGGAAGAAGTCTTCATTTTGGTATTGTTGTGAAAGAGCAACTTTATGGTTGCATGATTACTCCTTGTGATTGAGGATCATTTTTTTTAAATGTTGTAAAGTCTATTTTATAAGCTTGTTAAGTAAAATGTGAAAACTCTCTTTCCTTTTGTAATGATATTCTTAGCATGTAAACCTTGTGGATTGTTAAATCTTGAAATCTCTAATATATGTGACTTTAAATTTTCAAGCTAAGAACACTACATATTTCCTTTGGAATTCTAAAATTTTATCTCATTTAGATCAATACCTCATCTTCAAAATGATTGTATTCCCAAGCCTTAGGAAAAAAAGAGATTAGCTTACTAACTATAGTAAGTCAAAGAAATTAATATATTATTGAAAACAATCATTTTATATTAATAAACAAATTTTAATTGTGTAATATTTGGCAAAAGAAAATAAAAGAAAAAATTCAATTCATGCATGTATCTAAAAAAAAAGAAGAAATCAATGATGTTAATGTGTAGAAACTACAACCAAATCTACCATGTCATTTTTCAAAATATAGAGCAAAAAGCTCTTTGGAAAATATATGGGGAGGGATTTAATTCCCTCCCCTTACATAGAGAATATTTCTTAAAGATTCTCTCTCTAAAACCCCTTTATTAACCCCCCCTAAACACTCCTCTTAATTACCCTCTTTATGCTAATGAATAGTCTTTTGATTGGAAAGGCTTAATGTTCTTCACCCATTTTCGTGGGCCCCAGAATAACCTTCCCTCTCATCTTTCTTTTCCCCATGCAAAATTTTGGGGCTGACATGATATTAAGTACTTACCCATAAAAAATTAAATCCATTCCCATTCACAACAAACTGGTCTGACATAGGGATTAATGTACTTACCTAGGACAAGGGATTTAACATAGTTTAAACCATGGGGAAAGTGTTTTGGGTCCCACCTCAACCATTGGAGGATTTCACATGCTTCCATATTTCCTTGGGTTTAATGCCACATACCCTCCTCCCCATGCGAATTAATCATGTTGACTTCACCATAGGTTTCAACATATTGGGGAAAGACTTTGCAGTGGCCCCCACCCTTCTTGGTTCACATGTAAGCCTTTGCAAAGGTTCTTCCCTCTCCAAACAATTAGCAGGTTGTAGTGGGTTTGAGATTTCACACCCTCCCCACCCACTCGGGAGATGATGTGACAATTTGATAGGCTAGGAGTAGATAGGTTGTTAGGTAGGTAGGTAGGTTAGATTATAGGTAGTTATAGGTAGTTAATTTATAGTTAATATATTTAATAACATAATTAGACTTAATCTAGTATTGTATAATTTATTTAAATAATATTCTACTCTATCTATTGTGTACATAATTAAAATAGATTACTATATTTAGATAGATTAATTTAGCTAAATAGACTTAATTCTTATTTGTGTTATTTGAATTATGTAGTCTCATTTAATATATGTATTTTCTAGTTAAATTATGTAGTTTAATTACTAGATTTGAACCTTAATTTTTATGTGAAAAATATATAGAATTGCAAATATGTTATAGATTTAACTTCTTATTGTTTTATTTAAAACATGTAAATTTGTTTAGATATGGTTTATTTAATTGTATAGTTAATTATTGATTAATAGATGTAGTTTCTATGTAAAATGTATAGACAGATGTTAATTTAATTTTATTATGATAAATTGAATTGTGTTGCCCATATGTTTCAAAGGGATTAAAGGTCAATTTAAATTTTTTAATTAAGACTAATTTAATATTCTATTAAGGAATTTAAGGACTATAGTTGCATGAGAATTTATAAGGGAGAATTTAATTGTTTTTAGAAGGATAAGGATTAGATTAGGTTTTGATTATTGAATTTTAAACTAGTGGTTAATGGTCGAAAGATAATTGGGACTAGAATATTATGAATAAGTTGTAACCAAGGTTAGAAATAAAGTAATTACCAGAGAAATATAATCCAACGTATGACTCTTAATAATAGACTATCATCATGATACTAGACATAAATTAAAACATGAAACCAGAGTTAAATCAACTTGACCCAGGTGTTCACGTAACTCGTATGACTAGTTGATGCTCTAATTTTGCATCTATTTGTGGAGTGACCCTAATTCAACCTATATATATACCTTGCAACTCGAAGACTAACCTTACCATGATATCACATTACCTCAAATACATTCTTTGTTAGTGGTATGCACTTATGTTTTAAAAAAAAATTGTACATGTGTTTTGCCCTAGTTTTGGGCATGATATTTTGGTATCAGAGCTAGTGTTTTGACACTAGGAACCTAACCTATTACATTTCAACTCAATCAAAAAAATTAAATCATTGTGTAGGATGCCTGTGGTCACCAAAGCTAACCAACGAGGCAGAGGTCGTAGGGCTCCCCGTGTGGGGGTAGGACAGGAGGATCCACCACCTCCACCACCACCACCTCCACCACCTCAGAACCCTAACTAAGATATTATGGATGTTTTCTAGAATTTGATTGGGGTGATCTAGCAGAGACTACTACCCATAGTTCAACAGCAAATTCTCAAAGGGGAAGCACATATTTCAGAGAATGATAGAGCAGTTAGCAGAGAGAGGAGTAGGAGTCCCCCACCCAGGTTTGTTGAGGGTCATAATGAGGAGGGTGAGTCAGTTCATCAAGTTGTAATACCATGTGAGCATGAGATATGTGCCAGGGAGAGACCCCCTAGAGATGTTGGAGATGAGATTTGAGAGTTATTACGACTCCAGCCACCCTTGTTTTTGGGATCCACTGATGGGTCAGTAGCAGAGGGCTGGTTACAGAGTTTACAACAATGTTTTGGATTGCACCCTTATGGGAGTAATCTAAAGACATGAATTACAGTCCATCTCCTATAGGAGAAGGCTTCCACTTGGTGGGAGTAGGTGTCCATAGGTGGAGTGAGTATTGACACACTCACTTGAGAGACTTTTGTAGCCTATTTCTGTGAGAGATATCTCTCTGAGCATTTCAGATAAAGATAGATAGAGGAGTTCCATGATCTTCAGTAGAGAGGCCTTATAGTGAACTAGTATGAGAGTCAATTTCTTGAGCTCCTTCCATATGTTGATTACATGAAGGATGAGAAACTGTGTACTCACCATTTTTTTACGGGACTTAATATGTCTCTTCAGAGCATGATACGCCTAGCATTTCCTACCACATTTAGAGGGGCAGTTGAGATGACACTTGTAGCTGAGGATATCCATACTAGATAGGAGTCTCAGGATTGGTCCCAGCACCGAAACCCCTCTTTCCAATAGTCTCAGCAGTAGAGATCCTAGAAAAATTCTAGACAGAGGCATTCACAGGGTTATCAGGGCTCTAAACCCAAAGAGTGGTAGTATTAGGACCCTAGACAAGATCATAGGACATAGACCCCTCAAACACAGCCAGCTATGACTCAATAGTCCTCTAGGGGTGGATATAGTGGTTCTAGTAGGACCGAAGGGTCACAACAACCTAGGACATAGGGAGTGCAGATTCAAATCTGAGGGCCATGTTACACTTGCAGTGGTATGGGTCATTTAGCGAGAGAGTGCCCATAGGGACAGTCATCCAGTGGTCAGAGAGGGGCTACCTCAGAGCCTACAGTTGGAGATATGGGTAGATCATATAGAGTTTTTTTAGCAGTTGATAATTGCTAGGCCGAGCACAGGCCACGGTCATAGAGGCCATAGGTGAAGTTAGAGGGACTACTAGCACTTGAGCCCATTCATATTATAGCCTGATGGACCCTTGCACTCCAAGGTCGAGAGCTGGACCAAGTTAGGGTCCAGTGGGATTGTTATGATGAGGTCATGGCTTCATGGGAGGATGCAATGTAAATGAGATCTCAGTACCCATATCTTTTGATGAACTCTAGGAGGAATTTCATGTCTAGTGGGGGAGGATGTGAGGCCTCACCCCGACCCATCATAGCTTTACTACTCGATCACATTTTGATACTTTATATTTTGATACATTGATACACTCTTTGATCATCCTGATAGAGACTCAAGATATTATGTTTATTATGATGATTATATTGTATGGATTTCAGTTTGATATGGATTAGACTTAGAACATGTGGTTGATTTTGATTATATATGTTTAGATTAGTGAATTGATGAGAAGATCGGATCATGATTAGGCTTGACTATTTCATGGATGTTATGTCATTGTGATTATGAAATTATTATATTTTAAACATTTCTGTATGAAAATTGCAATTAGGAATTTAATTCTGCATATTGATTAATGTTGCTAATTATAAATTGAAAATGTATATTGCACGTGATTTTATTATCTTGGACTACTGATGGTTGAGTTTAGTGTGCAGGAAAGAGAACCATGGAATTATTCAAAGAATCAGGGCTAAACACATGTGAATTGAATAAGCCAAGGTTTAATCCAATAAGGGGTTGAAACCTCGTTGTAATGTAATCTTTATTGTAAACATAATCTGAATGTGTGTTAATAGTTTAAAATTTATGTTGTTGTTGGACATGTCATTGTGAATGTGATGTGTATTTTATTTGGTGTCACTTGACACTTGTGTTGTCCATGTGGATGGTGACATGTAAATTAGGGCTTAGGAAAGAATCACCTAACCTTATAGAATATTATATTAATCCCACTTGTATACAGATGTCTTATAGGGATCACATCAAGTTAAAACTCAGATTTGAACTTTAGGGGTACCTTGGAGGGGTTAAAAGTGACTCTAGAGTGTATTTTTGACCAAAATTAGTTAACCCTAAGGGGGTATTTTGGGTTAGGAATAGTTTTTATCTATGAAGTAAATCTAGATCATCATTATAGCTCTCTAAAATGCCTACCTTTCAAAAGTGGTGAAAATAAAGATGGCCACATGCATTTAACTTATCTCACACTCCTTACTAAACTCATAATTAAGAGGGGAGACAAGAGGTAAGAAAAATGACTAGAGGACATATATCATTAATTGCTAAGTCTTGAGTACACTTCTAGGGGTCTTTTTAGAGGATTGGAAGAAACTAAGTGGGTGTTCACCCACTCTTCAATTTTGGAGACAACTAGGTTTGGAGGAAGAAAAGAAAAAATGATAAGGGCTTTTTCTCAATCACATTCTTGCCATTTTCTTGGACCAAGGTTGGTGGATTATTTTCATGGAGGAATGCTCTTGCATTTAAGATTTGCATGTTATTTTTTGAATGAATATGTAAATCTTGTATGATTTTATATATGTAATATTGTAAAGTGTTGTTGTATGTAGATGTTGATGTTATGTGTTGGGTTGGGGATGTATTTAAATTTTATTTTATCTCTTGCTCTTTTAAATTTAGGAGTATTATTCATGGGAGTTTAAGGTATTACTCACCCTTTGGAAAGGGAAGAATTGGCCTTGGGTGAAGGGGTTAGTTGGGCTCTCCATTGTAGTGAGAGTCTCGTCTCTTGGAGAAGAGAGATAATTTCATGGAGTATGGGCTCTATGAAGTCATGTGATAAATATTGTTTTGGTATAGAAATGACCAAACATGTATATGGAAGGAATGACTATTTAGCCTTGGAAAGGCATGAAAGAAAACTCTTGATGAGAAATTTGAAAATGTAATGACATTCTCCTCCTTGGAAAAGCCCACCTTAACTCTACTTTAATGGGTTTGAAAAATTTATTTTTGAAACCTTGGTTGGGAGTAAATTGTTGTGTTGTGCATATATGTTAGTTGTGAAAATTAGAATGTGTTACCTTGTTTAGTCTTGTTCTCCAAGCTCGGGGGTGGTCTCTTTTAGGTCTTGGTTGGGAGGTGAGCTCCCATGGTTCCTTTCATGTTTTATTGCACGTTTTTGAAATCAAGTTGGATGTGAAAAAGTTTGGAAGAAGTCCTCATTTTGGTATTGTTGTGAAAGAAAAAATTTATAGTTGCATGATTACTCCTTGTGATTGAAGATCATTTTTTTTAAGTGTTGTATAGTCCATTTTGTAAGCTTTTTAAGCAAAATGTGAATTTTTTTTTTTTTTTTGTAATGATATTCTTAGCATGTAAACCTTGTGAATTGTTAAATCTTGAAATTTTTAATGTATGTGACTTTAAATTTTTAAGCCAAGAATACTACATATTTCCTTTGGAATTCTAAAATTTTATCTCATTTAGATCAATACCTCATCTTTAAAATGATTGTATTCCCAAGCCTTAGAAAAAAAAAAGAGATTATCTTACTAACTATAGTAAGTCAAATAAATTAATATATTATTGAAAACAATCACCTTATATTAATAAACAAATTTTAATTGTGTAATGTTTGGCAAAAGAAAAGAAAAAAAAAATCCAATTCATGCATGTATCTACAAAAAAAAAGAAATCAATGATGTTAATGTGTAGAAACTAAAACTAAATCTACCATGTCATTTTTTAGAATATAGAGAAAAAAGCTATCTGAAAAATGTATAAGGAGGGATTTAATTCCCTCCTCTTACTTAGAGAATATCTCCTAAAGATTTCCTCTCTAAAACCCCTTTATTAACCCCCTAAACACTCCTCTTAATTACCCTTTTTATACTAATGAATAGTCTTTTAATTGGGAAGGCTTAATGTTCTTCACCCATTTTCGTGGGCCCCATAATAACCTTCCCTCTCACCTTTCCTTTTCCCATGTGAAATTTTGGGGCTGACATGATATTAAGTACTTACCAAAAAAAATTAAACCCATTCCTATTTGTAGTAAATTGGTCTGCCATAGGGATTAATGTACTTCCCTAGGACAAGGGCTTTAACATAGTTTAAACCATGAGAAAAGTGTTATGGGTCCCACCTCAACCATTGGAGAATTTCGCATGCTTTCATCTTTCCTTGGGTTTAATGCCACATACTCTCCTCCCTATGCAAATTAATCATGTTGACTTCACCTTAGGTTTCAACATATTGGGAAAAGACTTTGTAGTGGCCCCCACCCTTCTTGGTTCATGTGTAAGCCTTTGCAAAGGCTCTTCCCTCTCCAAAAAATTCACAGGTTGTAGTGGGTTTGGGATTTCACACCCTCCCCACCCACTTGGAAGATGATGTGACAATTTGATAGGCTATGAGTAGATAGGTTGTTAGGTAGGTAGGTAGGTTAGATTATAGGTAGTTATAGGTAGTTAATAGATTTAATAACATAATTAGACTTAATCTAGTATTGTATAATTTATTTAAATAATATTCTACTCTATCTATTGGGTACATAATTAAAATAAATTAATATATTTAGATAGATTAATTTAGCTAAATAGACTTAATTCTTATTTGTGTTATTTGAATTATGTAGTCTCATTTAATAGATGTATTTTTTATTTAAATTGTGTAGTTTAATTACTAGACTTGAACCTTAGTTTTTATGTGAAAAATATATAGAATTGCAAATATGTTATGAATTTAACTTCTTATTATTTTATTTAAAACATGTAAATTTTTTTAGATATGGTTTATTTAATCGTATAGTTAATTATTGATTAATAGATGTAGTTTCTATGTAAAATGTATAGACAGATGTTAATTTAATTTAATTACGATAAATTAAATTGTGTTGCCCATGTGTTTCAAAGGGATTAGAGGTCAATTTAAATTTTTTAATTGAGATTAATTTAATATTCTATTAATAAATTTAAGGACTATAGTTGCGTGGAAATTTATAAGGGAGAATTTAATTATTTTTAGAAGGATAAAAATTAGATTAGGTTTTGATTATTAAATTTTAAACAAGTGGTTAATGGTCGAAAGATAATTGGGACTAGAATATTATGAATAAGTTGTAACCAAGGTTAGAAATAAAGTGATTACCAGAGAAATCTAATTCAACATATGACTCTTAACAATAGACTATCATCATGATACTACACATAAATTAAAATATGAAACCAGAGTTAAATCAACCTGACCCAGGTGTTCATGTAACCTATATGACTAGTTGATGCTCTAATTCTGCATCTGTTTATGGAGTGACCCTAATTCAACCTATGTATATACCTTCCAACTCGAAGACTAACCTTACCATGATATCACATTACCTCAAATATATTCTTTATTAGTGGTATGCACTTGTGTTTTAAAAATTTTTGTATGTGTGTTTTGCCCTAGTTTTGGGCATGACAGGTATGAAGTTT
This sequence comes from Thuja plicata, assembly GCA_018584345.1. Lineage (NCBI taxonomy): Eukaryota > Viridiplantae > Streptophyta > Pinopsida > Cupressales > Cupressaceae > Thuja > Thuja plicata. The sequence continues at coordinate 169,707 of MU213248.1, read as the reverse complement.
TCCCTCTCCATTGGAATCAAGAATCACTGTATTGAAGGGGAATCACTTCTTGTATCAATGTTGTCAAAGGAAAATTTATTCCTGGTTGGAATCTTTTTGACATTGTTGAAGACATTAAGACACTACTCCTTGGGATGGAAATGGTTGAAATTAAACATATTTTTAGAGAGGGTAAGAGGATTGCAGATGTTATGGCGGATATTGGCTTGGAAAAGGATGGTATTAGTTGTTGGTGTGGATCCAATAATCTCCACCAAATGGTTAATGTATAGGCCTATATCTGCACACTCAAACAAAAGGGTTAGTAGCACCGATTTGGAATGAAAGAAAATAAAAAACTACTAAGAATGAGCCTATGAACAATAAAATAACAAATGGTAGAAAGAAAAACAAATAATTGAAAACCTTAATACTTGAAGCTTCTATTGCTTCTCTCAACTCCTAAATTTTTTATGGATGGTGCTCAGTATTGGCATTAACAACATCTATGACTTGGGAGTATTGAGAAAATGAGATAAAATGATAAAGGTTTTTCTTGATGCTTCATACAAGAATCTTGCATAGTAATTATGCACAAAGTTGAAGATCTTAGATCCTCCCAAATGGTTGAGAAGGGTTGATTATATAGAATATGAAAATGATTTGGACAGATGAGATTGATCCCAAATACTTTGAAATGGATGGTTGAGATCAATAAGAACTAAAGAAGGATTAAATAAACTTCCCCTCTTAACTAAAGAGAAGAGGAAATGGTTGAGTCAACTGTAGAGTTGACTATGAGTTCCCTTTTTTGAATTGGAGAGAAGGTGGAACAATGTATGAAATCACGGAGATAACACATGAGTTCCCTTTTTGAAATGGAGAGAAGATGGAGCAATTTATGCAATCATAGAGATAGCACATGAGTTCTCTTTTTGAACTAGAGAGAAGACTAGACAATTTATGCAATTACAAAGATAACACATGAGTTCCCCTTTTTGAACTGGAGAGAAGATTTATTTATTTATTTAATTAATTTTAGAGAAATGATTAAATGATTAGAGGATAAGATCTAGAAGAAATAGATGATTAACTAATGATTAAAGAAATCATTAATTAATAAGTTTAAATAATTAAATTTAAAATTTTAGGAAATTAAACTTAATTAAATAATAAAGATTAATTAATTAAGGTTTATTAGTTAAATAAAATTAATTATTTAATTAATTTTGAAGAAATGATTAAATGATTAGAGGATTAGATTCAGAAGAATAAATGATTAACTAATGATTACAGAAACCATTAATTAATAAGTTTAAATAATTAAATTTAAACTTTTAGGAAATTGAACTTAATTAACTATTAAAGATTAATTAATTAAATAAAATTAAATATTTGATAGAGTTTGAAGAAATGATTAAATGATTAGAGGATCAGATTTAGAAGAAATAGATGATTTAACTAATGATTAAATAAACTATTATTTAATAGAGGAAAATTAGTAATTAAATGCGAGGTCACAAGTGTGTCCATTTTAGGGTGTCTACATTTTCCCCTCTTTGATACAATGTGATTCATCACGTTGTGTCAAAGAATTTTCAAATTTGATCCTACCCCAGCTTGCTCCGGTGACAACAGGTGAACTATATGCCCCCTCAACAAATTAAGCATAAACAATGTGTGAGATGAGCATTAATTTGTTGATAATGTTGAAGCACTATATGATGATGATGAATGTATTCCTATGCTAGTTAGGATGTTATTGATGATGGATGCATTGATTATATGATCTAATATGCATATGTTTTGGAATGAATACAAACCTAAAATGCATAATGTATCTAAGTATATGCATGTGTTAGTTAGAAGAAAGTTAGTGAGAGATTAGTTTGGAAAAGAAAAAAGAATGATTGATGAAACCAAGTCGTTGTTGTATATTTCAATCTTTATTCATCATTGAACCTTATTATGAAAAGAAAGAGATATAATGCACCCATATATTTACCATCTCGATACCGCTATAATCTCTGATAACAACAAGAAAATAATAGATAAGGAATGTTCAATTCTTTTGCAACTATTAGCTCAGATTGTGGAACTGCGCATATACCAGATGTGTGACAGCTCTTATCGCATTTATCCTAAATCATCCTTGCCCTACAATCAAATTGAAACACTCCACAAATAATAAATAAAGAAAACAAGATTATGATCCATCATAGCCACTCTCACCACTCAATGGTATCCTTGAGGAGCATAAGAACACAGTCGCAAAAGATAAATTAACAACATACTGACATGACTGACTTAATCAACAACCTTACTATTCCTTGATTGGCTTGGTTTTTTAATGTTTGAATGTGGATGTGTCTGGTTTTAGGAATGGATGACTCATATAAGACTGATTAGTCTGGTTTTGAGTATATCTGTCACTGTTTAAGACAATTAATAGCTTTAATAATGATAATTTGAATCATTCAATTGATGACAGATTGGATTGTTGATAAAGCTGAGTCATATGAGTCCATTGTCGATTCACGAAGCTCACAATTTTGACATTTGATTGATTGTTTGATCGTCATTTTCTTGTTTATGAGCGAGATGATTTATTACAGAGATTTTTGTAATATTTAATTTTTTATGATTGATTTCTTCAGGATATTTTGCTCTTTTTAGGAATTTTCAAGACTTTTTTCTCTTTATAGATTCTTTCAGGACTTTTTAGAATTTTTAGATTTTTTTAGGACTTTTTGCTCTTTTTAGGGAATTTTCAGGACTTTTTAGACTTTTTAGTTTTTTTTAGGACATTTTAGACTGACCATTGTCTAGTAAGTTAGTATAAGCCATGGGTAAGCGTGATGTGTCAAAGGGGATTGCACTTCTGTAATAACTTAGGGTACTCAATCTTGCATGCGGGAGTACAATCTTAATTTTTTGGAGCTCATTGATGGTGAAGCGAGACCTAAACACTTGGTGCCGATTTTCCAAGTTTTCACCAAGGTACCTGCCCAATAGTGCCTATTTGCCAGGTTTTCACTGAGAGAGTGATTTTGTTTCTCTTTACTTCTTTTCTCTTTTTGTATTTTTTTATCGTCGCTAAGGTGCCTGTTTGCCAGATTTTCACTAAGGTAACTTTTTATATTTTTATATTTTTTATACTTTTTTTAGGATCATATATGACATGTATACTTGGCCTTGAGATCTCATACATAGAACCTTTTTAGGTGCATTTTGTTGAGATAAACAAGTAGCTGATCTCCTTCCTGATTTTCCAATTGATATGATCCATTGTCACATGATTTGATAATGGCGTATGGTCCTAGCTAATTAGGCTCAAACTTGCTTAGTTTAACTCTTTATGCTTGATTCTTCCAAATTTTCATGAGGATGAGATCTCCTATATGAAATGTACGTAGCCTGAATTTCTTGTAATAATTTATTCTAAGGTGATTCTGATAGCCTTTTAAGTGATTCATTGCAATTTGGCATTTCTCATCTATCATTTCTAGTTCACCAAGTCTAGAAACTTTGCAGTCTTCATCTGATATGATAATCTTTAGTGATATTCTGAGGGATGTGATTTCAATTTCAAGGGGTAGAACCACTTCTGATCCATATACCAAGGAGAAGGGAGTTTATCCTATAGGTGCTCTCATACTTGTTCTGTATGCCCATAATATGGGGCTATGTTGCAAATGATAGTCTTAACCAGATTCATTGGTAGTTTTCTTCAAGATTTTTAGGATTGTTTTGTTAGTTTCCTTTGTTTGTCCATTTCCCTAGGGATAGTAAAAAGAAGAGAAATCCTATTTTATTTTGAACTTATCACAGAGATCATCAACATCTTTGTTTTGGAAAGGTGAACTATGATCAGTAAGTATGGTTTGAGGGATCCCATACCAACAGATGATGTGATTTAGAACAAACATGGAGATCTTCTTACCAGTGATATATGTTATAGGAATTTCTTCCATCCATTTGGTAAATAAATATGTTGTTGCAATTATGTATTTATGATCATTAGAGGAAGTGGGTGTAATATTTCCCACTAGGTCAAATCCCCATTTTGAAAAAGGCCATGGTGAAGTAATGGGGTGGAGGTCTTGAGCTAACACATGAATAAGATCTCCATGTATCTAAATTTTTTAGCATCTTTGTACATACTTATGAGCATCTGTCTATACAGTCAGCCAATAGTATCCCATCGTGATGATTTTCTTTGCTAAATTGTTACTACCTACATGGGCCCCACAGACTCCTTCATGTACCTTGTATAAGGCTCTTTGGGATTCTATGGAAGTGAGAAATATTAAAGCCGTTCCATCTAGACTTTTTCTATATAAAGTATTAGTGAGAAGGGTGTACCTAGAGGCTTGTTGGATACGGGACTTTGTTTGGTTTCTAGATAGGTCAGGTGGTAGGGTTTTGCCTTATAGGTAAGTATACATGTCATTCTACTAGGGAGGCTTAGGATCAACAAGGACACATACCGATTATGTTATTGGAGCCTTGTAGGCTAGTATCATCAATTTTTCTACCAAAAATTGGAATCTAGTTTCATTACTTGGCATGTCGATCAAAGATGCTATAGTTTTCATCGCATCTGTTTCTTTGTACTAAACCCTTGGAATTTGTTCAAATATAATGTAATGAGAATAAGCACATAGTTTGTCCATCAAATGTCTGTATGAGAAATTTTTTTCATCTTTGGTCATGTAAGCATTGTTGACTTGACTGATAACCAACTGGGAATCACCATAAACCCTCAAGTTCTTTATTCTCCATTGTATAGCCATTTTTAATCCGATGACTAGAGCTTCATACTCAACTATGTTATTTGTACATGAAAAATTAAGTAAAAATTATTTAGGAATTTCATCATTTTGTGGAGTGAGGAGTACTATTCCTTCTCCTACACCATGGTTCGTATATGATCCATCAAAGAGTAACTACCAAAATTCTATTGTCATTTGTATTGTAAGGATTGATTCATCTGGAAACTCGAACACTATAGGTTGATGATCTGGAATTAGTGCTTCTGCTAGTTGATCAACAATAACCTGCCCTTTGATAGCCTTTTGATCTACATATTAAATATCAAACTTGCTTGAGATTATGACCCATTTAGTGATTCATCTAGTTAATGCTGCTTTACTCAACAAGTATTTTAATGGATCTATGTGTGCAATGAGATTTGTTTGATTACTTAGCTTATAATTTCTTAACTTTTGAGAAGCAAAGACAACAAAAAGATATGCCTTGTCTATTGCTAAATAATTGAGTTCATATCCCACCAACATTCTATAGATGTATTAGATGGTCCTTTCCTTGCTCTGATCATCATGTTGAGCCAAAAGAACACCTAGTGTTGATTCTGTTATTGATATATATAACAAAAGTGGTTTGCCTAGAATTGGTGGCACCAATACAGGGGATTTCAGTAGATAATCTTTAAAATTTGGAAAATCTTGTTGGCATTGTTCTATCCATACAAATATTATGTCTTTATGTAGTAAGTGTTGGAATGAATGACACTTATCTGCTAGTTGGACGATGAATCTCCTGATAGATTGTAATCTTCCTTATAAACCCTGTAGTTGCCTTAGATTTTTAGGTGGTGGCATGTCAAGGATGGCCTTAACCTTTTTTGGATCTACTTCAATTCCTCTTTGTGATACAATGAAACCAAGGATTTTTCCAGCGATAACTCTGAATACACATTTCTTTGGGTTGAGTCATACCTTGTATTCTTGCATTCTATCAAATATCTAACCCAAAATTTGTAGATTAGTTTCCCTGATTGTTGACTTAGTTAGTATGTCATCAAAATAATTCTCCATTTTTTTATAAATCATATGATGAAATATTATTGTCATGGTGCATTGATAGGTGGTACTTGCATTCTTTAGGCCAAATGACATCACATTTTTTGCAATAAGTACCCCATGCACAAGTAAATGTTGTCTTATATTGATCTTCTGGTGTAATTTTTAATTGGTTATAACCTAAGAATCCATCCATAAGTGACAACATTTGATTCCATGTTGTCAAATCTATGATGATATCGATGTTTGGTAATGGGAAATCATCTTTTTGACATGATTTTTTTAGGTCCCTGAAGTTTGTGCATATTTGAACCTGACCATAATGTTTTGTAACTGGTACTAGATTTGATATCTAGTCTTCATATGAGATGGTTCTTATGAAACCTACATCTAAAAGTTTCTTCAGTTCATCTTTGACAAGTAGAGCAATGTGATGATGCATCTTTCTTAACCCTTATTTTACTGGCTTCACGTTTGGGAAAAGTGGTAGGTGATGTAGTATGAGCTCTAGATCCAAACCTGGCATGTCAACATAAGATCAAGTGAAGTTGATCTATCATTCTTTGAAAATAATAATAAATTATTCTCTTTCCTCTAGTGAAATGGATTTAGCCAGATAGATGTTCTTTACTTTTTCTTGGTCAGAAAGCGCCTTTCTATTTTCACTTAATGACTCTTCTTTTTTGTTTTTATTTTTACTTTTGTGAGTAGAAAGAGGAGCCTCCTCCTCAAAGTATGTTGATCTATCTAAGTCAAAGGAGAATCTTTCCTTGTGATCTCCTGATGATATTCCTTCATGAAGCCCCATGAAGTCTGCAATGGCTTCATCAATTTAAAAAATATATATGTAAGGATGTCCTTGTTGGTCTCAATGTATTAACTCAGGGAAGATTAAACAAAGGTCTCTATGGGAGGTAGACTCAGTTTGGGTGAATGGAGTTGTAGTGATAGTTCTAAAAAATTTGGAATGGGAAGTAGATGCACCATATAAGGAATAAACATTGACATGTTTATCATTATAGGGTTGATCTTGTTGGTTTAGTTGGTTGAACATGTCATTGAGGTTTATGGTAATAGTGGATCGAGGGCAATGTTCAGGAATAGAGGATTCAGAGTCATGGAGGGATAACCACTCATACTCATGAAAATTAGTCATGCTAGAATGCTCATTAGGTATTTCACTTTACACATTGTCTAAGATCACATGATTAAGGGATATTTGGGAATTTGTGGCTTCCACTTCTAGTGGCAATAGTTGCTGGAGTATATTGTTGATTTTGTTATGTCCTTGAGTTTACCCCCAGTTTGACTCAGCAATTTCTTGTTGATCTAATAAAATATATTAGAAAATTATACTAGTTTTGGCCTGACCATATCCTTATCCTCTTTTATTCATTTGAGTTAGTGGTAAAGAAAATTTAATCAATCACTGTTATCTTTCCCCCAGACTAGTTTCACCATCATATCCATATTGTTGCAGCATAGTATTGTTAGGAATAACAGTCCACAAGACAACTAAGAGGGGGGAGGGGGTGAATCAATTGTGATATAGATTTTTAAACTTTAAACTTTCTAAACCAAATCTACAAATGTAAATGATAACACAATAAATGCCAACACCATAACAAAATATTTGTTGTCAAGGAAACCCTGTTAAAGGTAAAACCCCGATGGGAATTAACACCCACAAATAATGTACTGAGAGTATAGTATCCCTGTTAAAATATTTATCTTTGTTAGGAGCTTGTTACAACATTATAGTACATAGTCCCTGTTAGGAGACAAAACCTGTTAGGAGTCAAAAGAAATAGTAGGATCACTGCCAAGGCACATTGCCCAAAGAAGGTTAAAGCCACCCTCAAGGATTTACAATCTGACCAAGTGTATAAAGAAAATACATAATCTAATGAACTGTTTGATAGAAACTATCTTTGCCTGGTCAGTTCCAATGAAGTACTCTTCTCTACATCCAGCAGCCAAACAAGCCTAGCAGCTTTCACTTCTTCTTTCACCTTTTAATCTCTATCACATTTTTTGAAAAGAAAAGATCACTCATATATATCCTCTTGCAATAATTCATTAGGTTGGCCAGTTAAGCTTTCCTAAACATAAATAATTAATTAGGTTGGTGAACTAAGGCTTTCCAATATAAAAATAATTATTTGACCCCTTGATAAGATACACATGATACCTATAACAAGTAAACATTATTTACAATCCATCAATTATGCTTCCAAATCCAAAATCCATGCTCACAATTTATTTTACACGCTACATGTCTGAAGTCGGCCAACAAATAGGTCTCCTTCAGAATACATGCCATAGTTGACATCACCAGTACTCAAACCACAATCGAACGCAACCCATTATTTTAACATATGTTGGATGTCCACCAGTAAGCTCGTATCATCTGAAATATCTTTTCTATAAATATATACCAGAAACATAGAGACCTACTCTATCCAAAATCATAGTTACATTCCAGAAACCAGTCTTCACCAAATCAATTGTAACATCTGCAATATGCAACATAAAGCCAAGCGAACTTAGGAATAAGGTGAAAACACATCCTTCTCCATAAATACAACTTTGATCATTCTGAATCATTTGTACAGTGTCTATACACTTCTTCCACTCAATTAACCAATATGTCCTCTCCATAGAAATATATGTTGACATCAGTGACAAAACATGAATATCAACATCATGATCAGTAACCAAAACTGATATCATCCAACAATCTCCCCCTTTGGCATTGATGGAAACATATGGGAAAATCCATATGCATCAACTCAAAAGTACTCTCTCTCAATACAATCTTCTCAATATCCTCAACACAAATTTCTCAAAATAGTAAGGATTTTCACATAGATTCCTTCTCCCTTTGGCAACAATGGCAAAGGGTGCCACAAATCATCTATAGTCTTTTGTAAGGTGTATCTTTTTCAAATCTTCATGTCCATCAACTAGGTGCAAGATCACCCAAATGTACTCCATAGTGTTCTCTAATGATCACTCCCCCTAACGAGTAGATCCATACATCAAGTCTAGAGAATGATATAGCTCTGAGATCCACTGGACTGATGCACATCTAAATCATTTAATTACCACTCGGAGGGGCCACCACCCCAAGCATGCCTCTAAGATATTCAAAAGAATATTTTGGCAAAGGTTTAGTAAATATATCTTCTATCTATTCCTTCGTGCTAATATACTCCAGTTTAATCTCTTTATCTGCTACCTTCTCCCTCAAGAAATGATACTTAATAGAAATATGTTTAGTCTTTGAATGCATTACAAGATTCTTTGACATATTCATTGTGCTAGTGTTATCACAATGGATAACCACTGGTTCTTTGAAAATTATTTCAATGTCCTTCAGCATTTGTTTCATCCAAACAACTTTTGTACAGGTTTATTGTAGCAGCAACATACTCTGACTCAGCAATAGATTGAGCAATATAGTTCTGCTTCTTTCTCAACCAAGAAACCAATATTTTTCTAAGGAAAAATGCACCACCACTTGTGCTCTTCCTATCATCCACATTACCTACCCAATCAGCATCAGTATAAGCCTGCAAAGTAAAATATTATGATTTTTCATACCACAGTCCATATTCTATTGTCCCTTTCAAATATCTAAAAATTCTTTTCACAATAGAAAAATGTGTCTCTTTAGGATCTGCTTAATATCTAGCCACAATTCTAACTGCATTGGTAATATCTATTCTTGTGTGAGTTAGATATTGTAGACCTCCAATCATTAATCTATACTTAGTCTGAACAACACTTTGAGTCTCATCACTATTAGTCAGTTTGTTTCTAGTCACCATAGGTGTCCCAACATGTTTACAATCTTCCATTCCAAAAATTTTCAACATTTCCTTAAGATACTTGGTCTGAGATATAAAAATGTCCTTCTTACTCTAATTAATTTGCAAACCAAGAAAAAATTTCATCTCACCAATCATTGACATCTCAAATTAATTTTCCATTTCTTTAGCAAACTTCTTACTCATCTTATCATTGCGTCCAAAAATGATATCATCAACAAAAACTTCTATAATAAATATTCTATCTTCATCAGTTCTCAAATATAAATTATTGTCTGCATTACCTTTTCTAAAACCAAGAAAAAGTAGATATTTGTCCAGTCTTGCATACCATGCTCTTGGTGCCTGTTTCAGTCCATACAATGCTTTCTTCAATCTGAAAACCATGTTTTCATCATCTGTCAAAGGAAAACCATCAGGTTGCTCAATGTAAACTTCTTCCTCTAGATCACAATTCAAGAATTATGACTTCACATCCATATGATAAACCTTAAAGTCTTTATGTGCAACATAAGCAAGAAATAATCTCACAGCTTCCAATCTAGCAACATGAGCAAATGTTTCTTCATAGTCTATCCCTTCCTTTTGTGAGTAGCCTTTACATACTAGTCTTGCTTTGTTTCTTACCACTGTTCCTTCCTCATCCATCTTATTTCTAAAAACCCATTTAGTACCAATCACATTTTTGTTCTTAGGTCTTGGAACCAATTCCCAAGTATTATTTTTATTTATCTGCTCAAGTTCTTCTTCCATAGCTTTAGTCCAAGATTCATCTCTACATGCTTCATTAGTAGTCTTTGGTTCAACTTGAGAAATCAAACAAATCTCATCTCTAGCTCTAGATCTAGTCATCATGCCTTTATTTTCATCTCCAATAATTTGATCTTCAGAATGGTTCTTCTTAACATATCTTGGTGTCTTCAATGTCTTAGTAGCTTCAGTCTATTCATCTTCAATCTCATTATCAATTATCAAAGATTCTTCAAGTTCAGTAGTAACCTCTTTTGTTTTTGTAATCTGACCACAGTCATACATCCTTTCCTGAATCAGAAAATTTTCATCTATCCTCACATTGGTGTTTTCAATCAAATTTATCAATCTTAGATTGAAACATTCATATGCTTTACTCTTAGTAGAATAACCAAGAAAGATTCCTTCATCACTTCTAGCATCAAACTTGCCTATTTCATCATCTCTTTTGATATAACATTTAATACCAAATATTCTAAAATATTTTATAGTAGGTGTATGATCAAACCATAATTCATAAGGAGTCTTACTTGTACCTTATCTGATCTGAATTTTTTTCAGTGTGTACACATCAGTCCCAACTGCTTTTCTCCAGTGAACATGTGACACATTTCCTTCCAGCAACATAGTCCTTGTAGCATCTAATATAGTTTTGTTTCTTCTCTCTGCTATCCCATTCTATTGTGGAGTTCTAGGGGCTGATGTCTATCTATATATTCCTTTCTCTTCATAGTATGTATTAAATATCTCTGATGTACACTCTCCTCCTTTGTCTGATCTCAAACAATTTATCTTCAAACCAGTTTTATTCTCAACTTTTACTTTAAATAACTTTAATTTGTCAAATTCTTCATATTTCTCCCTTAAGTAAGTAACCCATATCATTCTAGATAAGTCATAAAAAAATAGTATAAAGTACCTTTCACCATAGTATGATCTTGTTCATGTAGAACCACATAGATCTGTATGTACCAGATCTAACTTCCCTTTTGCTGAATAAGCTTTGCTTTTGAAAGTTCTTCTAGTTTGCTTCCCCATAACACACTCTCTACACATAGTGTTAGATGGTTTTACAATCTTAGGTAGATATATTAATTCTTTTTTCATACTTTCCTTCACAATGCTATCAAAATTAACATGACAAAATCTTTTGTGCCATAACCAACTTTCATCAACCTTTGCAATAAAACAAGAAGTTTTAGATGTGTTCAATTCAAATACATTACCTCTGGATTTAGTACCAGATGCAATCAAGGATCCTGCTTTACTTATGATAGAGATTTTACCATCAATGAATTTCAATTGATAACCCTTGTCCAGTAACTGTCCAACACTCAACAAATTATGCTTAAGTCCATCAACATGTAATACATTGTCAGTGTTAGTCTTTCCATCCAAAGAAATAGATCCAACTCCAATAATAAGCTTAGGAGTATTGTCACAAAATCTGACAACACTACCATCATGTCTTTTCAAACTAACATACTTGTTTTTATCTCCAGTCATATGGTGTGAACAACCACTGTCTATAACCCATTCAAATTTCTTTTCAACTCGGGATACTAAGGATTTTTCTTCATGTATAAGTTCATCATCCTTAATAGCAATAAATTTAATTTCATCATAGTCACCATCATCATCATCAGATATACCCTCACTAGCATAATAATATTCCTTGTCTTTTGAATACTTAAGACTTGAAAAACTTAGGTTTGTGCTTTGGAACTCTTGTAGGACATCTAGATGCAAAATGACCAATCTTGTTACATGAAAAATATTTCAAAGGTAATTTTCCTTCAAACTTTCCCTTACCTCTCTTTTCTCTTCTGGAAATTAGTGCCACAACTTCATCTATCTTTCTTTCTTCTTCCTGTATCTATTCCCATTCATCTGCATAGGCTCCAAGTTCTTCTCTTAGATCATTACTGCTGGTGCTTGCATTTCCAGATAAGGTCTTTTTGTTCTTGTGCACGGTTGCCTTGAATGCTAACTCCCAATTTTGTGGCCTCAAATGTAGTTAAATTTCCAATCAACATCTCTCTAGTAAAGTTCAGTGTCAAAGGTATAATCTCCTCTATAGCTTGTACTTTGGTTTTATACACTGGTGTCAAAGATCTGAGTATCTTCATAATCACTTCTTCCTCACTATAAGTACCTCTAGAGTTTCTAATACATGTAACCACTTCAATAATTCTCTATCCATATGCCCTAATGTTCTCATCTTCTCTCATCTTTAGTGATTCCATCTTTGTCTTCCAGTTTTGTAGCTTTTCCTGCTTAGTAAACTTGACTCGAATATACAATGCTTCTAATCTTGACCAGATCTCATGTACAGATACCAAGTCCTTTACTTCTGTGAATTCTCCTTCTGAAAGTGCATTGATCAAAGATTCCCTTGCAACCATATTACATGAAAATAATTTATTTTGATCTTCAGTAGCCTTCTCTAATTCATCCTCAGTCACTATATTTTCATTCTTCTTTGTGATCATCTAGTAATCAATTCCTAGACATAGCAAATGTGTTCTCATCTTGTTCTGCCAACTTTCAAAGTTTTTAGGATCAAACTTCAGACTATCCTTCCTGTAGTAAGTCATCTTTAGGATCACCTCAAGTTATTAAACTTTTTCTCTAAGGACCACAAGATTTGATACCAATTGTTAGGAATAACAGTCCATAAGACAACTAAGAGGGGGGGGTGAATCAGTTGTGATATAGATTATTGAAATTTAAGCTTTATAAGCCAAATATACAAATATAAATGATAACATAGTAAATTACAACACCATAACACAATATTTGTTGTCGAGGAAACACTGTTAAAGATAAAACCCTGGTGGGAATTAACACCCAAAATAATGTACTGAGAGTATAGTATCCCTGTTAAAAGGTTTAGCCCTATTAGGAGCTTGTTACAAAATTACAGTACATAGTCACTATTAGGAGTCAAAACAAATAGTAGGCTCACTACCAAGGCACACTTCCCAAAGAAGGTTAAAGCCACCCTCAAGGATTTACAATCCAAACAAGTGTATAAAGAAAATACACAATCCAGTGAACTGTCTGATAGAAACTATCTTTGCTTGGTCAGTTCTAATGAAGTACTCTTCTCATATACTCTACTTTACATCCAACAGCCAAACAAGCTTCACAACTTTCACTTCTTCTTTCACCTTTTAATCTCTGTCACATATTTTCAAAATAAAAGACCACTCATATATACCCTCTTACAATAATTAATTAGGCCAGCCAGTTAAGCTTTCCTAATATACAAATAATTAATTAAGTCGGCCAACTAAGGCTTTCCAATATAAAATTAATTATTTGACCCCTTTCTAAGATACACATGGTACCTATAACAATTAAAAATTATTTACAATCCATCAATTATGCTTCCAGATCTGCAATCCACGCTCACAATTCATTTTACATGCTACATGTCTGAAGTCGACCAATAAATATGTCTCCTTCAAAATACATGCCACAAATGACATCACCAGTAGCCAAACCACAGTCAAACTCAACCTATTATTTCAACATATGTTGGCTATCCACCAGTAATCTTGCATCATCTAAAATATCTTCGCCAGAAAGATATAGAAGAAACACAGAGACCTGTTCTGTCTAGAATCATAGTTACAATCCAGAAACCAGTCTTCACCAAATCAACTGTAACATCTGAAATATGCAACATAAATCCAAGAGACCTTAGGAATAAGGTCAAAACACATCTATCTACATAAATCCAACTTCAATCATTCTGAATCATTTGTATAGTGTCTATACACTTCTTCTAGTCAAGTAACTAGTCTGTCCTCTCCACATAAATAGATGTTGACGTCAGTGACAAAACATGAATATCAACAACATGATCAGTAACCAAAACTGATATCATCCAACAAGTATATCCAGGTCCATATTGTGCCAAGGGTATTTGTACTATTGGTGTCTCTTGAGGATCTTGATATAACCAAGTATTAATGTATGAATCAAAGGGGGTTTCTTCAATTATGTCTCCCCATTTAACAAATGTAGTAGGCAAATATCTGAATATTAGTGGTTCCAAAGCTTCAATTATTTCCACTGGTCTAGGTCTTCCATATGATCTAGGAGATAGAGGCATGTTGGTGATGGTGAAGGTTTCCTCATAGAGGTATTCACCACACCCTTTGTCTTGGATTGATATTTTGACTGCCTTTCTTGGTATATCCTTTGGAATGGAATTAGAAGTAGAAGGAATATTTACTTCCTAATTAGATTGTATTGGCTTGTCTGCACTGCCTCTTATAGTGTTGCAATATTGAAAGGGGTTGGGATCTCCCTTTATGATGATATATGTTGCTTGGAAGGGAAATTTTATGCAGTGATGATATGTCAAAGGGACAACTTGCATGTCATGTATCCATGGTCTTCTGAGCAACATGTTATATCCTAGTTCAAGGTCTAGGATTTGGAATGGAGTGCTCTTTATTACTAGCCCTATTTTGTCTGGTAAAATAAGGATACCTTTAGATGACCTTTCTTCCTCGTCATATGCTCTGATATTGATTCTTCTGGTGAAATCAATACTAGATTCTGAGTAACCCAAGGCTTTTATTAAATTTAGAGCATAGATGTTTAATCTAGCCCTACCATCAATGAGGACTCGTTGGATTATATACTTATTCACTTGGACAAGAAAATGCAAGAGATCATTGTGTAGAGGTTTCTATGGTGGTACATCATGGTCTATAAATGTGGCATGTTTGTTAGCAGCAATATAATTGACCATGGTTTGGAAGTTTTCTGAAGATATGTCCCGTGGGACAACTGCATTTTGAAGAGCTTGGTCCAAAGCTTGCTTATGCTCTAGGGATAGGCACAATAGTTAAAAACTGGAGATTCGGGTGGGTGTCCACTTGAGTTGATCCACCAAACTAGGTTTTGGATTAGAAGTTGGTGTGGGATTTGCTGGTGTAGTGGAAGTAGAAGGCATCCTTGTAGAAAAAATTTGGAATGATGAGTTGTAATAATAAATTTGGCATTATTATCTCTAATAGTGATTGTAGAAAATTGGTTTTCTGTAGGATTTAAGAAATTTATCATAGTATCAGAGGTAGAATAGGTATAATTGACTTGATTGAAATGACTACCAAATGTAGAGGCTTTCCCTATATTATGGTTATGAAAAGAATCATTGAATATGGTATGATCCATGGTACCCTTGGATTGAATATTGTTAAAATCGATTATCCCTTGTTCAATTAAGTCTTGTATAAATTTTTTTAATCAATAGTAATTTTATGTCTTATGACCCTTGACCCAATGATACTCACAAAAATCATTATTGTTCCACCACTTAGTTTTTACAACACCATGTTTGAATTCCCTGATTTCTGGTAAAGTGATTGTATTGGCTTGGATCAACTTTTTCAATGTTGATTCGATTGATTCTCCTAGTGGGGTGTACTCACATTTCAGAAAAGGAAATCATTGTTGGCATTGCATGTTGGGTTGATTCAGGGATATTGATGCCACTTGAGCAGTTGGTGTTTGAACTTGAGTATTTGCGTGCGGGGTTTGCATTGTAGGTTTGGTTTGGCATGGGTGCCCCTTGTAATGAAATCTTTGGTTGAGCATAATTGACTATCTTGACATCAAATGACACCATCATTGGTGATATTTTTATTTTTGTTCCACCACTTAGCTTTATCACGTGAATTTTTAGTGGTGTTTGTTTTAGTAGGATTCACGATAATTCCTCTTTTGACCAAATTTTGGTCGCATCGAATGCCTCATTCTATCAGCTATTTGAAATTGGGAGTGAGTTGGAGTTCTATAGTAAAAGACATGTGTGGGATAAAATTATTGATGAACATGACTATTAGATCTTGTTCAAGAACATCATATGTGATTTTGTTAGCTATGTTTCTCCATCTTTGTAAAAACTTATCAAAAGGTTCACCTTCTTTTTTCTTGAAATCACAAAGGTCCTTGATGTTGACCTTGCATTCTATGTTGTGATGGAAGTGAGTGATAAAATTTTCATATAATTCACCCCAAGAGTGAGTACCATATGGTAAGTGAGAGAACCATTCCATTGCGGGTCCGGCTAAACTCTATGAAAAAAGTCACATTAAGTATGTTTCATCGTGTGCATCTAGAAAAGAATTCCCTGATGTGTTCCATAGGATTGGTTTTGCCTCTATACTTATAAAATTTAGGTACTACAAAATGTGCTAGAAATAGAGACATGTGTAAAGAATGATCAAAAGGGTATGAGTACAATTCCTCAGTAGTATAGGACTTAATTTGTCCCTGATTTTGAATATCCATAATTTGAGTTTTTAGGTTTTGCACTTGTTGTATTAGAATGTCCGTTTCGGATTGAGGAACATTTCCAACATTGGATCTTTTTCTCGTATTGGTATAAGAATTTTCCTTTGAGTCCCTTGTGTTGGGATGTATGATCTTCTTGGGATTTGGTATTGATTCCCAAATGTATCATTATGTTGATACTGGGGTAAATGACGGGTCCAAGGTTTTTGTGATTGTTGTTGTTGAAACCTCTGTTGGAATAAAGATCTAGCCCTTGGAGGATGTTGACTGAATGTTGGACCTATAGAGATTGATCCGAGTTGTTGTGAAGAATTAGATCTAAGGCGAGTAGGGATAGATTGTGATGTTTGGGTAGTGACAAATGGGTTATAGCTTGTCTGAGGTGCTGATGAAATAACTTGAGCACTTCATGTGAGAGGTAATGAGGCAGTTGCCTGAGATGAAATAGAAATAATGGATGCACTCATTTGGGAACCCATCATATTTTGAGTGGAAGATGAACTAGGTTGAGTGGATGAGCTAGTTTGTGTAGACATAGTCTGTGTTGATGTTTTAGATGTTGATAATGGCACAAACAAGGTTTGAGATACCACCAGATTAATTTGAGAGATTTCAATTGTATTTTGTCCTACCAATGGGTTTTCAGGCCATATTATGTATACATTGAATTTAGTGGGAAGTTTGACTTCTTTGTTGATTAACATTGCTAGGAATCTCTCAGGATTTCTTTCTACCATAATGTATACCACTTGTGTAGAATAAGAATCTTTTTCTATGTCTTCTATCTCTTCATCTGTGATATATTGAAAAATAGTTGGCCTTTGGGAACCATGTGGAAGTGTAGGCACATTTTCAACATATAGCAAGGGATTAGTGTGTTTGAATGGGTCAATATTTGGTTCTTCTTCCCATGGGGGAAATAGGGTAACATATGATTTATTTTTTTGGCATCTAGCCTTTGAACTAGTATAAGTTCCTCCATAAGGTGTAAATGACACAGTGTTTTCCAAGATTTAACTAAAATGAGTGACATAAAACAAAAAAGGGACATCTAGTGAAGAGAGTTCGAGCTCCTGTTTAACAAGGGTAATTCTAAGAACAAAATTTGACTTCTCTTGATCTCGAAGATTGATGATGATAAGGTATGATTAGAATCTCATCTTAGATGAGGTAGAGTCATTATAAAAGGGTGATGAAACTAAGATAATGAGATTAATATAATCTAATCTGAACTGTTGAATTATCAATGCTAAACAAAAAATGAACCGAAAAAGAGAGGTAATCCCATATATTTGAGATTTGACTGATTCTTTGTTATTTCCCAAAATGTACACGCTAACCTTTCACATGACACAAGATTATTTTCCAAGGTCCTAGACCGATAAAATGTAGTGTTTTAACACAGGAACCTAGAAATTTTTGATAGAATAAGTGCATAGGTCTTTTGATCAATTGCGACAAACTTTTGTCAATTGCGGAAACATATGGCAGTTTTGAAGTTTTCTAATAAAACAATTTTGGGAAAGTGAGGTAATACATTTTCTGGAACATAATTCTGTTGACACCGAAGAAAATTAACATGTTTGACTCATTTTATTTTGTAAAATTTTGGTTTTGTGTTAAAAATGATCACACAAGAAAACATAGTAGAC
This sequence comes from Thuja plicata, assembly GCA_018584345.1. Lineage (NCBI taxonomy): Eukaryota > Viridiplantae > Streptophyta > Pinopsida > Cupressales > Cupressaceae > Thuja > Thuja plicata. The sequence goes on along the minus strand of MU213248.1, from coordinate 151,350 downwards.
ACAATGTTTGTAGATCCAAGATTAATCAATGTATGTTCAACAACATCTTCAAGTTGTAAATTTTTCACATGGTCAAAACATAAACAGTAAGATTAATCTATGGTCAATTGGATTCAAGATTCAATGTTATAGGCCCAATTCTTTTGATGTTCATCAGCTCACATAGTAATTGTCATGCTACTAGGACACAAATATCCATGACGTAGGTGCCCATATTTTTGCCTTTCCTAGGTATTGTTATGATGCTAATGAAGATCTCTTTCATCAACACAACACCCTAGAACATATATGTTGGAAATCTTGGGGGGAAATTGTGCAACCCCTTGCACTATAATAAGACACTTGATTCAGAGGTGAACCAGGTAGGTCTCTAATTAAATAGGTTATAGTAAGGTTTGTGGTGTCTATCCAATCGGTTTGTATGTCTGTGACTCATTTAAGATCCTAGTTGACCATCCTAGCTACTTAGGGATACTTCACTTGATCCAAACTTTCATCAACGCACCTCACCCGAGCTTGGCTAGATATAAGACATTCAGGGCTTTGGCCCACCTCTTTTTTATATTTTGATCAAAATGATTACTGGTTTGAGGTCGTCCTCTAAAGAAGATGTGCTTCCCCCAGACATGCCTCTCTAAAAAAATTTAAAAAGGTTTTTATTCTAACAGATTGTGCAAATGCACCAAAGACTCAAAACATAATGTTAATCACATTACGCACCGAAAGGTCAAATGTGAACTAAGATACCATCCATACAAGCACGTGAGTTCAATTTTGAGCCCAAAACAAATGATATTTTCTAGTTCAATTTTAAGTGCACCAATTTCAAAAGTTCTTTGCCTTGTTTAGTTGTTAACCACACGTTAATTTTATGCACCAATTTGAAAGATGAGATTGTGATGTTTGAGCATACACTTTTATTTTTAAGCACCAAAAGATAAATGAATTGATTTTAGATTTAGAACAAATTAAGCTGCTTCCACACCACAAGCTATCAAGAAATTGTTAGTACTGAAAAATCCTAGTAATTTAGATCGGATAATCGACAAGCGTGCTAGTATTGATATAATGACAATTGAAATTCTCAAAAAATTCTCTTACCTTGTATAGATATGTGTTTATAAGACCTTCATAACTGATCTCTACCTCAAGTACCTCAATTATTTATCTATGTGCATATTCTTTGTTCTGTTTAATCTCTCACTCTCTTTTTTGTTTATCAACAAGCTTATGAATTTTAACTTTTTGTGCATTGGTGGCTCACTACATTTTTTCATTATGTCAAGTGAATATTTTCAACAATGAAAAGGTGTCTTTTTACAGTAGAGAATGATATTTTGGGCAAAAGAGAAGCAAATGTCATTTTTAGTTTTGAAACAATGTTTTTTGATAAAACGATTATCACCTGCACCTACACACAATTTTTTTTTGAAAGATCTTTCGTTTTTTTTTTGAAAATATTTCTCAGAGAAATTAAAATAACATAGAATAAACCACCTGTACAATTTCAAGACCTTTCAAATTATGTAACTTTTTTGAAAAGAAATGCGAATTTGTGTCCATAATTATTTTTTTATGAAATATCATTAAAAATTTATAAAAAATTGAATTTTTTTTAGAAAATAGTGAATTTTGGACTTTAGATTTCTTATTTCTAGCAATACTAGTAAAAAAGAGTTTAGGTCACAATTCCTTAATTTGTGCCCTAGGGACCCATTTTATCAGAACATACCAGTTTTAAAAGATCTATTGTTTTTTGTAAATATTTTTCACAAAAAATAAAATCAAAGAGAATAAACCCCCTGTATAATTTTAAGACATTTCTAAAAATATTATTTTTTAAGAAGAAACTCTGATTTGTGCCCCAAAATGATTTTTTATAAAATATCATAAAAATTTATAAAAATTAAAAAAAACTCTGAAAAATCTGAAGTTTGGATTGTGGCTTCCTTAGATCAACTTAAACCTGCGAAAAAATTCATAAAATAATTCCAAGCTGTTTGAAAGATATGACCAAATTTCACATCGAGTTCACCAGAATGTATAGGCCTATGTCTGCACACTCAAACAAGAGTGTTAGTAGCACCGATTTGAAATGAAGGAAATAAAAAGCTGCTAAGAATGAGCCTATGAACAATAAAATAACAAACTTTAGAAAGGAAAACAAATAAATGCAAACCCCAGTGCTTGGATCTTCTATTTCTTCTCTCTACTCCTTCTGAAATGTTGTATGGATGGTGCTCAGTATTGGTGTTGACAACATCTATAACTTGGGAGTGTTGAGAAAATGAGATCAAAATGATAATGTTTTTGCTTGATGCTTCATACGATAATCCTGCATAGTAATTGTGCACAAAGTTGGAGATCTTGGATCCTCCGAAATGGTTGAGAAGGGTTGATTATATAGAATATGAAAATGATTTGGCCAGGTGAGATTGATCCCAAATAATTTGAAATGGATGGTTGAGGTCAATAAGAACTGAAGAAGGAATCAATAAACTTCCCCTCTTATCTAAAGAGAAGAGGAAATGGTTGAGTCAACTATATAGTTGAATATGGGTTCCTTTTTTTGAACTAGAGAGAAGGTGGAGCAATTTATGCAATCACAAAGATAGCACACGAGTTCCCTTTTTGAGCTGGAGAGAAGATGGAGCGATTTATGCAATCATAGAGATAGCACATGAGTTCCCTTTTTGAACTAGAGAGAAGATGGAGAAATTTATGCAATCAAAGAGATAGTACACGAGTTCCCTTTTTTAAACTGGAGAGAAGATTTATTTGATTATTTAATTAATTTAGAGAAATGATTAAATGATTAGAGGATTGGATTTAGAAGAAATAGATGATTAACTAATGATTAAAGAAACCATTAATTAATAAGTTTAAATAATTAAATTTAAACTTTTAGAAAATTAAACTTAATCAAATAATAAAGATTAATTAATTAAGGTTTATTAATTAAATAAAATTAATTATTTAATTAATTTTGAACTCTTTATGTTCTTCATGTTTTAACTGTCACTCACTAACAACTCTTCTTTCCATTCAATTCAGTTTGACTAATTAATCAATCCAGTATTCTCAATCCTGTAGTCAGTATTTTAATCATTCAATCCACTCTACTTCCAATCAATTGGGTTAACATCCAATCAATTCTTTCATGCAACCACTTAACTATCAATTAGTCCCACTTTTCTATTTAATCAAACTTTTCCATTTGTCTTGTCAATTTTAGTTATTTGTCCAATCACCCAACCCTGATTGAAGTCCAAAATTCTATATAATAAGGCTTAATTCTCATAATTCAACAACCACAATCTTTGAATTTTCTTGTCATCATAATTGGAACAATATCTAAGAGCCCACATTGCATGGAAAGGAGAAGGCCAAGGGAGAGCATTTGGTTTTGAATTGATATTATCATTATTGCTTTGCATTCATTGTTTCTTTCTTTCTTTCTTGTGTAAAGAGTAGGATTTGAAGTAATATAGATCTTTATGATTGGATCTAATCATTGTTATTGTAGGTTTACATACTTATCTGAAAATTTACCCCTTGCTACATTTGGTGAACCCGACGTGAATTGCTTTATTTTCTAATTTTAGAGCTAATTTTTAATAATATGCAGGAATAGAATCATTCGACGTAGTTGTGGTTTCATCATCACATTTGGATATTTAAAATCCATAGTTGTTATTTTAATATGACACAATCATTCGATTTTATTTGATTATATTCTATTATTTGTGTTTCTCTGTGTGTAGAAGATTTGACACAACTGTTGATTACATGTCACAATTGTGGGGATTAATCACTCCAATTGAATGACTAATCATCATAGTTACAATTTTATATACACAATCATTCTATGATCTAACTATATTTTTTCTTGTTTTTTTTTTTTTGAGTTTGGCATGGATTCGACACAATTGCTAATTAAATACCACAATCGCTAAATTAAACACCACCATCACCTAGTAAACTTAAGGTATAGATTTTTTAGTGTTTTGCATTTAATTTGTCAAAATTTCATCAAATTTCAACTTACTAATTTTCCTTAGCAAATTGATAGCATTAAGACACCCTTCATCTTTTAGAAGCTCAATATTTAAATTGAAAAATTCATCTCTTTTTCTAGTATGATTAAATACTTTGTTGAAAATCATTTCAACTTGAATGGGATAATGTTCAAATAGGATATACATGTATAACTTGACACTACTTCCATATTCAAAAATTTTAAAACCAAAATAGTCTTTATTGACATACAATCTATCTAGTTTGCAGTAAATTATTCTCATTCCTTGTTGATAATTACACCAAGTGAACTAAATGGTCTTGAAGTTATCTTTCCTTCAATGGGGTTGAATAGGTTAAGCTTAGTTTTCATTTTAGATCTATATAAGTGTACATTTCCTTTCCAGTCCATCTTTTTTCCCCCAGCCTAGGGTATTCAACCAAAATCAAGGCTTATAAATGTCTTAACAAGTCATCTAACAAAATCATTGAAAGTGCGAATGTGAAAATAGATGAATTTGCAGAAAAGAATGATAAGGAAAGAAAAAAGGAACCAAAGGACTACAAAAGGTTTGTTTATATAGAACCTAACACTCTACTCGAGACACAATGTGTCACTCCTGAGCATATGAACATTGCACCCAAGCATCAGGCTGTAATTACCGACAATCAGGATAATCCTCAAGATGATGTTCCAAACAATGGAGATGAGAATGAAGGTGAAGAAGATGATCAGAATGATGAACATAGAGCTGACTCAAAAATTTTGAAGTATGTCAGAAGACATCATCCACAGAACCAAATCATAGGAGACAAGAAGGCTAGAACAAGAAAAAGAAGTAAGTCACTTAACACCAAATGTTTACTTTATGATTTTGAGCCTAAATCTATTAATAATGCACTTGAGAATGAAGAATGGGTCAATGTTATGAATGAGGAAATATAACATATTGATAAGAAAAATACATGGACACTAGTACCAAGACCAGATGACAAGAATGTCATTGGTACCGAATGGATATTCAAAAACAAGCTGAATGAGAATGGATAAGTCACTAGAAACAAAGCAAGATTAGTATGAAATGGATATGCACAAGAAGAAGGTATTGATTATGGAGAAACCTTTTCACCCATTGCTAGACTAGAAGGATTTAGAATATTACTTTCTTATGTTGCATTTAAAGGATCAAGGTATACCAAATGGCTGTCAAATCTGCATTCCTAAATGAAATAATAGAAGAAGAGGTATACATTGAACAACCAAAAGGGTTTGTTGATCCAGACAAGAGAAACATGGTATGTAGAATACATAAAGCCTTGTATGGATTGAAACAAGAACCGAGAGCCTGGTATGAAATACTTCACTCATCTCTCATTAGCATAAAATTTGTTAGAACAAGTGAAAATAGCAATCTGTACTTAAAAGAAGATACCAATGGTAATATTCTGATTGCTGAAATTTTTGTTGATGATATCATTTTTGGGGGAAATGAATTG